>OX578136.1:133677097-134214597 GCA_951213105.1 Amaurobius ferox
AATTTTTGCTATCTTAGTCTCTTCTGTACTGTAACTGATAATTTTATCAAAATTGAAACTGATCAAATTCAAACATTGCCAAATCATTTTTCTTTTTAAAGTGCAAAGGATACTTTGCCAGAATGTCCAGCCATTGTGAACTACAACAGAGTAGATACTGATAGATAACTAAACAGTTACAGACAGGTGTACCCACTCTGTGACAAAAGACTCAACAAAGTAATCTTCTCTTCAGAAATCATGAAAGAAATTAGAAGGTTTGACTACAATGGGGCCACACAGAGAAATTCTTTGGTTATCTTATTTGACACATTTTAATGGATACAAAGGAACACCTATGGCACCCTCAGTATCTTATCTATCTCTATCGAAATTAAAATACTGCAAAATTGAATATTCATCCAAGTGTTTGTTTTATATATTAATCACCTTCACCTGTTTTTAATATTGGTGAAAATGATAATTGATTTTTTTTAGCTGCATATTTTATAAAAAATTAACCATTATATTTTTGAACACGTATTAAGAGTTTTATTTTCTGGTTACTGTTTCATATTTAAATAAGTTAGTAAGGTTAAGGTGTGATAAGATTTAAGAAAAATTGAAAAAAAAAATTTAATATCAGTGTTTTCTTTTACATTAAAATTATTTTAAATGTGATAATATTGGTAAGTAAAAATTTGAATTAATTTTGTACTATACTATAACTTTCATTCATTGTATAAAAAATGTGCTTTACCAATTGTCGAATATTTTAATTTTGTTTTACTATTCGGTTAGGCCGAATATTCGGTTTGACTGCCGAATAGGCAGTATACTGAATATTCGGTGCAACACTAATTAAGAGGATTAAAATGTGATCCTTTGTATGCTTATTTAATTTAATGTTTTTTTCTTTGCTAATATACAATAATGTATAAGGAAAGTATTGTGATGGGGTCGAGTTTTTGTCGGGATAACACATTTCAAGCATCCCTGATCACGAATCTGAACATTTTTGAGGTGATGTGCGAGTCTCGAGACTATAACTGATGAATGAAATTTGGTATGAAGATTACAATTCGTGAATACCTAAATTTTCGAGTGAAATATTGAAAAATCAAAACCTCTAATAAAGTTATGCAAATAGACATTTCTTATGTAATTTTACATTAGAAAACAATTAACATAAATTTTAGAACTCTAGCATGAACCGTTCTCGAGATATTTCATTTTTCAAAAAAATTATTTAAAATCTAAAAAAAAAAATTTCCTATCGAGAAACATGTTCACTTTTCATATGTAATATCATGCAATAAATTTGGTGACATCATTCTCTTGGATCTAGCTTGTTCCATTCATGAAAAAAGATACTTTGCGTAATACTTTTATATTTGAACGCCAATAGTCATTTATCTACTATAAGAATAAATTATTTCCCAAGCCATAACGCTTGGCGGAATGTCTAACTTTTTAAAATGTTATCGCATCAAATCTCGCCAAATGGATAAAAATGACGCTAAATCAATGAAAGTAATGACTGATGAAAATTCAATATCTTGGAGGGGGGGATATATATACCTACTTTAAAAATAAACTATTTTGTTTTTTACTGTAAAAGTAGTAAATACGTTGCAGAATTGTAGTAAATACATTATATACAGAAAGTCATGTGCTGCCCACATCATATTTTTATTAATTATTAGCAGTTTATCCATTCTTGTACGGAATATACATTATAATGAAATTTGAAATTCACAATTGTTGCAAATTTCTATAGTATTCTATATGACATTGTTATTCAAAAAGTTCTATTAAAATGTTTAAATTAATGCTTTTAAAAAGAAATTGAAGAATCTTTTTTGTTCTTACTGTACAAAATTATATTCCCATACTGAACGAAACATCCTGGTCCCTTCTTTTTTAAACAAATTTACAAATAATCCGTATCAATCCAAGTTCGGATAACGAAATGTATTTCGAAATTAGTAAGATTTTGCACAAGAAAATAAGTTCTTTTATTCAAAAGCCTTCTATAATTTGGGCAGCGAAGCATCTAATATTTAATGCTTTTGATTGATTGACTAACGGCACAACCTTCTATTATAAACCGAATGGCCAGAACATCCATACTAATTCAAACCGATTCTGAAAGAGAAGTCTACATTCTAAACAGAAAACCGAACATTCTCCACTCATGTGCTTTAAAAAAATGCAGACATCATTCTGTCGACAGCGCGGCTGACTTTAGCCATGGTGATGTTTTCTTCCAGTTTCATCATGGAGCTAGCTGCTTCAGGACTTTAATAAGGAATAAATTAATTGAATATGCACATTCATTCATACATTATGTATCCTAAAATGGATATAATTCTGAGAAAAAGATCCGTCAAACACATGACTTTCTTTATAAATGAACAAGTTTCAATTTTGGGGGATCATAATAATTGTAGATAGCTCTCTTGGGACTCATCTCTCTCAGGCTTCTTTTATTGCTAATTGCTATGAATCCAGCATACTAAATTTCATGGAAATAGCTTGATTCTTTCAGAAGATGGTGCGCTCTCTTTGGGGGAAGTAAAATTTATAATATTTTGAGAATTGCTCACAACTTCTAACAATGACGTCCATTCATTTGATGCTTAAATGTACTTCCAAAGCATCCGCTCATGATTTCATTTGCTTTTATATAAAAATGTGTTATTTCGTTTGAGTACCTTAATTTATTCGACATATATTGTATCCACAAATATCTCGGACAAAATCCTAATACACAATGTAATTTTTGAAAAATTTACAAATGCACAACAAGCAGCAAATGACACCTAATTTTTAAAAAAAAGTTTTTTTTAAATGTATGAATGTTTTCAAGAAAGTTTAATTTTTATTTTCAATTCCTGCATTCTCTAAAAGGCTTTTTAGTGTGAATGGCAAAATAAAACATGCTCGGTTCAACTAATAATGAGCTTCTAATACACCTAAACTTATTGGAGAATTGCTTAGATTTTACTGATAAATATAAAATTATACTATTTTGTTTGAAGTCTGCCAAAAGCCATGACATATATAGGTAACTTTAACAGTTAAAAGTTCCTAATTTTAGTAAGTTTAATCCAAGTTATATCAAATAATCTATATTTCGCTTAGGTATGTTGCTTGAAAAAAAGATCTAATTATCGTTTTCCGAATGGCAACGAGTTCAGTTTTAATTAAATTGCATTATTAAAACATTGTCTTTGGTTTAAACACGTCATTAAGTTATATCTCACACTTATTATTTTCTTCAGGCTTTTGTACAACAACTGGAAAAAAAATCTGATGTGGGCAACACATGACTTTCCTTATATAAAATGCAATAAATTTACTCCTTATACAGTCAAAATATAATGTATATACGTATGTATGTGTGTATATATGTATGACGGTATTGATTTTTTTTTTACCCCATTCCAATACCCCTCTTTTACAGTACACATTACTTTTTAAAAGAAAATTAATATATAAGAAACCAGAAAGATCAATCATGCATAAGACATTGATTATGAAACACTTTCCAACTGAATTTCAATTTTGTTTATACATCTCTAAAATACTATACATTCAGCGGTGATATGTTTTTAATTATTACAATACTACAAAAATATGATGTGGTTAACACATGACGTTCCTTATATAATGCAATGAATTCACTCCTTTTACAGTAAAAAAAATGTATAAAATCTGGGATACTGTGTGTTAAATTGTACATTTGGCGATTTTCCAGATGACAGCATGTAATACTATTTCAAAATACCCAATTAACTTATATTTCACACAACTCTAAATATCGGGCGCGGTAGCCCATTGGTTAGCGCGCTGGAGTTGCACTCGGTAGACCCGGGTTCGATTCCAGCCACTGCCAAAACTGCCGCCGTGTTCATGCGGAGTACGATCACGTTAAACATGTGGGTCCGAAAGTCCTTCCGAGAGGTTGATGGTAGGGGAAGGAGGGTACGGTGCCTGTGGATGCCCCCCCCCCCCCCCACTGGGTTCCGGTCTAAATTGGGTGGCACTTCCCGACCGTCCAAAACAGTTACCTTACACCTTTCTGGTAGGTCGGACGGTCTGGGTTTCAACAACAACTCTAAATATCTATATTATAGCATCCTCAATAAGCGATATAGTCCATATATTAACATATTTTAATAATTCATCAACTAGACATTTTTGCAATTTTGATGAAATCTTCATCAATCTGGGGCGAAATATTGCCAAATACATCACGAAGTGTTGCACACAAAAACGGAGAGCCGGCCATCCATGTCGTTACTCTATGTTTTCGGATGAGTCGGCTGGCCTGGGCTTTCGACACAAACGGAGAGAAGAGCATTTCTTATATACTAGAATGCATGCCCGTCATATGACGGAAATCAGAATTTTCGAAACATTACTTCTCGTTTGGCGTTATTTTTATCAATTTGGCAACGTCTCGCTAAATTTCTCGCCAAACGTTACGGACGGACGGAAAAATAGATTATTCTTAGTCTATTTTTATGTTCTTTCCATGATATTGAACTTTCATTAATTTGGCAACATTTAAAAAGTCACCAAGTTGGAGATATTCCGAAAAATTCGTCACCAAAATTTTAGTCCGTTGTTCTTGTAGTACTCGTAGATTCTTATATTCTTTCCAAGATATTGAATTTTCGCAAATTAGTCGTCATTTTCATCAATTTGGTAATATTTAAAAAAAACTTGCCAAGTTGGCGACATTCCGCCAAAATCTCAACGTTATGGATGGAGAAAGTTATTCTTATAACACATAAATGACTATTGGCGTCCAACTACTGAAGTATTATCCAAAGTATCTTTTCCCATGAATGGAACGAGTTAGACCCACGACAATGATGTCACCAAATTTATCGCTTGATATTACATATGAAAAGTGAACATATTTCACAATAGTTAATATTTTATTTAATGTGATTTTTTGATAAATTTATTTGAAAAAAGTGAAATATCTCGAGAACGGTTCATGCTAGCATTCTGAAGTTTGTCAATCGTTTTCTAATGAAAAATTACATTAGAAATGACCATTTGCGTAACTTTATGAAAGGCTTTGATTTTTTGGTGATTCTTTTAAAATTTCACTCGAAAATTCAGGGGGGGGGGGGGGGGGGGGAATCTGAACATTCGATTGCGTTTAAAAACAATAGGCTTCCAGTATTCACGGATTGTAATTTTTGTACCAAATTTCGTTCGAATTGCTCCATTCGTTCGTCAAATATCGTCTCCAAAGACATCGCTTCAAGTACGTTTGATGCGATCAGGGTGCTTGAAACGTGCTCTCCCGCCGAAAACTCGAATTTTCCACCCCGTCACAATACTTTCCTTATACATTATACTATGTATATAAGGAAAGTAATATGAATAATCAAAAAACCACATAAACTAAAAAATATATGTATATTAACTATTGTGAAATATGTTCACTTTTCATATGTAATATGCGATAAATTGGGTGACATCATTCTCGTGAATCTAGCTCGTTCCATTCATGAAAAAAGTTAACTTTCGATAATACTTTTGTATTTGAACGCCAGTAGTTATTCATCTGCTATAAGAATAACTTATTTCTCCGTCCATAACGCTTGGCAAAAATTTGGCAGAATGTGGCCAAATTAACGAAAATGTCGCCAAATTGATAAAGATGACTCTAAATCAATGAAAATGACGACTAATTGAGAAAAATTCAATATCTTGGAAAGAATATAAGAATAATCTATTTTTCTGTCCATAACGTTTGGCAAAATTTTGGTAACGAATTTGTCGGAATATCTCCATCGTTCCAACTTGCTGACTTTTTAAACGTTGCCAAATTGATGAAACCGACGCTAAATCAATGAAATGTTGATTAATTGATGAAAGTTCAATATTTTGGAAAGAATATACTATAAAAAAAAAACCCATTTCTCCGTCCATCTGCCTGTAACGCTTGACGAGAAATTTAGCGGGACGTCGCATACTTGGCGACTATTTTAATTGTTGTCAAAATGTCGCGAAATTGATAAAAATAACGCCAAATGATAAGTAATGTTCCGAAAATTCTGATTCCCGTCATATTAGGGGAATACATTCTGGTATATAAGAAATCTCTCCGTTCTGAAGAAAGCTCTTCTCTCCGTTTGCCTGTAACACTTGGTGATGTATTTGGCAAACTTGGCGAATAATCTAGCAAAGTATCGCCAGCTTGGCAATATTTCGCCGCAGATTGACGAAATGTAAAAGACTAGAACAAATAAAGGTAAAACTCACAAAATCGCCAAAAATGGCTACTCCATTATTCTCAACCTTGTCCTGTTCTTAAAAAAAAGTTCTACAGCCATTTATCTCGCAGTTATCATATAATAGAGGACTACGAATAAATTTTTATCAGTTAAGACGTCATCCCTGTTGTAATTTATGTTTTTTATAATTCTGGAGGCTTATAATAGAGATAGTATTCTTGTAGAATTTTCCTTTTGATAAACTTCGGCGAGCAATTTATTTCCGTTTCAGTGCATCTAAAACTGTTAAAACAAGTTTTTAGGTCTTTTATATTAATATGGCTATATAGGTTTGCAATTCACTGTTAATTTTAAAACTACTTCAATATGATAACAAATTTCGGCGAACAATTTATTTCAGTTTCAGTGCATCAAAAATTGCTGAAACAAGTTTTTAGATCTTATTTATGCATAAAGCATTGATTATGAAACACTTTCCAACTCCAATGCAATTTTATTCACACATCTTTAAAATGCGATACATTCATCTGTAATATTTTTTAAATTATCACAATACTACAATAACTTTTATATTTGAAAACATTAAACTTCATCGAAAAAAATGAACTTTATTCAAATGACGTCATTGAAATATAAATCGCCTGGCTATCTGAAAAACCGTAAATATTTCATTCATACACTTTTATTCAATTCCTTTCATTCATCACAATGCTACAATAATTTATTTTACTTAAAAACTGCAATGGGGATAAAAGTAATTTATCTCTATGCTTAAAACTTCATCGAAAAAGTCTGCTATTAAATCGTCTGCTTCTTTATGTAAAATCAATGAATATTTCATTCATATCAACTATATTGCAGACTCCAGAGCTAAATAATTTTGCGTTAAAAAAATTCAGCAATTCTTATACAACTCATCTGACAGCTTTATATGTTTACATTCTCCATAAGTGAAAATTAGACTCCGTTGTAGAAATAATTAAAGTTTGATGCACATTTAAACTCAAATATATTGTAATTGCGTTGTTTTAGAATATAGATGCACAGAAATTAAGCAAAAATAAAGCGGTTTTAGGATGGATACAGCACTAAATACAAATGAAAAAGAATTTTAAAAATCACGATTTTGACACAAGATGGATGGCATTGATCATTTTAACTCAAATATATTGTAAATGCGCTCTTTCAGAATATAAATGCATAGAAATTAAGCAAAAATAAAGCGGTTTTAGGACTGATACAGCACTAAATATAAATTAAAAAGAACTTTCAAAATTGTGATTTTGACACAAGATGGACGCTATATTTTTTTTTAAGTGGGTCACGTGATCTCATGTGATATGGTTGTAATTATTATTTTAATTTTTATTTTAAAAACTACCGAATATATATTGCTGAAATTTGTTTTATATTTTTTATGGGATAATTTGAATATTTCCCAAAACTTTCAAAGCAATTTGTGAATTCTAAATTCGCTTAAAAAATGTTTGAAAAATTAGGTCCCGTAGGGTTCAAGTATTTCATTTTTTCAACCCAGGTTCAATCCAATACTAATTAAGTGATATTCATTTATATTCCCATAGGTCTTATAGACCGTCTGAACAACATACTAAAATTTCATTTTGATAAAGTCATTTTTACCAGTTATCGTGCGAACGGACAGACAGAATGAGCAAAGTCATAAATACTTTTCAACTATGGTGTAAAGTGTTAAAAGTAAACAATAAATTAATAAAATAAAACAATTAAAAAAAAAAAATACCAATCGTTTTATACGTTTTTTAACACTTTACAACACAGTTGAAAAGTGTTTATGCCTTTGTTCATTCTGTCTGTCTGTCCGTTCACACGATAACTGCCGTTAAAATGACTTTATCAAAATAAAATTTTAGTATGTTGTTCAGACAGTCTGTGGGAGATATGGGAATGTAAATGAGTAATATCACCCAATTAGTTTTGGATTGAACCCATATCATATGAAGAGATCACGTGATCCACTTCAAAATCAAATACGCCATCCATCTTGTGTCAAAATCGTGATTTTTAAAGTTCTTTTTAATTTATATTTAGTGTTGTATCCGTCCTAAAATCGTTTTATTTTTACTTAATTTCTGTGCATCCGTATTCTGAAATAGCGCAATTACCATATATTTGAGTTTAAACGATCAATGCCAACCATCTTGTGTCGAAATCATGATTTTTAAAGTTCTTTTTAATTTATGTTTAGTGTTGTATCCGTCCTAAAACCGTTTTATTTTTACTTAATTTCTGGGCAACCGTATTCTGAAATAGCGCAATTACAATATATGTGAGTTTAAACGATCAATGTCATCCAGATTGTGTCAAAATCGTGATTTTTAAAGTTCTTTTTAACACTTTACAACAAAGTTGAAAAGTGTTCATGACTTTGTTCATTCTGTCTGTCTGTCTGTCTGTCTGTCCGTTAGCACGATAACTGCCGTAAAAATGACTTAATCAAAATAAAATTTTAGTATGTTGTTCAGACGGTCTGTAGAACCTATGGGAATATAAATGAATAATATCACCCAATTAGTTTTGGATTGAACCCGGGTTGAAAAAATGAAATACATTGAGCCCTATGGGACCTAATTTTTCAAACATTTTTTAAGCGGATTTAAAATTCACAAATTGCTTCGAAAATTTTAGGTAATATTCAAATTGTTCCTTAAAATATATAAAAAAAAATTCAGCGAAATATATTCAGTAGTTTTTTAAATAAAAATTAAAATAATAATAACACCTCTTTTATGGAGCGATCACGTGACCATGATGTGAAAAGATCACGTGACCCACTTCAAAATGATATATGACATCCATCTTGTCTCAAAATCGTGATTTTTTAAAGTTCTTTTTAATTCATATTGAGTGTTGTATCCGTCCTAAAACCACTTTATTTTTGCTTAAATTCTGTGCATCTATATACTGAAACAACGCAATTACAATATATTTGAGTTTAAATGCTCATCCAAATTTGATTATTTCTACAACGAAGCCTATTTTTCACTTATGTAAAATGTAAACAGCAAAATATGTAGAATGAGTTGTATTAGAATTGCTGTATTTCTTTAACACAAAATTATTTAGCTCATGGAGTCTGCATAGCTGATATGAATGAAATATTCATTGATTTTAGAAAGAGAAAGAAGGACGATTTTTTTCGCACGTTTTAAGCAGAGTTTAATTACTTGTAGCTCCATGGTCTTAATTTTTAAATAAAATAAATTATTATAGTATTGTGATGAATGAAAGGAATGGAAAATTGTTTATGAGTGAAATGCTGCTTTTATAGAGAGAGCAGGGCGTGTTATTTTTTCTATGACGTCATTTGAATGAATTTCAGTTGTTTTCGATGAGGTTTTCAAATATAATAAATTATCGTAGTGTATTATGATAATTCTAACATTATTACCGAGGAATGTATCACATTTTAGAGATGTTTAAACCAGGCAATTTATATTTCAATGCCGTCATTTGAATGAAGTTCATTTTTTTCGATGGAGGTTTAGGTTTTCAAATATAATAAATTAATGTAGTATTGTTATAAGTTTTAAAATATTACCGAGGAATGTATTGCATTTTAGACATGTTTAAATAAAATTGCATTGAAGTTGGAAAGTGTTTCATAATCAGTGCTTTAAGCATGATTGATCTTTCTTGTTTTATATAACTCTTCATGATATACTTATTCGATGGCATTTTAAATGCACTTTCCTACGTCTTAGAGAGTTAAAATTTGGTATACAGCTTAAATTTGTAGAACATTTTATTCTACAAAAATTTGGTGGATCCTCAAATATAGATCCTACATTTTTTCAAAATGGCTTGCAAATATTCCCTATTCACTTCTATGAATCATTGTTGTAATATTGTTAAAAAGTCTGATGTAGGCAGCACATGTCTTTCCTTTCAGACTCATACTCACGTTCTCTTTATTTCTTCAATAATAATTTGAGTTTATCTGCACGAAATAACAGCCATAAGTATTTTAAATGACACTGAATTTGCACGTTAAACTTAAATTTAGTTCTCATTTGATAGCTGGACTTATTGTCAAAGGTGGCGTAGCGAAAACGCGAAAAGACTAAAATATCTCAAGAACGGCTAGTCCTAGAGTAATGGGATTAGTCTTATTCTTTTTGTTGTCAAAAATTACGTATAAAATAAGCATTTCATTGATATAATTGAGCACACGTAGTCTTTTATTTTTAGGTTTAACGATTTTTGCGGACCATTTCGCAAAAGCAGCCCGTTCCTTTTTCAAATTTTGTTAAATTTGGTCCATTAGTTTTTAGCTAGAGTGGATAAAGGCAATTTCTGCCGGCCATTTTCCAAAGAAGGCAGATTCTTTTATTACGAATCGTACTATAATCTAATGAACATCAGAGTTTCCCACAAAAAACTTACCTACCAAATTTTATGAAATTCGGTCCATTAGTTTTTCAGTTTGAGTGGATGCAATATCCTCACAGACACACACAAATACACCCTTACACACACAGACGTCTCCCTAAAAATAGGTTTTTCGTGTTCTAGAAGGCCCAAATCGTGTAGATCCTTCGAAAATTCGAGTTCCGATCTTCGCCACGATTCCAATATTTTGAATACATACACACACATATATTATCTGTGTATCTAAATTTCGTGCCTACGCAATTACAGTAGTTGTGATTTTAAATGATCCCTAAAATTTTATTATTTCTTCAACGAAGCCTGGTTTTAACTTATGCAGAATGCAAATATCTCAAGCGAGTGTAAGGTGAGTTATATAAGAATAACTGAATTTTTTTCACACAAAATTATTTAGCTCTGGAGTCTGGAATACAAGTTATATGAATGAAATATTCATTGATTTTGCATAGAAAATCTGACGATTTATATTTCGATGCAGTTTTAAATATTTAAGTATAATATTTAAGTATAATATCACCACTGAATGTATCACATTTTAGAGATTTTTAAATGAAATTGCATTTCTGTTGGAAAGTGTGTCATAATCAATGCTTATGCATGATTGATCTTTCTTGTTTAATTTGTGTTAAGTATTTATAGTTTATTTAGTAAAATAAAGTTTATTTGAAAATTAATAATTTTAAAATCCAACGAGCTCAATAAAGTATTATGGATTCCGTAGTTCGCAAATTTAAAGTGTTCTGCCGTAAAAAGTTTGGGATCCAATGATTTCGGGAAAGTATAAATCTATCCCTCTCATACTTTGTTTATATTTAGAGTTGCAGAGAAGCGCACAGTATCTTGCCAGCAGGATATTACTGCCAGAAATTGAATAACAATTCTGAGCTAATCTGAGAGATATATTAGGGCGTCTTGGCACCGTTATTGCGTGATTGTATTTTCACATTTTTTTCTAGCTTCGAAGAATCGCCGTTATTGATTATTGGAATCATTTGGTAAAGGGTATCTATCTTATCGCTCGTAACCAAGGACGGGAAGGAAAGAATAGAAATACACGTACTATATTTTATTTATACTATTTCATTACTTTCTCTCGTGTTTTAGTTTAGAGATAGTGATGTTATCGAGAAAAGATTTGATATTTGTAGGGAGTTGTATATTTTATGATCTACTGCATACATTTATATACAGTAACTCCTCGTTATATCGCGCCTCAATATATCCCGCTTCTGCTATGTCTCCCAATTTTTTTAACACTTTACAACAAAGTTGAAAAGTGTTTATGACTTTGTTCATTCTGTCTGTCCGTCTGTCCGTTAACACGATAACTGCCGTAAAAATGACTTAATCAAAATGAAATTTTAGTATGTTATTCAGACGATCTGTAGGACCTATGGGAATATAAATGGATAATATCACCCAATTAGTTTTGGATTGAACCCGGGTTGAAAAAATGAAATACATTGAAACCTATGGGATCTAATTTTTCAAACATTTTTTAAGCGGATTTAAAATTCACAAATTGCTTCGAAAATTTTAGGTAATATTCAAATTATTCCATAAAATATATAAAAAAAATTTCAGCAAAATATATTCAGTAGTTTTTAAAATAAAAATTAAAATAATAATTACACCCTTTATATGAAGAGATCACGTGACCTACTTCAAAATAAAATATGGCATCCATCTTGTGTCAAAACCGTGATTTTTAAAGTTCTTTTTAATTCATATTTAGTGTCATATCCGTCCTAAAACCGCTTTATTTTTGCTTAAATTCTGTGCATTTACATATTGAAATAACGCAATTGTAATATATTTGAATTTAAATAATCATCAAACTTTGATTATTTCTACAACGAAGTCTAATTTTCACTCATGGAGAATGTAAACACGAAAATATGTAGCATGAGTTATATAAGAATTGCTGCATTTCTTTAATGCAAAATTATTTGGCTCATGGAGTCTGCAATATAGCTGATATGAATGAAATATTCATTGATTTTACACAAAGAAGACGATTTTTTCGATGAAGTTTTAAGCATAGAGTTTAATTACTTGTACCTCCATGGTTTTAAGTTTTTAAATAAAATAAATTATTATAATATTGTAATGAATGAAAGGAATGGAAAAATGTTTATGAATGAAATGCTGCTTTTATAGAGAGAGCCAGGCGATTTATATTTCGATGACGTCATTTGAATAAAGTTCATTTGTTTGCGATGAAGTTTTCAAATATTATAAATTATTGTAGTATTATGATAATTTTAAAAATATTACTGAGGAATGTATCGCATTTTAGAGATCTTTAAACCAAGCAATTTATATTTCAATGCCGTCATTTGAATGAAGTTCATTTTTTTTTCGATGAAGTTTTAAGTTTTCAAATATAATAAATTAATGTAGTATTGTGATAATTTTAAAAATATTACTGAGGAATGTATCGCATTTTAGAGATGTTTAAATAAAATTGCATTGAAGTTGGAAAGTGTTTCATAATTAATGCTTTATGATAATATTGATCTTTCTTGTTTTTTTCTATCTCTGTGGATTCCGGAAGTGAATAGGATAAATTAAGAGGGAATACATTTAAATTCAAGAAGAAAAAAAAATATATTAAATATTGAAAGAATTTAAACTTCGTAGAATTTTAAGTAGATTTTCACATGATTTTAGATCAATATTAATGATAGAATTATGATTGTCTAACATAGATTATTGGGAGCAAGCACTAGGAGTTGCCTGTGCACAAGATAAGATTATCTACTACATGTGCAAAGTTCACTAGGAACAGGACTTGAACATTGAACTTATGCCTTCTTGATCTCGCTTTAGGACAGTGGCGTAGCGACTGTCTTTGTAGACCCCAGAGATAGGGGGAGGGGGAACTCTCGCTTTCCAATTGCAATTGCTACTTTTACGTACATTAGCTGTGTCGTGCTTTTTCCCATCAAATATTTTTCGGGAAGGGAGTCACACAATACATGGGAATAGCGTGACGCTACTTCCATGAGCGCCCATAGAAGTTTCCTTCATAGATATTCTAGTAGAATCTACGGATTTACTCTTTAGAATATCTACACTTTTAACGAGGGGGGGGGGGAAGCAGACCACTAACGTCAGTGAAGCAAACTCAAAGGTAAGAAGTACAATATCGACTATTTATTTAATGTCCACTTTTTTCACATTGAACGTCAAGAGGGGGGGGGGGGGCCTTTTGCCCTTCTCTATGGGTACCTATATAGCTATACTTCACTGGGTTAATGGCATTTGTAAATTTAAGATGCATATCTGTGGATGAAAAATTCCGTTTGAAAGTTGTAAAGAGCTTTTCTGCCCCAACCGGGAATCGAACCCTGCATCTCCGAACTTGGGCAATCGACGCTCTACCTTTGAGACAAATTGCAAGCTCTTATCGTCGAAGTGGAATCTGTGTTGTTTTAAAGTTTTTATTATTATTGGAAGTGGTGAAGTTTTCTTATTATTTGAACTTTGAAGTGGGCAAAGAAGTCGGTGAAGCTGATGCATTAGTTGCATATTTGGATTATATATATCATTTTAATACCTTTTGCATGCATAACAGTTTAAATTAAGTTTTCTTGAATGGCTTTATGTATTATTATTTTTCCAGCATATAATGAGATGAAAATCTTCAATAATAATAATAATAAAACTATTTTGTTCTAGTTTTTACTTTCCCTGCAATACATGGTAACGTATAGGGAAAGTATTGGAATCATGTCGAAAATCGCAACTTGAGTTTTCGACGGATCTATACACGTTTCGAGACCTCTAGAATACGAAAAAACTATTTTTAGCGTGACGTCTGTGTGTGTGTCTGTGCAATGTATGTATCCACTCTAACTAAAAAACTAATAGACTAATATTTCATAAAATTTGGTATGTAAATCACTTGGGTGAGACCCTGGTGTTGATTTGTTTTTGGTAGGATTCGTAAAAACAGAACCCGCCTTTTTTTGCGAAATGGCCCGTAAGAATTTCATGTATCCACTCTAGCTAAAGTACTAATTGATCAAATTTCACAAAATTTGGTAGATAAGTTACTTGTAGGATGATCTGGTGCTGATTAGATTTTGCTACTATTCGGAACCTGCCTTTTTTTTACGAAATGGCCCGCAAAAATCGCCAAAATCTAAAATAAAAAAACTACGTATGCTCAAATATATCCATTAAATACTTGTTTTATACGTAATTTTTAACGAAGGAAATCTGATGTGGACAACAAATGACTTTCCTTATATACTGTAATAAATTTACTACTTTTACAGTAAAAAAATAAGTTTTTCTTATAGTAGATACTTATATTCTTTCCAAGATATTGAATTTTCGAGAATTAGTCGTCATTTTCATTGATTTAGCGTAATTTTTTATCCATTTGGCGAGATTTTCGTTAATTTGGTAGCATTTCAAAATGTCGCCAAGTTGGCGACATTCCGCCAAATTCGTCGCCAAAATCTCGTCAAGCGTTATGGACGAAGAAATAACTTATACCTACAGCAGGTAAATGACTATTGGCGTTCAAATACAAAAGTATTACTCAAAGTATTTTTTTTTCATGAATGGAACGATCTAGATCCACGAGAATGATGTCACCCAATGTATTACATATGAAAAGTGAACATGTTTCTCAATAGGAATTTTTTTTTTTTTATGTGACTTTTTCATAATTTTTTTGAAAAATGTACAATATCTCGAGAACGGTCCATGTTAGCGTTCTAAAATTTATGTTAATCGTTTTCTAATGTAAAATTACGTAAGAGATGTCTATTTGCGTAACTTTATTGGCGGTTTTGATTTTTTGACGATTTTTTCAAAATTTCACGCGAAAATTTAGGGGGGTTCTGAATATTCGATTGCGTATAAAAACAATAGGCTTCCAGTGTTTACAGATTGTGATTTTTGTACCAAATTTCGTTCGAATCGGTCCATTCGTTCGTCAGTTATCGTCTCCACAGACTCACTGACACATACACACACACACACAGACATCACTTCAAAAATGTTTGATTCGTGATCAGGGGTGCTTGAAACGTGCTCTCCCGTCGAAAACTCGAATTCGAATTTTCGACCCCGTCACAATACTTTCCTTATACATTATGTATATAAAGAAAGTAAAAAGAATAAATTACACTAGGCCTAGCCGTTCTCGAGATATTTTAGTTTTTTCGTATTTTCTCTACGCCACCTTTGAAAATAAGTTGTTACTAAATGAGAACGAAAATTGAATTAAAAGTGAATTAAATTTAAATAAAATAAAGAGAACGTGGATATAAGTCTGCAGGGAAAGTCATGTGCTCACATCAGATTTTTACATAATGCTTCTACACATAAAATGTCTTGGCTATATGAGCAGTCGTTCTTCAGTCATCTTTTTTATACCACACAAATCTTTCCAAAAGGGTCCTAAATGGGTGGAGGAGGTTAAACGTTTTTTCTTTTCCTGTCAAAATCATAAATTCGAAATTTTTTCGGAAAGTGGTACTACGTAAATAGAAAAAATAATGATACAGAGTAAAATTAAATTTACTTCTACACCTGTATAGTATTATTATAGTATATATTTTTAATAGCTTTAAACATTATAACTATTTTAAAATATATTATACTAGTAAAAACTGCAAAATGATCTTAAATGCTGTATGAGTTTTTATTTGTCTTATCACAGAAATGTAGGAAGATTAGATTACATACCTGCGAGCCCAGCTAACCACTAGGGTTTATAGCTTTAAGTGGGACATCGAGGCGACAACCACTGCATCTCTTTTCCAGCAAAACCGCAACCTCGGTCGCGAAACTCGGCGGAATCATTCACCGGGCAGGGGCCGAAGGCACCTGCCGGGCCCGACTCCGGTCACCGGCCAGACCTGGGCTCAGGGCATAAATAGCCACAGTTCCGTGATCCAGCCACCTGGAAGAGTCCGGGGACTGCCTCGTCAATTCCGCAATTGCATCCTTGAGTCATTAGCAGCGAGGTTGATTACCCCCGGATTAATTTGCCCTCCAGTTTGGAGGATCAAGGCTACAAAGCCAACATCCGAAACCACCATCTTGGGTGGCCCGCCCCGGGGGGGGGGGGGGGAGAAATGTAGGAAGAGGAAAAGTTCAACTTACAATTGTAGGGTCTACTTCAAATATAGACTGAAATATAATCGCCTCAGAAACTTAGGTAATTAAGAGCATACAATAAGTAATCATATTTTCGCAACATGTATAAACATTCGAAAATTAGTCTTAGACTTTCTAACAAGTTTGCAAATTTGAAATTATTTTTTTTTCTTTTATTAAAATTTAAGGGTTTAAAGTTCGACAGAATAAAAATGGAGTTTGGGGAAATGACATTTTAAGAATTCGGAAATGTGAATTTTTCACCTGCTAAACCCTTTTCCCTAAAATGCCTTTTTTTTAGTGGGAGGGGGGGGGGGGGGGACGTCACTACGTCTTGGTAATTTCGTTACCGTCAAAACTGTAGGCTTTGAGGTCCGCTGGTTGCCATTCTCTGCTATATAGAACTTCCTACGCCGATAAAATATTGAAACAGTTCGTCAAACTTGTTTCTATCCGTGGTTCATTATACCGTATAATGGATTTGTAGCATCCTCCAGAATCGTCTGATCGTTGCTCCATCGTCCAAGGTTGGACGTAGGAGTATGAAGGATGAGAAGTTGAGCTAGCGAAATTGTCTTTTAAATTTATATTCTCAGAATCGTTTGGACTAAAATAATTCATGTATATCTATAAATAGATTTATGAGAGTCAGCATTTCTTTATTCAGGTTAGGATTCTAATGACTGAATTTTATGATTAATTTAGGAATAGGAGAAACTTTTTTCACCCACTGGCCACTAAGACGGGTGGAACAGCCCGAATCGTATTAAAAACCATGAACACATTGACGAGGAGGCTTTTTAACTATTGACTTAGTATGCTATAAATACAGCTGCGTATTTGCCATTCATTTCCCCAGACTTGACTTTCAGCAAGTCATGGGCATAGAACCATGACTTGCTGGATATTGACAATTCGAATATGCTTTCCATGTTCCGGGTTATTATTATCATTGTTCGGAGTTTTATGCATTGTCATGAAGTGAATGTATTTATATATCTAAAATTTCTTGAAACAGAAATATCTCTTATCTGATTCAGGTAAATAATTGTATGATAAATGTAAAAAAAATATTAATCTGTTCTTTACACAAATACATTTTTGCATTATTACATCATCACTTTGATTTATAATATCATTGTACAACTGAACTAATTTGAAAATTTGAATAAATGGTATCTTTGTAAAATCAATAATTATGAGTAATTTTTTAAACCAGCAAAGCTACGCCCTGCTTGCTGTAGTTTGCTCTTGGCGAAACTGGGATTAAATTTGTTTATATTACTTTCCCTGCAATACATGGTAATGTATAGGGAAAGTATTGGAATCATGCCGAAAATCGCAACTTGAGTTTTCGACGGATCTACACGTTTCGGGACCTCTAGAACACGAAAACACTATTTTTAGTGTGACGTCTGTCTGTCTGTGCAATGTATGTACGCACTTTAACTCAAAAACTAATGGACCGAATTTCATAAAATTTGGTAGGTAAGTCACTTATATGTGACCCTGGTGCTGATTAGTTTTTAGTACGATTCGGGATAAAAGAACCAGCCTTCTTTTGCAAAATTGCCTTCAAATTTTGCCTGTATCCACTCCAGCTGAAAAACTAATACATCAAATTTTACAAATTTTGGTGGATTGTGAGTCACTTGTGAGTTACCCTGGTGCTGATTAGATTTTGGTACGATTCGGAAAAAAGGAACCTGGCTTTTTTTGCAAAATGGCCCGCAAAAATCGTCAAAATTTAAAATAAAAAATTACGTATGCCCAAATATACCAATTAAATGCTTGTTTTATACGTAATTTTTACGATCAAAAGAATAAGACCAACCCCAATACATTAGGACTCGCCGTTCTCGATATAGTGTAGTTTTTTCGCATTTTTGCTACACCACTTTTGAAAATAAGCCCAGCTACTAAATGAGAAAGAAAATTGAATTAAAAGAGCAAATTCAGTGTAATTTTAAATAATTATGGGTATTATTTTGTGCAATTAAATTCAATGTAATGAATCAGTGAAGAAATAAAGAGAACGTGAATATAAGTCTGCAGGGAAAGTCATGTGCTGCACATATCAGATTTTTTTTTAACTGTGATAAACAATACAATTTCGGCACTTGAGTATAAAAATTAACTCAAACTTTTGCAAATGAAATTGCACTAAACAAGTACATTTCTTATAAGAAAATTTGTTCTCAAGTTTTCAGCGATATATCGAAGTTTTTCAAATTTTCTATGAAAGCTTGTTTACATTGGATTAAATAAAAAGTTTCTTGTTTTCATTTTACATACTATTGATACGATCTCTAACTTATTGAGCTGAAAACAGTTTTCTTTTTAGTTTCTTCAGGCATTAACATTTTATGTCTCAATTACATCATGTTGTGGCAACACTTTCGGCCTGAGATATAAGCACAAAGTAGCAAAAAAAAGGCTAAACTTTGAGAGGCTCTTTCTCTAGATCTAAGGAGTAATTTGAAAAATGGATTTTAGATTTGAATACAACTTGGTCGAATTAGTATATATGAGTTTTTTCAGCCCTCGAGGTTGCAATCAGTACTCTGACATATTGGCATTGCGCTTTTGTAGTAGTGATCAACAAAACCCGCGCGCTTCGTGCTCTACGCCCTTTCAAGTACACCACGGCAATGCATGGGAAACAGGAATCGGCGGACCTCAGCTCCGTCGACCCTCTCATAAGCCCTAATATCCACAGACGACCCACACGAGCCATACACCTCTTTATCTATATTTCTTATACGACTCCCCTATCAAAACGTACATTCTATACCGTCTCCTGACATAATGTAATTAATTTATGCTACCCTAGATACTCTAACAAACGAATTTATCAAGTTTAATACTTCAAAGTTATTATTTCAAGTTTTCAATTTTTGGTCATTCTATGGAAGAAAAGGGAAAACTCTAACTTTGTGGATCATATAATTCAGCTCCAACCAATCTACCTATAAACAAAGTTTGCATTAATTGCATTGTTTAAAACGTGAGTTTGAAGATAAAGCAGGAGGCAAGTTTATCTAACTCCATGGTTTAAATATTCATATTCTGAATTTTTAACCTGGGATGACCTTTTAGCCTTCATGATATTAATTCTCCTATTCAGCTGAATCATGGAGATGGTCTAACTCCATGAGCTGAATACAATTTTTTATTTCTTTGGAATGACCATGCAATTGCATTATGCTGTGGCTGTGCCATTCTAGAGAGGTGATTATTATAATGAGATGCATTTATGATTAAGAAACAGGAAGCTAGTATATATTTTTTATACTAGATGGCGCCACCAAAATTTAAATACAAACCAATATTAATAATACAATTCAAACATTTTTTTTGGAAAATACTTTGGTACCCAAGGGAACAAGAATATATTAAATAGAATTAATTAAAGGTATGAATTTCGCGCTTTAAAATATTATACAGTAAAAATTAACTGCAGCACATAGGCGCCGACTACGGGGGGGCAGAGGGGCACGAGCCCCCGCTGAACTTTTCCAGAGGGGGCAAAGCCCCCTCTGGGAAATTTCAATATTTTTTCTAACTTCATATTTTACTAAATACCAAAATATGAAGTTTTTTTAAACATAAAAATAATTGAAAAAAAATCCTATCAACGTAAATGTAACATTTCCGTTCAGTCTTGCTCACATTTTCCTTACCATAGCTCCCTAAACTATCTCGCACACAAACCAAGCTCATCTTTACTCCCAGGAAACATGTTGACGCTAATGACAAAAACACCTGGTTACCAGAACTGTTTCGACTGACCGCCTAATTCAAAGAGAAATGGAATATTTACAGCCATGTTATTGGCATTTCCAAAAAATAGCTGTTTCCCTCCAGTAATAACTATAAATGATTACCACGAAGTAGAGATGACTTATTTTGTCTACCTAAAGAGATCTTATCTGTAATTACTCCTGGATCCTATATACCAGTGCTGTCTTTACAGATGGCACCCATTCCGTTTGAAGCTGCAAACCCCGTGGGTGGTATCCATTCCGTTTGAAGTTGCAAACCCCGCGGGTAGTTTTGTTCCTGCTGAGCACGGGACGTTTGGCACAGCACCGTAGTCAGGTAAGGGCCAGAGGGTGCTACACCCTCCCCCCACCCACTAGGTATACTCAGCCCACCCCTATGATAAAAATATTAAAGTTTTAGTTGTGATAAGAACTGTCAACTAACATGTCATCCAAATTTTGAATAAAAATATTATTTATGAGATTTTTTTTTATAAATTGATTTATTTTAAAACTTTTTTAATTTAGCTGAATGTGTGGTTATAGTGATGATCACTTTATATACATATTTAATTTAAAAATATTTAAATATAGACAGTAGTGCTTGGATACTTTTGTATTATTGCTGGATTCATTGTTTTAATTTATTGTGTCAAAATCAACTGATAGGTAGTTAAGAGTTGATATTAAGCGTTAACATGTATTAACTTTCAGGTTTTTTTTTTTTTATTAATTAACAGCTTTGCTACTACTTAATTCCTATATTAAAATCCATTGTAATTATTATATATTATAATATTGATGCATAGTAACTATATGGATTTTCCTAATCAACTCCTAGCTTACAAATATAAATAGGCCTAAAAAGATTAAAAATATTTATCGTACAATAAATAAAACTGCTTATATCTTTCTTTCGACCCAGCCCGTCGACCTACCCGAAGGTGTAAGATGTCTGTTTAGACCGCCGAGACAATGCCATCTAATTTAGATTGGAAACCAGTGGGGGCGACATCCACAGGGACCGACCCTCCTTCCTTTGTTACCAATAGTTCGGAAGGACTTTCAAATCCACAAATTTAACGTGCTCGTACACGGGGACAGTTTAGGCAAAGCCGGAAATCGAACTTGGATCCTCCAAGTACAATCCCCGTTACTTAGTCTCTCGGTTATCTGACTCCAAAACTGCTGCTTGTAAGACAATAACTTACAAAATTTCCTCGAGGAAAGCATATGTATGTCAGTTAGGTAACTACAGTTGCTTCGATGGCATTATAACCCCCCTTTTTCAAGCCAAAATAACAGTATGCACTCTTAACAACCACTACTGCCGTTCGTTGGGCAGTTCGTTCTTGGCGGTTGTTAAGGGCGTGTACTGTTCTTTTGGCCTAAAGTAGGGGCTTAAAATGACTTCGAACCAATTGTAGGCACCTAACTGACATATGCTTGCTTTCTTCAAGGCGGCCTTGCAAGTTGTTATGTATTTATCGACTTTGTGAATCTTGTATATAACTTTATCGGATTGTGCCCCCCCTGAGATTTTGAAAACTCGGCGCGCAGCATCTTTAGAGTATTAGAAACTAGCTCTTCACATACTACAATTCTTGAAATACGAATAGTTAGTACTATTTGCTTCCACTAGATAGCAGCACCAAATTTAGGATTCAGCTGAAAAATGTCTGGTTGTGTTGTAACTCTACTGATAAAACTATTTATTTCTACAGTTAATAATAAAAATAAATCTCAAGAAACAGAAAAATATTCTTTTTCGCAGTGATTTGGAAGCTGGGAGTGTGTTGAGTAAAAAAAAAAAAAAAAAATGCGACTTCAAGCTTCAATTTACTTGACTAGGTGAAAAATTATCTTGTATGGCTGGCAACATATAGATATCTGCTTAGTAACCTGTTGTTAACGTAAATATTTATGTTTGTAATAAAATTAGACGTTATTTTTCTCTAAAATTAATATTTTACTAGTGCTATATCAATATTTTATGCTTTAAAATATTTCCCTTACATAAAATCAAACCATGTATAATTTTAAGTTTCCTATAAAGAGAAAACGCAAAGAACTCATAGTACACATTTGTCCACTCTCTCGGTTTTGAATTTGCTATAGTAGTCATGATTTGACTTCTGGATATTTAAAGTTTGAAAATGGGTTGATTCCTGAGTTGACGTAACAAAAATGAACTTGTGTTTTATCTTTATAGGGTATTAAACTGATGAACGACTTGAGATTTTCACCAAATTTACATGCAGTCACATTTAGTATATATGCGCCAGGGTGATTTTCAAAATGAACGCCTGTTTGATGTCTCAATCTTTGAACCCATATTTCATTCTAATAAAATTATTATCTTTTATACTTTTAGAACATATATTGGTACAGTAGTTTGTAATTAATAAAATGTATTCATTAAAGTGTTTATGTTTTAAAAATATCAGCTATTTTCTATTATTTTTAGTTTTCAAGTAATAAATTTGCATGTCACAATTCAAAACACCACACTGAAGGAATTTTTTTTATGCTTTCAAACTAGATTAGCTTTTGTATGAGAATTAAAAAATATGGTTTTACATTTGAATTAACAAAAAGGCAAGTGATTCCTTTAAAATATAATTATTAATATTTTAAAATTTAAATTTAATATGTGTCCCCTGTACATCTCATGAGTGTTACTGCAGGAGTGTTACTACTATTATTTTAAATAGGTTTTGATTTCTGCAGTTGGTAACAAAGCTAATGGAAGTGGAAGCCATATTGTTCCTTCTTATCTAGTACAAAAAAAGATTGCAAATAATTAATAACAGAGTATAGTTTTATCTTTAATCTAAGTCAAACTTTTATGTGATGCAAAGCTTAAAGCGACAATTCATTTGAAAATCACCCGCCATCAAAAATTTCCCGACCCGATGGGGAATAAAAACTCTTGGCGAATGGTATCATTGGAAAACTATATTACCTTTCAATAATAATAATAATAATATATATATATATATATTTAGCTTGATGACTAGATATATGCATTTTATTCTCCTCTAGATTGATGATTATCTATTTTTTACATCCTTTTATGTTGTTAGCATTTTTTATGTTAAGGTTTTATGAGTTACAACTTCTCTCTTTTCCATCATTGGAATTTCTATAATTTTATATATATATAAATAAAAATTGAAAGATTTTAATAAAAAATTATGCATAAACTACTGTATGTACAAAAAAACCCATCTCTAGTATATCTGTTACAAATGAGTAACTATAGACCAAGACTAAGGATAAAGATAGAAGGTAACATATCGCTACAATGGAAAGGGGGATGAGAAGAATATTAGGATACAAAAATCACAATTAAAAGTATATAAATATAAATAAAATGAAAAAAAAACACGGCAAAAATGAGAAAGGCAATAATAATTAGCTCAAGATAAAAAATTAAGACATAGAGAACAATCAATTGAAACTACACAAAAAATGGCGGTTAGTTCGAAATTGTATTCTCATCAGGACAGCCATACAATTCGAATTACAACCGATAGAATAGCCAATTTTTGACAATGGCGATAGTATTTAACTATAGACACCATTGGAACTGGCTAGTGGAAGGAGAAAAATAAATCAATTGAATTACAAATCTGAAAAATAATACCTCCTCGAACAGAAATATGAACTCACAAGCATTGCTACCACGTGTAAGTTGAACTAGCGACTGAGCATTTCACCTCACTTCGTCAATGCGAGTGGGCACCAGAATGAATACATTTGAACGATACATAATATGTATGGAGACTTTCAAAAATAGTAATCAGTATAGGACTCAGGACAAGTGGAAAATAGTCATTCGAAAATAGTAAACAGTATTAGACTCAGGCCAAGTG
The DNA here is from genome assembly GCA_951213105.1 of Amaurobius ferox. Lineage (NCBI taxonomy): Eukaryota > Metazoa > Arthropoda > Arachnida > Araneae > Amaurobiidae > Amaurobius > Amaurobius ferox. Next base: position 133,701,539 of record OX578136.1, read on the forward strand.
GTAAGTTAGGTGATAGGAATGGGTGAATTCTCAAAAATGAGTTAACCAATCAAAGATAAATAATGCATGTGTAAAATTATTATGTGGTATATTTGAAATTATTAATAATATTATTTACAAATACTTCCGGATATTGGTAATTTTGACAAATGCGTTTAAGATTATTGATGTGGAGAATATGAAACCGAGGATCAGAAAGTCGATGTATTCGAAATAGCTGGTTTAAAATGATGTTTCTAAACAATTGAATAGAATTACAAGATTGATATGATAGCAGCTTTATGATAGTGAAGTTGTAAGAATCTTTTTTATCATATAGATTGGTGATTACATGATTATTGAGGGTATCTAAATTTAGGTCTAAAAAATTAACAGTTTGACTAACGCTAGGCTCATTAGGAATTAATTCTAGGTTAGAAGGGTAAAAATCAATATTAATGGGATAGGAATCATCAATGATAATATAAATAAAGTCGTCAACATATCTATATATAATATATGAATTAGAGTTAAAATGACATTCATAATAATAAAGATATAAGTTAGTGAGAATACTACTACTACAGCCACCTTGTGGTACACCAGATGTTTGTAAATAAATATTATCACCTTGGATAATATAATTATTGTATAACACAAAGTGCAAGAGCATAGGAAAATTTTCGACATTAAAAGCAACATGATTGGAAGATATATAGTCATGATGAAGAGAAATAATAACTTTATATAAATCTTTAATGACAATATTATTAAATAGGTCTTTAAAATCAAAGGTTTGGAAACCAAGAATTTGTGGAAACTTGCTAAGGTGATTAACTAAATCAAAACTATTGTTCAAAATGGAATATCCTGAATTCCTAAATTTAAGAGATTCGTTAATTCTATTTAAACAGTTAAGCAAGTACTTACTAGCTGTAGTGGTAAAGGTATTATGTCCACAAGTGACTGTTCTAAAACTGAGAGGTGATTTGTGGAATTTAGGAACCAAAGTAACATAAGGAAATTTAAAAAACTTACAATTAATATTTAATTGTGCATATAATTTTAGCATTTTAGTTTTGATTTTGATAGACTGATTATTAATGGGTTTAAAAATTTGATTATTTTTTAAGTAATTCTGTAACAGAGAAACATAATATTTTTTACAAATGATGGCATAATTATTAGAAGCTTTATCTACATAAGTTATGACAAAATGTTGTTGTAGTTCTTTAATAGCAGATAGGAGTTGTTTATAAGGATACCTAGGCTTCGTTAATTTAATGTTTATAATAACATTTTTAAGTGGATGTAAGGTAGTATACTTCCATAGATGGAATGCTTCAATAGGAATGGAATGTGAACAATCAAGTTGATATATGAATTTATCAAAATCAAATGATAGAGACTGAAGAAGTTGTTTAGGGTGATGGCAGAATGGAATGCGAAATTTAGACCCTTTATTCATAATATCCCTAAGTATATCATCCTGAACTATACTGAGATCCCCAGTAATAATGTGTCCTTGAGAGGAGTTGACATAAGGGGCAAGATTTTGATTGCTGCATACACATGATGTAAGATCATCGGAGTTTAATGTCCTGGAAACTTCATTGTAATTGTAAATAGTTCTACCAATTGGTAAATTATATTTGAAGGATTTTTGTATTTTGATATCATTTACTGGTAACAAGTGCTGATGTTTTGAAAATAAATTATTGAAGTTAAGAGAATTAAGAATAGGGTGTTTAAAAGAAATTACACAGTAAGCTATTTTAGTATGTGGATTTGGTGAATGGAGTAGGTGGTAATTTAAGAAATTTGAACGTGAAAGAAGCAAATCATAAAATAAATGTTTAAAATGCTCATGAGTTAATTTTAATTTAAAAAAATTAGTATAAACAATACTTAATTTGCTTTTTCTGATAACTAAGTTCTAACAGGTAGAAAATTGAAAGTTTGAGAATAATTATATTGTAATTTCAAAATGTCTGCATTGTAATCAATAGTTTTACTTAAGTTAGTTACTTTTTCCTTTGCCACGCTTATATCGCTTTTTACTAGGAGTTGATGACTTTGAATACTGAAAAAGATGTTTATATACTGAAGATTTATTAGAATTGTATTCAAAACTATTGTTAACAACATTATTATTATTATAAATTTGATTTAAGCCATAGGGGAAGAGGGTTTTATATTTTTTAATGTAATAATTTTCAAATACTAATCTATCAGTGAGGGAAATTTTAATATCTAAAATATGAAGGGATACATTTTTAAATCCGTGTGTTGCAAAGTGCTGATATTCAAATTGATTTTTAGTAGGGAGATCATTAAAGACTTTATGGTCAAATTTTTTAATATGATCCCTGTGGACATTCATTCTCAGATGTAAAGGGTTGCTGGTTTGGCCAATATAGGATAAGTTACAAATAGTATAATTAAGTTTGTATATGCAATTAAAAACTTTGCAGAATTTTTGTGAAGTGGAATTATTATTAATTTGTAATGGGTCAGCATAAGGACAAGTTTTGCACCTAAGATTATTGCATCTATTGAAGGAATATGATATATATATATATATGTATATATATATATATATTCAATGAATTATTTAATCATCATAACATTATTAAAAAATCATTTAATTATCCTAATGAGGGCCATAATATTTATAATTTCTTTAACATTTCTAAAAATACATCAAAAGAACTAAAAGAGCAGGTAAACATAATAAGAAATTGCCCTCATTATCTGATCTAAAAAATGCCATCCTACAGCAGCATGCTTCAAAATTACTTTTGATTGGAAACAATGTAAGAACTGGAATTTCGCAATTAAAAAACAGCAATTAAATTTGGTTTATAACCTTTTTATAAAATTCTGAATGTTTATTTATATGTCATGGACTTAAATTTAAATGATGAATCAAAACAATATACTAAAATAAACGAATATTGTACTTTGAATTTCACTAATTTTGTCTTAAATAATCTGAAGATAAATAATTTTTTAAATCGGTTTCCAATTAATTACCAGTCAAACATGTAAATCCTAAAATTGCATATAAATATGATAAACCACTAGGATGTTATATTTTCAATTATAATCAAATAGCCAAATCAATAGATATTAATCAAAATTATGAATTGGAAAAAGAGTCATACTGCCATTGTCATTTAGATTAAATACAAAGACTATGTAGATAAACACCATGGTCTGGGCATGTTATAACGGGAAATCTAAATATTATTAATTATGCAGTAAGATCACTGATGTTACTAGGTACTAAATACTGTATACCTACTAAATTTAAACATAAATTAATTTGTAAAGATTTAATTCTTGGCTTAAATAAATTTATCTATAAAATCAGCTATAAATATCAAATCCCTGTAGAAGCCTTCAAACCACGGAGTGTCTTAATAGAGCAATACTTAAATCACTATATATATAATCAGAAAATTAATGAATTCTATAAACTCAATTAAAAAGGATATTAAAGAAATTCAAAATGATTTTGTCATTACTTATGTCGATAAGGCTAGTAGTAACTACTCACTCATATGTAAATATTACTATGTAAGTACTCTCCAGTCACTCTTGCTTAATAATCAAATCTATAATTTATATAATACTAACTTTAAAATCTTAATTTCAGAATTAGATAATAATAGAATTTCAGCTAAATATAAGCAAATCCATCTAAAACGTAGTTGTAAAAACATTCCTTATCTAGTTTTAGTATCCAAGTTTCATAAATCCCCTGTTGCTTTTCGAACTATTACTAGTGGGCATAATTCTTTCATTACTAATGCTGGTAAATTATTATTAAAAATGTTAAACGAAGCACCCTTGTCAGATGAGATTTCAAATAATTGTCATATTGTGAAAAACAGTTTTGAATTAGTTAAGAAATTAAAAACTTTTACTAATATTCATAGTATTTATACTTTTGATTTCAAAGATTTGTTTAATAATATTGATATAGATGATCTGTGTAGAACTATTTTAGGAATTTTTGAAAAATATAATATAAATCTAAAATATTCAAATTTTCTTTTTAAAAAATTACTTAATTTCACTATCTACGAGAATTATATTCAACATGGTGGTACTTTTTTTAAGCAACAGTTTGATATCCCACAAGGGGGGGGGGGGGTGCCTCATCATTGTTAGCTAATCTGTATTTATTCTTCTATGAAAAGAACATTAATCCAAGCTTGCATAATATGCACATGTTTAGATATCTAGATGACATATTATGTGTATCCCTTAATAATATCCCTATAGTATTTAACTTTCATCCTAATAATTTACAATTAAATACAAGTAATAATGACTTTAATGTTGCAAACTTTTTAGATTTAAATTTAGAATTAAAAAATTGTAATATGGCTATAAACTTGTATGATAAAAGACAAGATTTTAAATTTAATACATCAAAAATTCAACATTTCGACTCTTGTTTGCATATATCAGTTTTTAAAAATATTATAATAAACCAGGTTCTTAGAATCAATAAAATTTGTGATGAAAATTATAAATTAGCACATTTTATGGAATTATTGAGTACAGCAACTAATAATGCATATCCTTCCAAATTCATTATTAAAATTATCAACTCAGTGTATCAACTTCCACTCGATAACATCCAAGACAACCTTCCCAATTATAGTGGCTAACAAAAAATAAAAAATTAATAATTATTAATTATATAAATAAATAAAAATGAAAAGTAATAAAATAAGCTAAAAAAATTAGAAAAATCAAAAACATATAAAAATAAGATACATTAATATTAATGTTTTCAATTTTATTTTTGCTAAAAAACTATAATCTTAGCCAGTTTGAAACTACGATTTAAGTGCCCTTATAATGGTGTATAGTGGCATTCTCGTTTATCCATTTCTTCTATGAATAATTTGTTTAGTAAGAATTTTCATCTTGTACATATTCTATTTTGCTTATATGGGTAATTGACTTGTCTCCTACTCTGACTCACTGGACGGGTCTGGGAGTTTTGCTGTGAACTTTCGTACTGCCTCCTAGGTTGTTGTTGTTGAAACCCAGACCGTCCGACCTACCAGAAAGGTGTAAGGTAACTGTTTGGACGGTCGGGAAGTGCCACCCAATTTAGACCGGAACCCAGTGGGGGAGGCATCCACAGGGACCGTACCCTCCTTCCCCTACCACCAACCTCTCGGAAGGACTTTCGGACCCACATGTTTAACGTGATCGTACTCCGCATGAACACGGCGGCAGTTTTGGCAGTGGCTGGAATCGAACCCGGGCCTACCGAGTGCAACTCCAGCGCACTAACCAATGGGCTACCGCGCCCTTGTACTGCCTCCTAGGTTGTATTTCGTCATGTTCATTCCGGTGTTTCTAGATATTTATTATACTGTTGAGGTTGGTCACACATACACGTGATGAAAAGAAGGGTTCCTGCCATATGGTAATATAAATTTTCCTAATGTTTCTTATCTTCATTTTTTTTATCTTTTGGTGTCTGTAGTCTGAGTTTGGACATTTATAGTAATGTACTATTGTCCAATCTGAAACAGGCATTTGTTTGGGTTAATTAGAATTAAATACTCAGACCTGAAGATGAATTTAATTCTTTTTAATCTTCGAATTTGGGCCGGTGCTGATCTTTTCTAGTATCGGCATTATGGCAGTGGTTTTGCTTCTATGGTGATGTTAATATTTCATGATTACTTGAATTCATTATTTTTATTATTACTTCTTTCTATTGCTGTGCTTGCTTTTTATTATATATATATTTATATATATATATATATATATATACATATATATATACCTTTTTTATTATGATTTTTGTATACTCATCTTCCCCTCACCCCCTTTCCATAATAGTGATAAGTAACCTTCTTTTTTTATCCTTAGTCTTGGTCTATAGTTACTTATTTGTGACAGATATGCTAGAGATGGGTGTTTTTGTACTTACCGTAGTTTATGCATAGTTTTCTAAAAAAAATAAAATAAAATAAAATTCAATTTTTATTTATATATATGCACACACACACACACACACACATTTATATATATATTAGAAAGAAGTAATAAAATAATAAAAATAATTATATATATATAAATAATATAATTATTTATAAATATATAAATAATTATAATAATTATATATATATATGTGTGTGTGTGTGTGTTTGACAATTAAGGTTCGGTTATTTTCATTGGAGTTAGTGCATATTTACCAAAAAATTATGGCAGTAGTCTGTTTGATCACTCTTATTACTGCATTTCGTGGCCATGAAACTTGGAGAAATTGATTTGAATAATATATCAGTAAAGTTGTTTTATTTTATTTATTTATTTTTTTGTAAAAATTAAAACAGTAGTGTACATACCATTATACTTATTTGGTGTGGAAAATAGCACTAATGTGCCAAACATGGGTAATACACTTGTGTTTCATGTTCATGTTTCTACAATGGTTCTAGTGTGTTACTTACATTATAACTTTGTCAATATAAAACTTTTGACCTGTTAGCATCATTGTTGGCAGTTGACATAAAAAATACTTAGCAAAATGCAAAACTTGAGTAGCAAAAGTAATTGATCTTAGTTTGCAGAAGAAAAAAATGGATATTATGTACTTCTTATTTCAAATATTTATTTTAGATTCTCTTTCACCCCAATACCTACAAAATCTCTTTCTCCCATAGTGATCACTGTCTAAATTTTACACTATTCACTTACAAAAATATATAAAAGTTAACAATAAAAAGTATGTAATTTCTTTAATTCAATTAGCTTTCGTAAATGTAACTTTATATTTTATAACTTTATGAACTTTCATTATTTTGACATCTTGGAAATTAGTTTTAATTAGTTTTAATCAAAGTCAAGAATTATTATATACAAAATTTCTTTGTGTAACACTTCTTATGGATTGTGGTATTTTCTTGTGCTTTGTAAATTGGAGAAGTTGAGTTGATGCATATTTATGTACAGTGGTTGAAATTTTTCTTATTAAAGTAGGTGGGAGGTAGCCCCCCCCCCCCCCCCCCCCCACACACACACACACCACCACCACCTGCCTTAAATCTAGGTTCTCTATGTTTTTTAGATCATCTCCTAAAATAACACGCTTTTCCCAACTTTTGCCATGTAATATATTTCTAATATATCATAAGGTGTTGAAAACCCAGGCCACTCGACTCACCCTAGGATATGAGTAGCTGTTTGAGTGACTGGATATCATAGGTGTATACACATTTAAAATATATAATTATTGATCAATTATAAATGCTTTATTTTAAACATACTGTTTTGTTTCCACCAGAAATTGCACCTTTCTTTTACCCTCCCGGCCACTCATTCTGTTGTTCTTACCCAAAGGTGAGTTGGGTGGCCTGGGTCTTCAACCCTCCTTCTACCCATGAATTTTTTTTTTCTGGCTACATGCCTGGGAGCTAGTTAACTTCTACATAAAGTTGATTTATAAGCACAATGGTTATCACTTATTAGATTCATTGATTAATTGACTCAACCACTTATTAATTTAAAAACACAAACAACTAAACTTCATTATAAAATTGTTATATAATAATGTCAGTTATGTTATTGACCAGAAAAAAATTCTGTGCCCATGTGATTCAATTAAGCAATAGAACTGCATATAAATTACATTATATATGTTTTATAAAACATACAAAGTAAGCCCATTCTTTTTTTTTAATTATTCAGTATGTTTTGTAGTAACATTAGCATCACAATGTATTTTTCAATATTTAATTACTTTTTAAATTTGATTAATTTCGGTTTTAGTTCATTAATTTTCTTTTTGCAGATTCCATTCCAATGGCTCCACATCAGCGTAAAAATGCAAGTAAAAAAAAAGATGAAATTAAAGAACATAAAGAAACTTCAAAAACTTCATTGCCAGAGAAAAGGTTCCTTTATAATATTTTATTTTCAAATATTTTGCTTTTTAGACTTTAACTATTTCTGAAAACCATCTCCCGTCAAATGCGTCTAAAAAGTTGTGTTTAAAATGATTTACTATTTTTGCACAATGCTTAAAACTTTGTAAATACAGCATAAATATAAAAGTAAACTGGTGTACTAGTTTCAAAAGCAAATAATTTTTTCCTTCAGGACCAACAAGAAGTATGATCGTACTAGGAGAAAAAAAGTCGCTAATGCTGCGGAAGTGAATAGAGGGGGAATCAAAATGACTAGTAGTAAACTATTAACACACAGAACCACAGAGGAAAGAAAGAAGAAAATGGAAAATGAGATGATAAGAGAACGGATAGCAGAACAAATAGAAACAGCTGAATAGAGAGGAAACTTACAAAAAACAGTAATAAAAGAAACCTGAGAAATTTGAACCAGTCATAAAAAATAAGTGGTAGACATTGAAAATAACAGGAAACTATTTCGAACAAAAAGGAAAATTTTAAATTCAAATGTAAAGTGATTTTGGATGCAATATGATCTAACTTAATAAAAAAAAAAAAATTCAGAAAAAAGTAGACAGAAATGAAAAGAAGCACTGAAATGGAAAAAAAAAAATATACTAGAGATTTCTAAGTGGAAGGGAAGTAGGGACAATGATTGTTAAAAAGGGAGTTAGATTGAGAAACTTTTAAGAAAGACCAATTCAATCTATTTTTTTTCTATTATTTCTCAATCTAACTCCCTTGTTGATGATCATTGTCCCTTCTTTTTTTCTCCTTTTCTCCTTGGAAATCTGTGGTATAATTTGTTTTCAATCCAGTAATATTCCTCCTTCTCATCTACCTTTTACCGAATTTTAGTTATATTTTCGCACTATTTTTTTTATGAACTTAGTTCATATGATCTTAAAAATCAGTTGGTTCTTTCATATTTGAATTTAATTTTTTCCTGTTTATTCTAATTGGTTTTCTGTCATTCCCATTTTTTTACTTATTTTTTATAGCGGGTTTAAATGACTCGGATTTATTTTGTTATTGTCTTTTGTAAGTTTTCTCTCTATTCAGCTGTTTCTATTTATTCTGTTATCTGTTTTCTTATCGTCTTATTTTTTACTTTCTTTCCTCTGTAGTTTTGTGTGTTTGTAGTTTCCTAACAGTTGTTTTGGTTTTCTCCCCTTTCATTTCTTTCCACGGCATAGGTAATTTCTTTTCTCCTACCTTCAACTTTGTATGCCATCCACAGTTGCTGACTTGACTTGAGTAAGTGAGGTCGTGCTTTTTGTTGGACCTGAAGAAGGAGGCTGTTATTTCCCTTTGAAACTAGTAGACCAGTTTATTTTTATATTTGTGCTGTATTTACAAAATTTTTATTATTGTGTTATTATTGCAGCAGTGTGTGTTATTATTACTATTTTTTATTTGTACTTTTAATAAATTTGATACAATTTGATAAACTTGATAATAATGAAGTTGAAATATTTGATTATGCCTTAGATATAAATTTCCTCTTATTTCTTCATTTATAGTTTAAAAAAAATATTATAATTATGTGATCAGTTATGTTAATAATAGACAAAAATCTAAGCTCCTCTTAGTCAATGGCTAAGTGTGATAAAATAATTTGGGGAGACATGAAACAAGGACTCAAATTTGCAAATAAAATTTTCCTACTTTGTTTCCTTCCTAATTTTTAGTGTATTTTTAAATAAATGTTTGTGTAGATCTTTAAAATTTGTTTTATACTTGTTTGAACTTTACCCAAAACATGCACTTTCCTATGGGAGCCCTGGACATGCTAGACTGGTAATTTTCAAAATCAAAAGAATTAAAATATACCATATAAGACAATGAGTACCAGATTATAGTTTTTTATGCTGCTCTGGTTGAGTTATTCTGAAAAGATATGTATTTTTTTTTTATTGTGGGCCAATGGTAGGCTGGATCTGTAAAGTTAAAATGCAAAGAATAAAAATGTAGCACAAAAGATAACAATATGCCAAGTTTCATGTTACTAAATTTTATCTTATGTATCATGGAACCTTGTTAGTTGCACCCTCAAAAATTTGAAATGCAACAAATGTGTGTAATGAAAACAGTGAGTTCCTCGCAGTTGCAGCTTAGATAGACATATCTATCAGATAACTGATCTATCCCAAGAAGAAGGTGCATGTGCATTCTCTTTTAGTTCCATTTCCGATGGAACATCTCCCAACACAGATAGACATATAGAGATATGTCTCTCTTTAACAATACACTAGTGCTTAAAGGAAACATGTGCCAGTCAAAACAAAAATATATCTAGATCTCCATTTATTTGTGTAGAAAACATTTTATACATTTATTTCACATTATATATAATTAAAATAAAAGTTACCAATTTGTAAATCGTTTGGGTAGACACTGTCTACTGTGACTTTCCTGACACTTTGCCCTGCTCTTAGCTCTCCAAAATTTTAGGAGTCTCAAACTTGCATTTTAAAAATAGATAATTGAAGATATGTATGTCAGAAGGGTAAGCAACTAAGGCAAATTTTATAAAATTATTAAGCTCGATTATTAGTCAGCCTCAGTTCCAGTAAGTTATTGGCCATCGTAAAATTCATATATCGTAGCCTGGTTATATGCTACTTACCTTTGACATTCTGAAAAGTAAATAATCAAAACAATAAACAATGTTCATAAAAGAAAGATCTAATAGAGGGTATCACATCAATTTATTAGCACACTATCATCCATTATAATCACTAGCATTAATTATTAATTTTAAAGCATTTTTCAATTCCTTCATTAATTTGCCTCATAGGGCTGATTCAATATTTATGTATTAAAACTTGCTTTTTCGGCTCAATATATATTTCTTATCATCATAACTGTTATTTATCAATATAAACAAATACCTTTTCATTTACAACATATTTCATCATTCAACAATTAATTATGATTCTTACATATCATTTTGTTATCAATATTTCTATTCAAGATAAATCTTATTCATATCTTGAAGCAATATTATTTTATCAACATACTTCTTATGGCACATTATTTTGGGCTCATACCTTTTAACCCTCAATTGTATCGTTTTAGGCCAATAATTTATTTAAGATTATTATTTAGTTAAATATTCCAGCTCTAATTAAGACAACATAAATTTGTCATTGCATTTTATCCATCTCTTCTATGATTGTGTTACTTGTACATCTCTAAAATGCACAGTGGGTATTAAATTTTGTAAGGGAAGGATCAGTTACCCTAAAATAAATTATTGTTGCATAATTGTAACGAGAGGAGTGCTTATTTGGCCCTGTTTTATCGAAGATTCAGGTTATCACAATTTAAACTACTTTTGCTAATTAAGCTGCTAATATAACTTTTCTAAATCCCTTCATCAATCACCAATTTTTATCTTAAAACATATACTATTTGGCTCTTACATTAAACTCTTAACCTCCAATATTAAACCTGTAAATCTCTAATTTTTGTAGTATTTTGATAACTACATTTTTTTTTTGTAGTCCAATAATAGCTTGAAGGCTAAATATTTATATAATTCGCAGAAGTTGTGGCCCAACTTTTAGGGAAGCAATCTGCACCAGGCAGAAAAGCTGAATTAATACTAATAAAACTTAATTGATAATCTACAAGTATCAACACAAGAAATTAAAGTTTATCATTTTTTTTTCTCAATAATTCTATTATTATTTTATGTCGCATGCCTACATAAGCTCAAAAATCATCAAAATTTGTAGATTAAAACAATTGTTACAAAAATAATTAAAATAGTTATTATGTTTTTAGAATTGAATTGAATTTAGAAGTGAATCAACAAAGGCATTTCAAATTAATTACACAGGATATAGCAAATATGCACTGTGTGCCTTGTATTTTTGCTATTTTAATATAATTTTGTTTTATGAAATACATCGAGAAATTTCATATGGAATTTTTTACTTGTCATCATACACATTCTATAAATTAGTATACATTGTAGAGAAGATTCAGTAAAGCATGTGGCTTTGCGCACATTCAATGATAAATTGGTTTACAATGCAAAAGGCAGTGCAAATCAGGATAAATAAGCATACGTACATTCCAGAAATCAACTGGATTTCCTTCATGAGCGCAAAAATTCTGGGCCTAAACACCCACTAGGTGGTGCCACTATATTGTGATGCCATTTATCCATTTCAGTTTGGGCTATATTGCCTTGTGCTTATTTGTGCATTTAAGTTCAGACTTTTTGCACTGCTGAAGGAAATCCAGTTGATTTCCGAAATGTACATAGGCTTATTTATCCTGATTTGTTCTGCATTTTACTTTGTAAACGAGCTTATTATTAAATACAAGTAAATAAAATTTATATGATTTTATTCAAGTTAATCTTGCTATGTTTTACTTCCTTTATATGTAATTCTTCCAAAAAATATATATGTGAATATAACTGATTTAAACTTGTTTTGCAAGAAAGTTTAATATCTTCTTATTTTAATTTTTAAACTTTATTCATATATATTACCAGCAGTATATCATATAATCTGTTCTTCCTTGTTTGTAATCAATTAATTTTCTTCTTTGAACAATTATCAGTAAACATTGTATTTATTTATTTAGTGCAGAGAAAGATGATAACCCTTTCAGAATGCCATGGACAAAAGTTGCCTCCAGATTTTTTCTATCAATGTTAATGATTTTTGCTGTATATTGGACTTCTAAGAAAGATGATCTACCTGTTTTTGCAAGTCAGAAGCAAAAGCTGCAACTTACTTCAGCTGAAGTACCATGCTCACCTCAATATAAAAATGATATCTCAAAGTTTAAAGGTATTTCATTAATTTATTTCTTTAACTTGAATAATTCGGGGATGTTGGGTTGCTTTAGAATGTATGTAATTTGGAGGTTTGAAAATTTACTTTTATTTCTTTTTCCCTGGCTCAATATTCTTAATTTGGTAATATTTAAATGATATTTATTGGCTTTTTCATTTATTCTTTAATTAGAATATTTTTAATCTTCTAAATTAACTTTCTTTATAATATTCTTAATTAAAAATGTTCCATTCCTTGAATTAATATTACTTTTGATTTGTAAATTTTAAAAATTATTTATTTATTTGATTCCCCTTAAAATTCCCTTTAATTTGATGTCCCATTTTCCCATTTTGGTTAGAAATTCCGTTTGTTCTTCAGTTTCAAGTTATTTCCATGTCTCACTGCAATTCAAAAATTTCAGTTGCGGCCATTTTTGGAATTCTGTTTTGCGGGCTTTTTATTGCAATTAATGCGCCACCTAAGCGTTTTCGCGCCTCTTTGGAATTCGTGATTTATTTTAATTGGTTCGCGTTTTTGCGGATCGTCTGCTCTCGGAATTATGAGTATTATTTTGGCAATTCTAATTTCGGTAAGCGAATTTTAATTGCTGCCGTTTATCTAAACTCCGCCCTTTTTGTCGCACGTATAAATACGCTCGCAGAATTTTTCAGTTTCAGTTTCTTGTTGAAATCCTTCGTCGTGTGTTAGCGCGAGAAGCGCGTTGTGGATTTTCGAATGGAACTTATGTTCCACGCGAGCTTTTCAATGGAACGTTAAGTTCCTCGCGTTATTTTTTTAACATTGTAGTTTTAATTTAAATGATGGTTTTTCAAGTTTTTATCGCGAAATTCACGAAGTAGCTCTCCGGAAAAGTGTGTATTAAAATTCCGTATGCGAGTTACGTGGAAGTAGTATCTGACGAGGACGGCTGACTTTAAGAAGATTTTAGCGTTCCAGATGTAGTTGTTAGGCCTCTGCTGATGAATTTTCTCCGGATCCAAAGAAAACCAGTGTAGTTTTATTCCTGTCAACTCCACTTTTAGAACTTTTTGTCTCCAACCAGTACAGCTCTAATAATTGGAACTTTCCCCCCCTGTCTGATGACCCAGCTGGTGATTATTGCTGTTATATTTAAACTCCTAATTTCTTAAATTCTCAATATTTAAAATGTATTTAATTAAATTTTATTCTGTAAAATTAAAATTCTAAAACTTCATTCTGAGAGCAAATTTCTAAACCTTCATAAATTTCTAAGAGCCTGGGTAAATTCTAAAATTCTTTAAATTTAATATTTTTGTTAATGATTTTCTGATGGAATTTAAAATAGATTGTTTTGAGTAAAGTTTTTATGCTAATTCCTTAATTTTAACTAAGTTGATAAAATTCTAAAATTCTAATGTCTAAAATTCTAATGTTAATTCTTCCTGAGTTGCCTGCCTGTGAGCAGTGTTTTTGTATTTGTTAATTTGAATTAATTTGAAGTTACAATTTAATAAACTAATTTTCTTTAAACTAAATATTATGTCTTCCTTTATCTCTTTTAAACACAGCAGGTTTTATTCTATCTTTCAAACACAACAGGGAGAAAAGGTTTGTCCCTTGTCCAATAATGCAACTTAACTGAGTCTTTGAATTTATTTTTATTTTGCTAACTTGTTATATAATTTCCAATATGTTCCTTTTTACTTGCCCTATAATACATAGTATATGTAAAAAGTATTGTAATGGATTCATGAAGCTCAAATTGCTGCTAAAACTTTGTATGAAGCAGCACAAAACACAAAAATAGTCTCACATGGTTTCAAAGGCAAAAAAAAAAAAGTCTTCTTCATCAGGATTAACATGAGTATAACTTGCACTCACCAAAACAAGATTGGCATCTGCTGGTAAAATAGCAAATGTTGTAGGAATAGAAAAAAGGTTATCAATAGAGATGACATAGTCTCAGCCTAGGCCCAAATAAGGCTCATGCTCTATGGTACTCTACGGTACAATTCGGGTTAATGTGAGCTCGGACTCCAAGCTCTTTTACTTTTTTAATAGACATATTTTTCTAAATAGCTAATGATTAGAAAATGTTTATAAAAACTTCGAAATCAAAGATAATCACATTTTATTTTATTACTAAAGAGTTACTCCTAACAGGTAACTGAAATTTTATTGGACAAGATCGATAACCAGTTGCTGATCCTGCTCCAGGCAAAGATTGGGTTTCTTGTTTGCATTGACTAAAATGACTGTTTATTACCTTCAAAACTGGTCTATACTATAATAATTTTGTGTTGTATGTTGCCTTTAACAAAGTTTTTATAGTTTTATAACTTTTATGTTGTTTATACTTAAGTCATAAACTGTCTTTGAGGTGTAAATTGCTCTGAGGTTGCTAAACTCTTGTATGAATGTGTGTGGCTGTATAGCAAGTGGTTTTTTTTTTTTTTTCATTTTTCTAACTTTCACTCCAAATATAAAAGATACTATAAATAGTAAACGATAAAACAAACTATAAAAGATATATATAAATAGTAAATGATAATAATGTGTACTAGAAAATTTAGTATTAAAATCAAAATTTATTATTAAAAAAGCTCTTATAGTTTTCAAGTAATCATCTTGTCAAGTTAAATAGCATTTGTAGCTCTTTGAAAGCCCTACAAGTGCATGTAATTGTATTTTGGATCGAACTCTATATTTAAAAAAATAAATAAAATAAAAATAAATAAATAAATAAAAAAGTATCTGTCCAAATGAGTTTTTTTTCATATTTCACACTTTCACTCAAAACATCTTTGGAACTATAAAATATAAGTATAGTAAGTGACGAAAATATGTATGATAAATTTAGTTTCTAAATCTATAGAAAAAGCTCTTATAGTTTTCGAGTGATTGTCAAGTTAAAGAAGTGTGAAAATTTTGCATTTTTCGAGTTTGTAATGCTCATGTATTAAAAACTAAAAGTGATAGCTATAAACAATAAGCAAAATAGCTCTCTGAAAGCCCTATAAGTGTATATAATCAGATTTTGGATCAAGTTTATTATTTTTTTTTATATATTACAAAAGTTGAGTTTTATTTTACAAAATGTTATTCACACAAAAGCATTCGGCTCCATCAGACTGGAGCCACCACAGATTTTTATTTATGCCATTTTTGTGTTTGATATTTAAACTTAATTTTCCAGTTCCACAAATGAAATTTTTTGAAAATTAGTAACAATTAAATGGAAAAGTTAATAGCATATTTCAGGCTCCGGTGGATTCAGGCTCTTTTACATTGAACATTTCATATTTCACTCCAACAGATCAAGTTCGAATATATCAGATTCAGATTCTTGAAATTAGGAATAAACGCATAAATATATATATATATATATATATATATATATATAGAAAAATTGAAATATACAAAGTGAAAAAAACTTGTAAAAAGGAAGGAAGGCTCGGCAAAAAGCTTACACTATGGCGGTAAGGGGTTGTGACCTTACTCCCCAGTTCAACGAGCTCGTCAAAAACGCCGCGGCATTTTCACTCCTGGTCGCCAGCCCTGGCCCAAGCCAACCTCCGGAGTGACTTTGAAATCATCACGAGACCTGGATAGAGAAGTGCACGAGAGTCATATCACCTCAAATAAAGCCAACTGAATTGCCGACTCAAATGAAATGTAGTGCCAGCTGCGGACCTGTGATCACAGTGCGGTCCTGTCATATGGAGGGTTCGATGATTTTGTCTCTAATTGAACTCAAAAAAGACTTAAGTCTTACACCATATGCAAAATTGGTTCTGTATAAATTATCAATATTTTTACGCATAAAGGAAATTGGATATTTATTAAAAAATGCTTGTTTTAAAAATTCTTGATCAAAATTGATACGTAAATGTTCCTCTTTGATAGTTCGTTTTATTCTGATTAAACCTCCCAAGAATACATTGCGAAACACATTCAAATGTATGTTGGAGTTCCAATGTATAATTCCAATAATGGGTAGTTTAAATTGTTTTCTTTTATCATAGATGGTGAATATGAGAGGGATTAGACAATAGTTGATATTCAAATCCAAAAATTCGACCTCGTTGTTATTTCTAAGAGGGTTTTCCTTCAAGATTAGGTTTGGTGGATAAAAATCAAAGTTCATTGTGTAGTTTTCATTCTCATATCCAATAATTACGTCATCCACATAACGTAGGTATATGATTTCGTTGTTTATATGTGATCTTCTTTCATAAAAACTAAGATATATATCAGCCAATATGGAAGAACATCCCCCCCCCCATGGGGATGCCCTTAATTTGTTGATAAATAGATAATCCGTTGTAAAGGTAATTTTCTTTAATAACTATTTTGATTATAGACTTGAATTTATTGAATTCCAGACTCCTTGTTAAAAAAGTATATCACTTCTATTTCTACGGATGTTACTTATACATTTTCTGATTTGGATTGAGTATTGAAATGACTTTGTGAGGGCATGGTCTAAACGCTTTATTTATGCTGATGGTACAGTGGCTATTTTTGAGTGGGTTAACTTTATACTATTCACTCTATATAAGAGTATAAACTATAACAAATTTATGATGATACAAAATATAATGAGATAGCGACTGGCAAACATTTAAGGTATATTTTTATATCCTTAAATTGCCCGGTATCATGGTATCAGGTGTCCGTGAGATCGACAGCATGCTACCTGCAAAAGATTTAAAAAAAACTTCAATCAGAAACTATTTTCGACCGTTAGCAAAGAGTGATATACAACAAAAAAGTGTAAAATCTATTGATCTAAGTACTTGTCACGATATACCAGCTGAACCTCATAATTATAATGAAATTTTGACTCATATTGATGATGCAGTGTATAGAAGTAATTTTCGTAATATGAAATCATTCAAATTTCAAAAGTGTAAATCCAAACGATGTATGCTCTGCCCTAGTGCAGATTCAGACATCATAAGTCAATCTACTAAACATCGACTTTTCTGCAAGGCTTTCCAATGCATCTATTTGATAAAATGTAATTCTTGTGCGAAGTGCTATATTGGACAGACTAAAAATCCTTTAAACATCCGTATAAACCTGCATCGTAATCACATAAAGAAAAATCACAGCAACAATCAAGAATGCCATTTGCTCTATACACATTTCCAGGATCACTCTTTCAATAACATTACAGTTTCAATTATTGACTTTGTTATTAAAACTCAACATCGTTTATGGTGGGAAAATATCCACATTCTGCAAAGAAATACCATCTACCCTTATGGGCTTAACTCTGTTTTATTTAATAAGCTTTATAATAATGAATATTACCACTCTCTGCAAAACTTCAGTATCAATTATAGTTCCTTAAAAATACGCAAAAGATGGTACAGAAGTAAAAACAAGAAAAAACAAAATTTGGACTTTATCATGGAATCTTTTCGGAGTTTTATACGGGATGTATATGGATATGCTGATCATAAACCTGATATTATACGTACATATATTCTGTCTATACGCAAAAAATTCATGCTTAACATTTGGAAAACTTGGATAAAGCAATTAACAGTCTGGAAAACAAAAGAAACAAATTTGTTTCAGAAACTGAATTTGGCTACTACTAGCGATTGGCTTAAAAAACGTTTTAACTTCCTTAATATCAAATTACAGAATGAAGAAGAGGATAATGTTACACACTCAACTTATTTAAATCTCCTTTACCAGAACAAAACTTTTAATCTTATTCCATTTCGACATATTTTAAAAGACCATCAAGATACCCTTCCAATAAGCAACTTGAAAATCAAGACTTCTTATCGTTATGTCATTCCTTTAGGAAGAAAAGCATTCAACTATAATATTTTAAGTGAGAATCTACATCTACCCTATTTAACAGAATGCAAATGCAGAAACAATCCTTATTCCGATCCCATATTGGGTCATATAGTAACAGGTGATTGCAGAGTTCTTGTAGATACCACATTAATTCAAGCTTTCAAACTAGGTACTAAATATAGAAATCCGTATCATGGAGATCCGTTTGAGGCTTTTCGAGAAGACATTGATCGATTCATTTATAAACTTTCCATTCAATACAGTCTGCCAGATATGGCATTCCATCAATGGCGATCTGAGATGTGCAAGGACTTCAAGTACTATTATATAAAACTTTACCAACCTCCTGACCAATGTAAAATAAACTTACATCTTCTGAAGAACATTCAAAATCAATTTATTATTACATATATTGACAAGGCAGCAAGTAACTACGCATTTACATGTAAGCTATTTTACATTAACATATTGAAAGAAAAATATGAAAATGAAGTTCTTTACAGTAAAATCAACCTCTCCCTTAAGGAAATCTCAAAATCAAAGCTTTGTATTTATTAACTGGTATCAAATATACAGGAATTATCAAGTATCCGTATCTGATTAATATTCCGAAACTACATAAAAGTCCTATTACTTTCAGACCAGTTACTGTTGGATGCAATACCTATCTCACGAAAGCCAATAATATGTTAATGAAGCTTTTACAACCTATTTTGCTGAAACTTAATAACCAAGGAAGCTATATTATAAAAAACAGTCTACAAGTGATCAATATATTGAAAGATCATAAACATCCTTTACACTTAAGAACTTATGATTTCCAGGAACTTTTTAATACTATAGATCTTGATGACATGACAAATATACTTTACAGCTTGTTTGAAGAATATGACTTAAAAAGGAGTCTGGAATTCAATAAATTCAAGTCTATAATCAAAATAGTTATTAAAGAAAATTACCTTTACAACGGATTATCTATTTATCAACAAATTAAGGGCATCCCCATGGGGGGGGGGATGTTCTTCCATATTGGCTGATATATATCTTAGTTTTTATGAAAGAAGATCACATATAAATGACGAAATCATATACCTACGTTATGTGGATGACGTAATTATTGGATATGAGAATGAAAACTACACAATGAACTTTGATTTTTATCCACCAAACCTAATCTTGAAGGAAAACCCTCTTAGAAATAACAACGAGGTCGAATTTTTGGATTTGAATATCAACTATTGTCAAATCCCTCTCATATTCACCATCTATGATAAAAGAAAACAATTTAAACTACCCATTATTGGAATTATACATTGGAACTCCAACATACATTTGAATGTGTTTCGCAATGTATTCTTGGGAGGTTTAATCAGAATAAAACGAACTATCAAAGAGGAACATTTACGTATCAATTTTGATCAAGAATTTTTAAAACAAGCATTTTTTAATAAATATCCAATTTCCTTTATGCGTAAAAATATTGATAATTTATACAGAACCAATTTTGCATATGGTGTAAGACTTAAGTCTTTTTTGAGTTTAATTAGAGACAAAATCATCGAACCCTCCATATGACAGGACCGCACTGTGATCACAGGACCGCAGCTGGCACTACATTTCATTTGAGTCGGCAATTCAGTTGGCTTTATTTGAGGTGATATGACTCTCGTGCACTTCTCTATCCAGGTCTCGTGATGATTTCAAAGTCACTCCGGAGGTTGGCTTGGGCCAGGGCTGGCGACCAGGAGTGAAAATGCCGCGGCGTTTTTGACGAGCTCGTTGAACTGGGGAGTAAGGTCACAACCCCTTACCGCCATAGTGTAAGCTTTTTGCCGAGCCTTCCTTCCTTTTTACAAGTTTTTTTCACTTTGTATATTTCAATTTTTCTATATATATAGTGTTTGGTACCCTCATGCTGCCTTGCGCAAAAGTTACTAAAACATTTTTATTTCCGATTTTTCAATTTCTATATATTTATATTTTATATATATATATATATATATATATATATATGTAGAAATAAAATAAATTAATACATCACAGAAAGAAGAAATCATGAGGCCGAAATCAACGATGCTTCATACTTTTTAATCAATTTATATATATATATATATATATAACAATGTGCAGTATTTATATAAAAATATGTACATATTTACAAATAAGCATTTTAATGCTCTACACTTTTTGACCATAATAACTTGCTTTCAAAAGACTCAGCATAATATAAGCAGAGGAATTACTGATGCATAACTAGCATCATAATCATACGAGCTCTAAAAAAAGCATGTCCTTCTGCTTTGATTCAAGCTAGAGATCCTGTTGTTGTTGTTGTTGTTGTTGAGACCCAGACCGTCCGACCTACCAGAAAGGTGTAAGGTAACTGTTTGGACGGTCGGGAAGTGCCACCCTATTTAGACCGGAACCCAGTGGGGGAGGCATCCACAGGGACCATACCCTCCTTCCCCTACCACCAACCTCTCGGAAGGACTTTCGGACCCACATGTTTAACGTGATCGTACTCCGCATGAACACGGCGGCAGTTTTGGCAGTGGCTGGAATCGAACCCGGGCCTACCGAGTGCAACTCCAGCGCGCTAACCAATGGGCTACCGCGCCCACATCGGATTGAGTTGCTGTTGTTGAAACCCAGACCGTCCGACCTACCAGAAAGGTGTAAGGTAACTGTTTGGACGGTCGGGAAGTGCAACCCAATTTAGACCGGAACCCAGTGGGGGAGGCATCCACAGGGACCGTACCCTCCTTCCCCTACCACCAACCTCTCGGAAGGACTTTCGGACCCACATGTTTAACGTGATTGTACTCCGCATGAACATGGCGGCAGGGTATTGAAGGGTATTGAAGGAGAAAGAGAAAAGGAGAAGAGGAGAAGGGGAGGAAAGAAGAAGGAAGGGGAAAGAGAAGGAAAGGAAGAAGGAAAGGAGGAGCAAGAAAAAGGAATAGCTGTTAATTGTGACTGTTTTTTCTAGATATGCAAATATTCTGCAGGGTGGCAGTATTCTACATCGGATTGAGTTGTAACAACTTGATCAAAGTTGATTTGTAGCTTGTTTCACAACACTTCCAGCTACAATTTGTATTTATTTCATATAAACACTAGATGTTATGAAGCAAAAATAGTCCTAACATTTTAAGTAGTTTATCAAATCGAATGTAAGGCAATGGTTTTGTCAAAATGTCTGCAATTTGATTTTCTCCTAGAACATGTTTAATATTAAGTTCATCTTCAAGGAAATTTTCTTGTACAAAATGATGATGCACTTCAATGTGTTTAAACTTAGACCTTTTGTAATACTCAGGGTTCATTGCTGTCTTCACAGTGCTTGCATTATCCACGAGGAGTTGAAGATGGTCTCCGAGATTCATAATTTCACTAAGCAAACATTTCAATCATATAAGTTCATTTACAGCCCCACTTGCAGCAACAAACTCTGTGTTTATGTGGTGCACTTATATAGCATTAAATGTAATTCAAAATTTATTGTATATTTTGTAAAATTTATGTTTTTATTATGAAGAAGTTAACTTTCAAGCTAATTAAAATTTTCTCCTATTATATTTTAACTTATTAATTTAAAATATGGAGCCATCTTCTGCATTTTCAAGATTAGTGATTATCTATTGAATTTTACTTTCTAAAAATAAACTTGAAGCAGAGTTCATACCCTTTTGAAAGAGCTCATTTCCAGGAGGATTCAAGCATTTTCCCAGCAATTTTTTTAAATATTAAAGCAAGATTCTGCAAAAGTTTCTCTTAGAGCTAGTGTGCTTAGTTTTGTACCAGCAACACCACTTCAGTCATACCAAGACTTCCCTTGTGTTATTTTACAATGCACACACACACACAAATAAATAAAAATAATTTTTTTTTTACCAATTTCCACTTTATTTGTGAAGTATCAGTGATGTAATAAACATTTGCTGTGTTTAAATAATTAAAACTAATATTCCAAAGTACAAAATTAAATTATTTTATACATTGGGAAAATTTAAGCAATTTTTTTTTTATTTCAAGTACCTGAAAAATCGTTAAAATTCATGATTTTATAAAAAAATATGCTTAAATTAGTAATTTGAAAAAAGAAAAATGCTAAAATTTGCATTTTTTTTTTTTTTTTTAAAGTTAAAATTCACAATTTTGTGAAAGAACACTAAATTTGTGATCTTTATGAAAGAACTTTGAATTTTAGATTAAAAAAGATCGATAAAATTCAGGATTTTCATCGAAGAAAGTTACATCTCTTGATTTTTATATCCTATATAGAAATAAAAGATCGCAATAAAATTACTAGCAATTTTCTAGAAGTATTTCCTGATTTTTCAGGATGCTAAGGCTCAAATAAATAAAATAAGGAATTTTAAAAGACTCATATAAAAAAAAAACCTTAAATCCACCAGTAATTTCTAAGGATTTCCAGGAGGCATACAAATCCTGTTACAATATTGGTTAATTCCTTTTATTAACACTTTCCAACATAGTTGAAAAGTGTTAAAATTCATAGTTAAAATTCATAAATTGCTTAATATATTAAAATATTTAAATTATCACATAAAATGTTTAAAAAAAAATTTCAGCAAAATATGTTGGGTAGTTTTAAAATAAAAATTGAAATAATAATTATACCCATATTATATGAACCGATATATGAAGAGATCATGTGACTCATTGCAAAATAAAATATGTCTTCCATTTTTTTCTGCTTTGTATACCGTAGATGTTTAAAGATTATTTAAATTTATATTATTTAGTGTTGCATCTATCATAAAACTGCTTTATTTTTGCATATTATCTGTATATCTAAATGCTGCACCAGCACAATTGCAATATTTTTTATTTCAAATGATCACTTATTGAAACCCTAGATGCTGAAATTTTACATCATAGTTTTCAAATACAGTCTTTATGTTTGTTTTGGATAAAATTGAAAAAAGGAACGCCTGTACAAGGAAGCAAAGTTATGAAAGTATTACTACCATAAGCGTTTGCACTTATTATTATGGAAACTGAGATTACAAACTAACTACAAGCAGAACATGACTGGAGATGCAGCCTTTCAAAGACATTACCACAGTTTTCACTTTTTTGTGCAATGCCAAAGATATATATATATATATATATATATGTATTAGAAAGATATAATAGCCAAATCAAGTAATAACGAAATATTAAAATCAACAAAACAGTTAAACCACGGCCACAATGCCAAAAAAGGAAATATACAGCACTGGCTTAATTTTGAAGATTAATTAGACTAGACTCATTTTCAAGTCTGTGCATTTAACTCTAATTAACCCAAACACATGCTTGTTTCAGAATTGGCAATAGTAAGTTACTATAAATACCAATACAACAGACTACAAGCATTAAAAGAGGAAGAAATGAAAAAAAGAAAAAAATAGGAAATCAAGTATTACCATTATCCATGAGACAGGAACACATATTATACATGTGAGTGCGAGCAGCCGTAACTGAATGAGGAAGGTCAAGAAGCATCCAGAAAAAGTATGACAAAATAGATCAAGGGGGGGTAAAACAATCGGTTGCAGTGACATTCCCTAAAACCTGTCCAGTGACTTAGAGTATGAGACAGAACAATCAACCATATGATTAAAACAGGATGAACAGAAATCATAGATGGAAAATTTACTAAACAAGTGATTCACAGAAGAAATGAATAAACTAGTATGCCACAAACACTATTATAAAAGGGACTCAAATCGTAGTATCAAATTGACTAATTTTACATATTTTTAGTGAAAATAATTTTCAAAATATTAAATATTTATATATCTTATTTTTATATTTATTGTTTTTCAATTTTTTATTTTTGTTTATTTTTTTTATTTTACATTTTTATATAATCATATAATTAAGAAATTATAATAATAATAATTATTATTATTTTTTAATTTAATTAAATTAGCCACTATAATTGAGAATGTAGTCTTGGAGGTTATCGAGTTGTAGTTGATACACTGAGTTGATAATTTTAATTATGAAATTGGGAGGATATGCATTATTGGTTGCAGTATTTAATAATTCTATAAAATGTGCTAATTTATAATTGTCATCACAAATTTTATTGATTCTAAGAACCTGGTTTGATATGATATTTCTAAACACTGAAATATGCAAACAAGAGTCAAAGTGTTGAATTTTAGAAGTATTGAAGTTAAAATCTAGCCTTTTATCATATAAGTTTATAGCCAGATTACAATTTTGTAAATTTAAATTTAAATCTAAAATTTTTGCAGCATTAGAGTCATTATTACTGGTATTTTATTGTAAATTATTAGGATAAAAGTTTAATACAAAAGGATTATTATTATGGGATACACATAATATATCATCTAAATATCTATACATGAGCAAATTATGCGATACTAGATTATAGTTTTTCTTATAGTAGTATAAATATAGATTAGCCTGTAATGATGAAGCACACACCCCTTGTGGATACCAAACTGTTGCTTATAAATAGAACCACCATGTTATATATATATATATATATATACACACACACACACACACACACATATATATATATGTATTTTAAAGGAGTATTTTCTATATAACACAAGAAATAATTTCTAAATTCTCTTTTTATATTATGATAATGTTAACAATTTTTTATTTATTATATAATAATATTGTATAAGAATACATTTTTATGATGCAAATTAGAAAAATCTAATAATAAATTTTGTTAGAAAATATTACACTATACATTAAATTTGTGACATTTTTTATTACTTGTTACTACATGATTGCTGAAATAGGCAAGGATTGCTCAGTGACACGTAAAATTTGGGATATATTTGAAAGAGTAACATTTATGAGATTTGAAACATGTATAAATAAATTTCTTTAGAATAAAATGTTACATTTAAAATAAAATTAGAAAGATCTTAGTTTGAAAGTAATAAATAATTTCAAGTTTATAAAACCGTAGTTTTATTAGTTTATAATGTCTTAGAATGAAATAAGATGTATATGAATGAAGAACATAAATCCATCATTTGTTTAATTACTGTTTGTAAATTTGTCGCAATATGTAAAAATTTACTTATATAATTGTTGTTACTTTTGAGGTACAAATGGAAATCATGTATCAGATTATAAACTTTACGTAATTAAAAAAAAATATATCATACTTGCAAAGAAAAAAAATCTTAAGTACTGATCTTTTTTCAGTGCAGAAAAATGATAATTGGAATGCACAAAAAAGAAATTCATTTACATTTTCTAGTTAATGAGTTGTTAAATTAAAAAAAAAAAAAATTATACACTGGGTGTTTTCTTTTAAAAATAAGGTTTGAATTTTCAGTTTCATTATAATATGTATATTGTATATGATGTAGCTATAGTCAATATGTATTTATATATATATAGATTGTGTTCCTAAACATTGTGGACGATTAGTTACTGATATAGTTGTTTCTCCAGAGGAAGCTGCTCATTTGCTGCGGTAAGTATTTAGATTCTGCACTTATTAACATGGCATAAATATAAATTATCTCATGGCCATTTTAATGATTTATGAAAGTACTGCTTATTCTCATATACTATAATGTTTAAAATTTCCTTTTAAAAACAGCTAAAACTTGAAATTTAAATATACGTTATTGCCTTTGAGAACAGTTTTGATCTAGTCTAAATATTATCTGTAAGAGGACAATCATTTTTACTTTCCCTGCAATACATGGTAATGTATAGGGAAAGTATTGGAATCATACCGAAAATCACAACTCGAGTTTTCGACGGATCTACACGTTTCGAGACCTCTAGAATACGAAAAAACCATTTTTAGCGTGACGTCTGTGCGTGTGTCTGTCTGTCTGTCTGTGTGTCTGTCTGTCTGTCTGTCTGTCTGTGTGTCTGTCTGTCTGTCTGTCTGTGTGTCTGTCTGTCTGTGCAGATTTTGTATCCACTGTAACTAAAAAACTAATGGACCGAATTTCACAAAATTTGGTAGGTAAGTCACTTGTGGGCGGGGCTGGTGCTGATTAGTTTTGGGTACGATTCGGAATAAAAGAACCCGCATTTTTTTGCGAAATGGCCCGCAAAAGCTTGTATCCACTCTAGCTGAAAAACTAATGGACCGAATTTCACAAAATTCGGTAGATAAGTCACGTATAGGTCACTCTGGTGCTGATTAGATTTTGGTACGATTCGGAAAAAAATAACCTGCCTTTTTTTGCAAAACGGCCCGCAAAAATCTTCAAAATCTAAACTAAAGAACTAGGTATACTCAGATATATCCATAAAATGCCCGTTTAATACGTAATGTTTAACGACGAAAAGAATAAGACCAACCCCATTACACTAGGACTAGCCGTTCTCGAGATATTTTAGTTTTTCGTACTTTCCCTACGCCACCTTTGAAAATAAGCCCGGTTACCGAATGAGAACGAAAATTGAATAAAAGTGAAATAAATGTAATTAAAATAAAGAGAACGTGGATATAAGTCTGCAGGGAAAGTCATGTGCTGCCCACATCAGATTTTTATAATTCACTTCAAGTGGAGAAAGTTGTTCATATTTGAATTTTACTGGTATACAACATTTTAAAAATATTATATGTCTAGTTAAAAGAAGTTAAGTGCAAAAGAACATTTGTTGCTCAGCAGTTATAACACCTTATTTTTTTTTTTTTTTAAATTCTAATAAGTTCAAAATTCTTAAAGAAATATGTTGAATATTATGTTGGTAACTTTGTTAGTTCACAATCAGTTTTGTGTCAGAATTTTGACTCTTCCCTTAGTCAAATAATGATCAGAGTTCACCTATAAAATTGCAAAATTATATGTAATAATATGTACAGTAAGACCTTTTAAATCTAGAACCTTCAGAAATAGATATAATTGTCTTCCCTAATTTTCCTTAATTTGAAATTTATTTGAAGTATATAATATGGTTACACAAATAAAAATTGTCTTGTAAAAATTGCTGCTAATTGAAAAGTATAAATCAATGTTACCTGCAATCTGATTTTTCTATTTGTTAATTACTCATTAATGTTATGTTTTGTTTATCAAAATATATTGTGTATTAATAGTGCAATTTTTGAAAACAAACACAATACGTAAGCATTCAGTGGTCAATGGTTTGGGGAATCATTGATGGTCAGAGGGTCATAACTAAGGTGCGGATTTTGATGAAATCTGCATTTTTTTTGCATCTTTTGCATTTTTTCGAATTTTTCCCTTTTATGGGCATTTTTGAGCATTTTTAGGGCATTTTTAGCATTTTTGAGGCAATATTTAGCATTTTTATAAGATTTCCTATATTTAGGGATTTTTTTTCATTTTTAGTTCTCTATACTGTCTGTTGTAATGGGTGTTTTTACTAATTCCCATCTTAGCATCTTTACAAACATACCCCCGGGGCCGCAACACTTCCTCCTGTTTTGTGATGCAAACAGGTATTTTACAATATAGTCTTCCCCGTCGTAAGGGGCTCTGATCGTAAATCAACTCCTTCAACACGTGGAACTGGTTGACGCAATAGGTTACATTGACAACGTTAGTGAGGTCATTCAGAAGGCTAAAAGTAAGGTTGGGCATTGTATAATTGCCACATTAAGCGATGTTTTGGGTAAAAACCAGGGCTTCAAAGCTTTGAAGAAAATTTCTCTCATCCTAACTGGTGAAGATGAAACTTTTGATATCGAGGAAGAATTGGACGTAAGCGAATCCGTTTTTTTCAAATATGCACCTATCACATCCGTAGATGTTGAAAGAAGCTTTTCACGGTATAAATACTTATATTCCGACAATAGAAGATCTTTTACATTTGAGAACATTAGGAAAGACCTAATAATTCAATGTAATTCCAATGTTATCAAGGGAAATTAAATTGTCGCAGTTCAGGATAATAAAAGTTTGAAGTCAGGTATTTATACATATAAAATTTTTATTACAACAATTTAGATTATTTGTATTCACTCAAAACTTTCGAAATTTGTATCATGAATTAACTAAATTTACGTTTCATGTCATTCTTTTTTTAAGTTCATAATAATGTAAAACTTTAAGGGCATTTTTTCACTATTTTAAGGGCATTTTTAGTGAATTTTTAGGTCATCAAAATCCGCGCCATAGTCATAACTTTAACCATTCAGAAAGACCAGCCTTAGAGTAACTTTTTTACCTCCCTATAAAATAATTTTAGGTGACACCGTAACCCTATTAATTTACTTCAGGTAGCAGTATATCAAATGTTTACTTGATACATATATTGCTTTTCTGCCCTAATAAGAATGGGGTTTTGCTTTTTCATAATTTTTTTCTTTCATAGGTTTAAATTAGAACTGAAATATGGTTTTTATACTTTATAATTTAGTTAAGTAATAATTTAGTTTAAAAAGCACAAGTCATAGGTTTACTTCTATAAAGTTTTGTAATTCATATTTAATACATTTATAGTAAAGCTATTAAAATTGAGTATAGAAGAAATCATAAAAAAGAAATGGAATGTATGTTTGAAAGTTTGTAGTATGTATGTTTGTAATATGTTTGAAAAAGTTATTAAACATATACTTTTTGATTAAATGCAAAACCTTTGAATCTATCAGTTTAAATACAAGATTGTATATAAGAATTTAGCAAGAGAAAACAAATATAGAAATTATGATTCAAAAAAGTTTCTTAACTTTCCTTAAATTCTGTTGAGAGACATGAGCAATGAGTATATTCAGTTGAGAGACATGAGTAATGAATATATCCTGTTGAGAGACATGAGTAAGTTTTTCATGGGAATAGCTTTAATTTATGTATAAAGATATCAATGAGCGTAATCGCTAATATATCGTTTTAATGAATATTCTTTTTATGATCAAAATTTAAAATATGAAAATCTAGTACATTTTAATGCTTTTAAAAGAAAACTAAATTAGCCTGTGTGAGCATCTTGGACCGTGGTGCTTATAAGCAACAAGTTGCAGACCTCTGATGTAAGATATTGAAATAGGATTCAAACATTTGCTAGCTCATGTTTTAAAACCTGACACTTCTTTTATATAAATTGCCATGTGCTTTAATAATTTGAAAGGATCATGCTTATTGTAAAGAAATTTTAGTCTATATGCTTTTTTAATTTTCAGCTGTGCTGACTGTTTTATTACCCTAATACAATGATTCATTATTTTTCTGGTTTTAGTCTTAGCCAAAAAGGTTTGGCTTTGGGAGGATCTGATGGAGGAGCTTCAATCCTCGACTTACATTCTGGGGCACTGTCTCAAGGAAATTCATTTATTAATATTTATGAGTGAGTTTCCTAATATAAGATCATTTTTAAAATTTCTATAGATGTTTTATATAGAAATAGAATGATAAATAATTGATTGTTTTTTATTTAATGTTTATATATTTTAAATCAGTCTTGCACAAACTCATGGCCTACAGCGATATTTTATATAGCCTGCAAATTTTCTATATACAGTATTATTTTATGCATTCTTTTACAAATATCTTCAAATTTGAAGAAAATAATTTAAGAATTGTTTTAAATATATTATATTCATATCTTTTTCACAGCTTTCCTTCCATAATTTTTCTGAGTTATGAAATATGCTTTATTTTCTTCCAATGTCTTGTCAACCCTGTAGTAATACAGAGTTGCCAAAAAAATTTGGTATTTGTTTACACACTTTCAAGGTAAAATTCATTTTTTTTTAAGTGATGAAGTCTTTTAAGATGAACGTTCAGAAAATATTCTCAATAAACCCAATATTTGCAAAGTTTCACTGTTAGGTCTTAAAGCAAGACTTCAGGAGTTCATCTTTATCTGCACTATTTATCAATCTCTCATTTATCAATAAAATCATTTCTTTATTTGTTAAAATTCTCAGTAAGCATTTGAGCTACATATCAGTAGGCATTTATTCTTTGGTTGTGTTTGGATATATTACCAGCTGACCCAATATTTCATATAGATTTTTCATACTATTTTTTCCTTTCAATTATTTAAATGATTGGAAGTTAGGGGAGAGAGCTAGCTCTCTGTGATCTTCATTATACAGGGTGTCCAGTGCTATCTGTGCCCAATGGCTATTTCCTCAACCGTTAGTCACAGAGATAGACTTCCAATTGCAAAAATGTTTTAAATTTTAAAATCTATTATCTTAGAAACAGTTTAAATCAATAAATACATTCCTGAAAGAAATACGAAATATAAATTTTTATACGGTTCCCCGGTCCTACCAATTATATTTAGGAAAATCATCTTCATACAATTTTATGCAAAATAAAAAAAAAATCTTCCTTTCACGACCAAAATTCACCGAGTTATGAAGCATTAAACTTTATGACTTAAGTTGCTTTTCCACGCGTAAAAATGTCCTGTTTCAAGTAACCAACTAATCAGAGATTGTATTGACCATTTCTCCAGGCAACCAACCAAGCAGGGACTGTATTGACCATTTCTCAGCACAAAAAGTGCTCCAACTTTAAACAGCTATAAATTGGTGAGTTTTGATCGTAAAAGGATGATTTTTTTTTTTATTTTGCATAAAATTGTATGAGGATGATTTTCCTAAATATAATTGGTAGGACCGGGGGACTGTATAAAAATTTATATTTCATATTTCTTTCAGAAATTCATTTATTGATTTAAACTGTCTTTAAGATATTAGATTTTAAAATTTAAAACATTTTTGCAATTGGAAGTGTATCTCTGTGACTAACGGTTGAGGAAATAGCCATTGGGCACCAATAGCACTGGACACCCTGTATATGAGCATGCTGCTGCTATAAGGTAATTATACATCCTATTTTAAATCATAATACTTAATGTGTGTTATATATTAAATTAGCTGTTATGTCTGTTAAATAGAAGGTTGTGGAGTACAAATTTCTAGGATATGTTTCTTCTTAAAAGAGTTATTAAAATTCACTTTATACAAATTTGCAAATAAACTATTTATTTATTTAATACAATTTAGATTCTTTTAAAGATTTTAATTATTTTTGTAAATCACTTAGAAATAAGTCAATTATATTTTCTTTATGTGTACCTAAAATTATGACCATAGAAATAAATACCTCCAGACAATGTATTGGTAGTTGAAGGACCATAGAAATAAATACCTCCAGACAATGTATTGGTAGTTGAAGTGGCATTATTGAGGTTAGCCAACTGAATGTGAAATATAAATAAAATAACAAGCCTATCAAACAAAGGATCTGTTTGCAATCTTGATTTTAAGGTGGTAAATTAAAATTGGAGTGATTGGACAATTGAGAAATAACTAATGTTTCTAAACCCCATTCATAATATGATTTCATATTTAAATTTAACAGAGATCAATATATTTTATTATAGGTACATATCATCACCAATTTTTTGCTATATCTAAATGTAAATACATTTTTTAAATATAAGCATCAGAATATTTAAATTTACTTAAAGCTTTTAACTGTACACAAATCATTTTGCATGTACTCAGTACTAAGTACTCATTTACTTAACTTTATAAATATTTTTATAACTCGTAGTAAACAAACACTTTTAAAATTTTAATTTTTAAATTATTTTAAAACAAACAAAAATATCTTAATTTGTATACTTAAAGGTAAATAAAGAATCTTAAATTCAAACATGTAAATTATTTAAATGCAAAATGCATTTTAATATTTCAATTATTCAAGTGCAAATAAAGTTTTATAATTAAAAAATTGTCTAAACAAACTGCTAATCTTTACTAGGGAAATCAATTCTAACATGTGGTGGTGTGTGTGTGAGGGGGGGGGGGGGGGGGGGTTACAACAGTGACAAATTTATAAATTGTATTTTCTGTTTTGTAATGATGTAACATTTGGGGAGGAGAAACTGCCTTATATTCTTTGAGTTATTCATGGTCAAAACAAATTCTGGATGGATAGATGCTAACAAACTATTGCATAAGTTGCTTTTTTAGTGGAGAAATAAATGTTGATATCTAAAATTATGACTAAAATTAAAGATTAGGCAAATTGGAGAATTTATATGCTTTTATATATTAAAATAGGTCAATATATTTTTTATAGTTCTTTGATCAAGCTAAATCATTGAAAATAATACGTAACATTTTTATGTTTTTTCTTTAGGAAACTGAAAACGCTCTCAAAAAGCAATATATTTACGGACGAAGATTTTAAAGTTTATAAGTATGTGTAAATTTTTTTTTATTAAAACATTTCTTGTCCACTTTGCATGTATATTAATGCTCTTGCTTTTGCATCATTTTCAATTTTGTTATTTTACATTATATTTTTAAATTAAATGATCTATACCATTAAAATGTATATGCAACTGTGTATGTATGCATGTATCTATAACCAGCCCTTTTCTCAGCTAATTCACTCTCCTCAAACTCACAATTGATATGTAACGAAAGTGCTATTTTGATAAAAGACTGTTAGGCATTGAAAAAATAACTAACATATTTTAAATTAGTTTCAAAAGACTTGAAAATAGGTCTTGCTGAAAGATGCTCTTATTTTGAAGAAAGTTTCATTGTGTAAAATATTGAAATAAAATTGCTTTCAGGAGGACTGGTCTGATTTGAGCAATCGGTGTGCCCATCATTAGCCTTGATTGGCATTCATAGGAGGCCGAGGTACTTAACGATTATAGGGACCAAGGGTTAGCGACTGCTTTTCCGAGTTGTCACCAACACAAACATTGGCAATATAATCCGATACGAGAAATTCACTACAAACACAATGATTAAAATTTAAAATATAATGAGGTTTGATCAACTTTACTTAACAAAAAAATATTGTGTTACATTGAAATTTGTGGCAGACAAAACTTAGCTGTTGCCAATAAAATTTCATTAAATTTATCACTACCGGTAATGCTTCTTGCTTACTTGCAGCCGTATGGCGTTACCGTTTGGACAAAAACGGTGTTGCGGTAACATTTCCTTCTTTTGAAAGAACGTTATAGCATCTTTGTTCATAGGCAAATTCCAGATTTTCATCATTGCAGCAAAATGGTAGAACAATCTAGCTAACAATATAACAGGAATAAAATGGCACTAAATTCAAACTAACCGCTATCAACAGGTTGCCGATATTCTAAATTAGCACCACCTACTTATAATACCAGTAACCGGTGTAAGCCACAATATTTGAAAACAGCGCCACCTATTTATAATATCAGCAACCGGTATAAACCAGAATTTGGGGTGGTCCCGATAACCGATAAGTACCAAGGCCGACACTTAGCTAAAATCAATTATTCTTTTGAAAATCAGCAGTTAGCTGCGGGCGCTGCATCTAATAAATAATTTTTTGATTTTATAGCAGCATTATTAGCTAACTAACAAATGCAAAGGAACTGAGAAATTTTCTATTGTTAGATGCAGTCGTGAAGCACTTTTGTGTAATATGTTTAATTTGACTTGTGCTGTTATACTATGGAATATGGAACTGACATTTATTCCTTTTCTTTTTGTAGGAATGTGAGAAACAAAATCCAGCAAATAATATCATACAATTTTGGTGTCCCTGTAAATAAGTTGTATTTGACACATCCTACATTTTTTTCTGAAATGACGACCAGATCAGCTAAGACAAAGCATGATGAATATTGGCATGTTCATGTGGATAAGGTATCTTCCTTTTCTTTAATACTTTCAGTGATTAAAGAACACAAGTGACTTTTTAGAAACTGTTTAACTACAAGTACAGTAGAACAGACCCTCATTATATTGTTTTTTTTTTGTATACCACCCTCTTTACATTGTGTTATTTTGTACATCACCCTCATTACAATGTGCTCTTTTGTACATCACCCTCATTACCATGTGTTCTTTTGTACATCACCCTCATTACAATGTGCTCTTTTGTACATCACCCTCATTATGTATTTTTTTTTTTTTTTTTTACATTTCTTGAAAGAAACTTGTCTGTGAAAATATATTAAAAAAAATTCTTTATTGTTCTATAAAGGGTGGTTCTTCGTTTTAACTTATGTTGTTTTTAATAAAAAGGAGATATAGCACTTTAAAAAGATGTTTCATGCATCATTCCTTACCATATGCAATGATGAACTTGCACAGTTCATACATAATCCAACTTTATGACTTGCTCATGAACTAAGCAGAATAGAAAACAGTCTAGTTTGTATAAATGGTTATAAGTACATATATTAAAAATTTCTTCTTCTTGTTAAAATTGCAGTTAGCCCTCAACATAACGTCACCCATTTAATTTGTTTATCAATTTTTGTATCCATTGGGCAGAAATTTTCAAAACAAAGGGCAAACACACAGGAAGTCGCTTTAGAATTTCATAAAGCGACTTTACTAGTAAGCTTTAGCTAGAAATTTTTTTTGGAGTCTGAGAATTTATGATAGCATTTTTTTTAATATTAATTTAAGAATGAAATTAAAATATGGCAATTGAAGATTACATTTAGCAAATAAAAATTGCTTCTACCAGGGAAAGGAAAATTTTGTCATTTATTAGGACATATACGAGGCATGTTTTTTATGTAAGTACCGTTTTGCGATTCCGCCGCCGCAGCGCTACGGTCTGCGTTCCGCGCATGCGCGCTGGTTACCTACATCTCTTGTCTACGCACTGACGCCATTACAGTCTGATTCTTCATTGTATACGTTGTTTACTGAGTGTTTAAGATGCCTCCGACAATCGTGAGTCCCGCCGATTGTGAAGTACGGGCTGTTATACGATTTCTTAGTGCTAAAGGCGTAAAACCGATCGATATTCATCGTGAGATCTGTGAAGTTTACGGACAAAACATTATGAGTGATGGAATGGTAAGGAAATGGGTGAGAGCATTTAAAGATGGCCGCACAAATGTGCATGATGAAGAACGGAGTGGGCGTCCTTCGGTCTTTAATGAAGATTTGGTGCAGAAAGTGGAAGAAAAGGTGAGAGAAAACAGACGCTTTACAATTTCATCAATGTGCGACTGGTTTCCTCAATATTCTCGTAGTGTTTTGTATCGCATTGTGACCGAGAACTTGAATTACCGGAAATTGTGTTCACGTTGGGTTCCAAAAATGTTGACGGATTTGCACAAAACCCAACGTTTAGGCAGTGCATTGACTTTCCTTGAGCGGTACCACAATGAAGGTGAAGATTTTTTAGACCAAATTGTTACTGGTGACAAAACATGGGTGGCCTACGTCACACCAGAATCAAAACAACAATCCATGGAATGGCGACATTCATCATCACCCAAAAGAGTGAAGTTTAAGCAAACAATTTCTGCCCGGAAAATCATGTGCACAGTTTTTTGGGACAAAAAAGGAGTATTGCTAGTGGAGTTTCTGCCTCGTAATGAGACAATCAATGCAGCGTCTTATTGTGAGACATTGAACAATCTGCGTCGTGCAATCCAGAACAAAAGACGTGGCAAGTTGAGTAAGGGTATCGTTTTGCTGCATGACAATGCCCATCCACATGTGGCTAATCGGACCAAAGATCTCATCAAATCTTTTAAATGGGAAACTCTAGATCATCCTCCATACAGCCCTGATCTGGCGCCCAGCGACTACCATTTGTTCCTGCACTTGAAGAAACACCTGGGTGGTCAGCGTCTTCAAGACGATAACGAAGTCAAAACAGTTGTGATACAGTGGTTAACAAGTCAGGCGGCAGAATTTTATGAGGAGGGTATTCAAAAACTGGTGCCACGTTATGACAAGTGCCTCAATATTCACGGAAATTATGTAGAAAAGTAGATTAAGGTACAGGCTTTCATGTAGAAATAAAATTATTGCGATATCTTTGCACGTCTTTTTTTAATTCCAAAACGGTACTTACTTAAAAAACATGCCTCGTATAACAAATTAAAAAAAAAAATTAAATTCTATCATTTAATTCAATTTATCTGGATTGTACTAGGAGTGGACCAATTTCCAAATATAAATATAAAACACCATTGAATAGTAAGGCATAGTATATATTTGTTATTTTAAAATATGCTTGTTTTCATTATTAAATACAATAAAAACTTTATAGGCAACCACCTGTATTCAGGGATTACTTCCTTTAACCATCCTATCTTTTATATGGAATTTTTACAACATGTATAAAGTCCCTGCATTAAACAGCCACTTATTCCAAGCACTGTCTGCATGTGTTTACCTGAGATAGGCTTTAATGCCGTTTTATGTTTATGAATTATGATAAATAGTTCATACACGCACACATTCAACATTCTAATATATTGTAGTTTCAAATAAAAGAACTGCAATGATTTTACTTGCATTTTATTAGATGTTGCAGAAATACAGCTTTAGTTGTTAATGAGTTAATGTGAAGTAATATTATATTTAAAACATTCATTCCAATTGTGTTTACAGGAAACATATCCCTCATTCCATTATACTTCCTTGCTGTACTTAACCGATTATGGAGTAGACTTCGTTGGTGGTCGTTTTATATTTGTCGATGAAGGTAGAAATGTAACTGTGGAGCCCAGAATAGGTGAGGATGTGAATTTGATATTAAAGCATGCATTTGTTATTGTTAGGTATTTTATTTGTTCTTTTTTAAGAAACTATTAAGTTAACATAAAAAACAATACAAAATATGCTGGTGACTTTGTAAACTATGGTAAATTTGTGGCATGTTGATTTCTTTTTTTAAATGACTCAGTTTACTGGCTGTTTAAACACTGCAAGAATTTTAACTACTGGGTTTGTCAAAAGTTAAATTACAGTGTGGTAAGTAAGTTAAACACTTTTTATTTTTTACGGATAAATTTACAGGGTTCATAATCAATTTTGTAAACAAAAATTATAGTTTTTAATGGCACATCAAAAGATTTTAAGGAATTCATAGATTAATGCTCAAACCCGCTTAAATTCTGCACAAGAATAAACAAATCTTTACTTTTTTATTTATTGTTTTAACATGTTATCAATTAAAAAATATATCTATATAATATGTACTGAGTTGACTGACTGAGTAGATAATATATAAAAAAAGTCTAATGTGGGCAACACATGACTTTCTTTATATAATGCAATGAATTTACTCTTTTTACAGTCAAAAAAAAAAAATCTGATGTGGGCAACACATGACTTTCCTTATATAATGCAATAAATTTACTCCTTTTACAGTAAAAAAATAATGTATAAGATCCACGGTACTGTGTTTTTAACATTGAATTGTGCATTTGGCGATACATGTTATTTCAAAGTACCCAATTAACTTATATTTCGAACAACTCTAAATTATCAATTATCAATATTGATAGCATTCTCAATAAGCGATATAGTCCATATATTAAAATATGTTAATAATTAATTCATCAACTAGGCATCATTTTCATTAATGTAGTATCATTTTTGTAATTTTGATAAAATTTTTGTCAATCTGGGATGAAATATCGCCAAGTTGGCGATACTTTGCTAGATTATTCTCCAAGTTTACCAAATACATCATGAAGTGTTAGAGATAAACAGAGATAAAAGCATTTCTTATATACTAGAATGTCTGCCTGTCATATGATAAAAATCAGAATTTTCGAAACATTATTTTTCATTTGGCATCATTTTTATCAATTTTGCAACATTTTTGTCAATTTGACAACATTTAAAAAAATCACCAAGTTGGCGACATCCCGCTAAATTTCTCGCCAAGTGTTACGGACGGATGGAGAAATGGGTTATTCTTATGTTCTTTCCAAGATTTGGGTGAAATTTTCGTCAATTTGGCAACATTTAAAAAGCCACCAATTTGGAGATAGATATTCCAAAAAACTCATCACCAAATTTTTATCCAAACATTATGGATGGAAAAATAGGTTATTCTTATAGTACTCATAGATTCTTATATTCTTTCCAAGATATTGAATTTTCATCAATTAGTCGTCATTTTCATTGATTTAATGTCATTTTTATCAGTTTAGCGATATAGCTTTCTTATAGCATAGAAATGACTATTGGTGTCCAACTACAAGAGTGTTCCCCAAAGTATATTTTCCCATGAATGGAATGAGCTAGACCCACAAAAATAATGTCACCAAATTTATCGCATGATATTACATATGAAAAGTGAACATATTTCACAATAGTAGATATTTTCTTTATTTTATGTGATTTTTTGATAAATTTATTTGAAAAATGTCAGTATCTCGAGAACGGTTCATGATAGCATTCTAAAGTTTGTCATTCATTTTCTAATAAAAAATTACATCAAATGACTATTTGCATAACTTTGTGGAAGGTTTTGATTTTTCAAAATTTCACTTGAAAATTTAGTGGGATTCTGAACATTTGATTGAGTTTAAAAACAATACGCTTCCAGTATTTATGGATTGTAATTTTTGTACCAGATTTCGTTCTAATCGCTCCATTCATTAGTCAAATATCATCTCCACAGACATCACATCAAAAATGTTTTAATTCGTGTTCAGGGATGCTTGAAACGTGCTCTCCTGTCGAAACCTTGAATTTCTGACCCCATCACAATACTTTCCTTATACTTTATACTATGTATATAAGGAAAATAATTATCAAGCACTTCAACTATAGCAAAATTCTTGATTTTAATATGATCCAATCCGTCTCAGCTTCAAGACTAAGGGAAAAACAAAAATTCAAAAATGTTGAATTAGGGGTGACAGTAAAAGGAATAATAATAATAAAAAAAACTCAAACCCTCTCTGTCTAACTATTGAGCACTTCCACTCTAGTTAGAATCTTGATTTTGGTCTCATCTTCTAGGTCAATGGAAAAATCTAATATTTCTAAAAATTTGAATTAGGAGCGACAAAGCAAAGGAATAATTAAACAATTCAAAACAACTTCTTAAAATGATACAAAGGGACTTTAACCTAAAATATCTAAAAAGAAGCCTTTAGATTCAAAGCACTGCACTGCTAACTATAAGAATCATCTTACTTCCGTTCTGTCCTTATTAACTGTCATAATATTTGGTTAATTGTGCACAATATTTCTTTAAAATTAACAAAAATATGAAAATAAACAAGTTTAGCCTGCCTACTGTGTAATAATTGGACAAGATGGAGATGGGTGGAAACAGATACTTGTGGACTCTCAGTAATGCATCACGATACAATCCCACTATTTATACGAAAAATTATTTTGTTTAGTAAACTATTTATTCATTTACACTAGCACACTATAAAAATAATTTGATGATAATATTTGAAATGAGTCACTTTTAAAATATTGGGATAATTTATGCATATAGTGCACATAAGCAGGAGCCCTGAAAAAATTGATGTTTGGAGTGAAAGTCATACCCACAACAGATTTTTTGTGAAAATACCACTTATCTTTAAACTTTAAAGTTAGACTTGTTTTTGAATCCATTTTTTATTGGTTCTGACATGCTTGGAGAAAAATTGAACTGGATGGAAAGAGATAGCAATATCAGATCAGGCACATGTTTAAAAACATTATATTCAAAAAATACTTACATGGTTCCCTTCCTTTCAGAGTTTTTTGCTTGACTGAGTCATAAACAGTAAACACTTGGTGAAAATATCATTCTTGCTAATGAGGAACTTAAGGGAATCCTATTCTGAATAATTATATTTGGAAATATTGGTTTTAGAGCAAAAATTCTTAGAGTTCAAATTTTTAACTTTTTACCCCCAAAGAATGATTGAGTAAAATTTTGCCTTTGTAAGGAAAGAGAAACCATATAGTAATTTATCAGGTAGAAAGGAAAGTGCACTACACCAATCAACAACCTTCTAGTTGTTTTCCACTTTAATTTTTCATTTTTTTCAGGAGAGGTGAAAGGGGGTGTTATGCTTCTTTTTTTTTCTACTTTTGCTAATGAAGCTCCGATTTTGTAGCAAAAGAAATTAAAAAACAAACAAAAATAATAGAAATCTCTAATATTTTTATAATATTCCTCACAGTCCCGATTTCGGATCATCAGTCATGTGTCCGGTTTCCTCTTGCATTTCGGAATTGAAACAGCAAAAATTTTAAGGAGATTTAAGGGCCCTTTAAAACAAAATGTGAATTTAAGGAGTTCTGACCATGCGAACCCTAATTTATGATGGAAACATTCCCAATAGAGTATATTAAAGATTTTAAATTTTATTTCTGCAGAATAAATTTGAAAAATGTGCAATTTCATTTGCTGGCTTGGTCACCGGAATTGACTATCCAGGATTACTTTCTTTGGGAATATTTAAAAGAAAAGCACACATTGATAAGTTTCCTCCCGGTCATCCAAACAGTTGTTCATATCTTAGAACGAGTCGGACAGTCTGGGTCTTCTACATTGATAAACTTACAACCCTTCAGAAATTGTATTCAGGTGTTGACATCAGATACATTGCAAAATGTTATGAAAAAAGAGCCTGACTATGCAATGCTGAAAAGAGTTAAAATTATTTAAAAATTTATAATATTTTTTATTAATATTTAATTATTAATATTATATAATTATTAATATTTTTAATAAAATTATTTATTTATTTAAATAATATAATTTTTCATACCCAATTCAATAAAAAAAAAATTATTATTGTGCAACCCTACAAAAAATAAAGTTTTTAACTATTCAAACTGTAGTGTGACTTTTGCACTACCCTGTATGAGTAGATATGAGTAGGGTTACTTGTCTTTTAATCTGCAATTCTTAACAAACTGAATACGTAATATAAAGAAAGTCTACTTAAAAGTAAACACTAGCATAGGCTTCAAATATATGGCCAGTGAAATTAATTTGAGAACTTTTTTTTTTTATGAAGTTTCTAAAAAGGTTACTTTTAGCTTACTTATGAGTGTTCAGTTTTGTTTAGAACCTGAAAATAATTTAGAGTTTAATCGTTTAAGAACTGCATGTTGCCAAAATATTACTTCGAGAAATCTTATTTAAGGCTTATTTTTGTCTTGCTAGAGAGAGTTTCTGAGATTGCTTCCAAAACAAAGCTTAGCCGTGTCTGGCTTAAAAAGCTTTCTGGGTACTAAAATTTTTTTCTTTAATATTTTCACAGAAAATTAACTTTAAAGTACAAGTTAATTTTTATGAAAATGATTTAACAAACATTCTTATTATACTGAAACTGCATGTAGTCCTTTTTTATTTGTAATCTTTCAATTTCAATAAAATTTTCACAGCATCTTTTGGGGATATTATAATTAATCTTAAAATTATTTCAAATGAAATTAGCATATTCTTCAAATCTATTTAGAAATGGGTGCAACCTGTAGTAATTTTGTAACATTTCAATATACAGTGACCGCCGCTTATAAGAAACACGTTCGTTTCGCTCGTTTTGTTTCTTATAAGCAGTTGTTTCTTAAATCTGGAAATTTTTTAAATATCGTTCTTCCATTGTAAATACTAACTATTGAACACAATTTTACAGAATTTAAAAGATAAATGTATATAAGTAAAATATTAGTACATACATAATACATTTGTAAATTGAGTTTTGCATTCAAAAATATTTCTTATTTTACGAATTAAGCCTTACAACTTAAAATATTATCTATATGTATGCATATACTAGTATGTAATTAAATAAGAATAAAAAGTAAAACTCATAGGTCGTTCATTTATGTATAAGAGCATAGTACATTTTCATACATACCGTAATCTATTACTGAGGAACAGCAAAAAATTTATCCAGTGTTGTTTGTGCTAATGAGTCTGTGATTAGTTTACGTACATCCATTTCTAAATCATAAAATAGTCCATAAACTTTTTCTGATGCCCCTCTATGTTCAAGAGTTTTTCTAATTATAGTTAGGGCTTCTCGCGACTGTTTGGCTGTAGGAAAATTTTCTTCTTGTGGAACGTCGTCTTCATTTTCTTCTTCATTGCAAACATTCTGAATTTCCGCCACTATGTCATCATCACTTTTTTCTTCAGATGTTTGTAAATTTTCATCGATGTGAATCCATTCTTCGAAATGTGCTTCTAATTCTTCTACATCTTCTGCTGGTATGTCAACATTATTTTTCAAAAATCCTGCTTTACGGAAGCAATTAAAAATGCATATGTCAGAAACATTTTTCCATGCGCCTGCGATCATATGGATAGCATCAAGCAAGGTT
This sequence comes from Amaurobius ferox, assembly GCA_951213105.1. NCBI lineage: Eukaryota > Metazoa > Arthropoda > Arachnida > Araneae > Amaurobiidae > Amaurobius > Amaurobius ferox. The sequence continues at coordinate 133,744,111 of OX578136.1, forward strand.
ATTTTCTTGCTTATTTCGCAAGCCGATCCTTTCTCTTCATCAATTGCATCTACTATTTTCTGTCGCAAATTTGACCGATACAGGGTTTTAAATGCTTTAATAATTCCTTGGTCAAGAGGCTGTATGATGGAAGTTGTATTGGGTGGCAAAAAACAAAGTTCAATGTTTGTCAGCTGTACTACAGGATGAGCCGAACAGTTGTCAAGGATTAAAAGAATTTTTTCTCTTCCCATCAGTTCCCTGTCCCACTTTAACAAAAAGTCTTCAAAAATTCTACTTGTCATCCAGGCATTCTTTGAATTTTCGTAGATCACTGGCAATTTTTTTATTCCACTTAAACAGCGCGGACGTTTGCTTTTGCCAATAACTAAAGGGCTCTTTTTTACAGTTCCCGTCATATTTGTTGTTAACAGAACTGTAACTCGATCTTTTTGTTTTTTTCCAACGGAGGATAGATCATTTTTGAACATCATTGTATACTCGGGCATCGCTCTAAAATAGAGCCCAGTCTCGTCAGTGTTAAAAATTTGATGAGGAGCGTATTTTTCTAATAGAGGTGGTAAGCTTTGCGTAATCCATGAAGATGCCGACTCGGAGTCCGCGTCCTGCTTCTCTCCATAATTTTTTTTGTACACAATGTTATTTCGTTCTTTCCAGCGGCTTAACCAACCATCAGTCGCACGGAACTCTTTTTCTCCTAATTTTTCCGCAAAATTTTCTGCTTTTTTCATTAAAATTGCCCTACTGATAGGAGCGTTCTTTAATCTGGCGTTAGAAAACCATTGTAAGAGTGCTTCCTCTATAGCAGCTGCCTTTCCTTCTCGTTTCCGTTTTCTTTGAAGATTACAATTTGGCGTCAAAATTTCATTTCTGCCTTTCAGGATTTTACATAATGTTGAGTGCGGAATTTCTAATGCAGAAGCAGCTTCTCTTTGACTACACAGAGGTAGAGAATCATACTTTTTAAGTAAACTCTGCTTTTCAAGCAAAGTAAGGGTTTTTCTCTTTTGCGACATGCTTCCACTAGCAAAACATAAAATGACTAACTAAAGCTGTACGAATCTTATTTGAGTGCATAAGCAGAGATGCCTTTCCTTATCAGTATGTTTCCTTAACTGCCAAAAGATTAAAACTCGTTTCTTACTGGTTTGGGGTTGTTCCCCCTAAGCCTTTCTACGGAGAAATTCTCTGTCATCCTTTGTTACATAGCAAACTCCCACCCCCTCCCCGTACGCCCAGAGACAAGAGATAACAACTCGTCCTTCAGTTAACCTTAAACAAATGGATTTTTTTCTTTTTTACACCCGCGTCGCAAGGAAATCAACAAATTTTCTGTAGAAAACTGTTTCTTATAAGCGGAATCGTGTTTCTTATAAGCGACACAATTTTAATGTTAAAATGAAGTTTGTATTTGTTTCTGTCGTTTTGGGTCTTATAAACGGCTGTTTCTTATAACCACTGAATCTTATAACCGGCGGTCACTGTATATCCCATCTCTGTTATTTTCAGATCTCTGTCCTATATTCACCATATCCAATTTTTACAGCTTAATTTCTCAATTATAAATATAAAATCTTAAAGCAGTAGGTATAACAGACAATTTTGAGTACAATGGTTTGTTAATTCAAATAAAAATAGCTTCTCTATTTTGTTTGAAATAAAGCATACATTACTAAACAATGGCAGATAGGATAATATAAGTGGGATATAATGTGGTTGATAATATTCATGTCTCCAAATTTAAACAAAAGTCAGTTAATTTTTTTTAATGGACATACAATATACTTTTTACTGTGGTTTTATTTGTTTATAAATGATTAAAATCCAATCTTTCAACTTATGCTAAAAATTGGGTAGCGATGAGAGTAGAAATTTTTAATGTTTCATCTTGTTTGTGAGCTATTTGACAAGGGCTGAATATTCTGAGGATGTTCTAATTAAAATTTCAACATTTTTTAATTTAAAAAAATAACATTTAGCATTAGTTTCTATTGTGAATTTTATGTGGTTTTATGTTACAAGTCAATGAATATATTGTATATTTTGCTTAATATTTTATGCACTGCATAAAATTTAGGTTTTGGGTTATGAACATAACTAAACTGTAAAAGCAATATATGAGGGGAAGAAGGAAATCCAGTTTATTTTTTAAATGTACATATGCTAATTTATCTTTATTTGTGCTGCATTTTACACTATGAACCAGTTCATTATTAACTATGGTCAAAATTTCTGTAGCTAATATGTGCCCATATTAAGAAGTAAATATAGTACTATATCTTCTAACGTTTTCAGATAAATAATATGTCTATCATTTTGTACCTAAATTTTTGTTTTAAGGACGTGTCTCTGCCTTTACATCTGGAGCAGAAAATCCACACTATGTGGAACGAGTGAGTGGTGGAACTCGTTATGCACTGACTGTGTCTTTCACATGTGATCCCAAGTTTGCAATACAAGATCCGAGCACTAAAAAATTCAATCTAAAGTTACAATCTTAATATATTTCTGGATGTATATAAGTTATTAATCGAGTACTAAAGCATTCCAGTGAAAGTTATCTTGATTATGATATATTTTAATGTATATAAGTTATCAAATAAATTATATTTTTTTCACCTTTGTCAGTTATTTCTTTATACAAGATTTTAAGTGCAAGTAGAGAGAGGGACACATTTACAATTCAAAAAGATAAATTTATTTATTCAATCTATTCAGATAAATCATTGATACACAAAGTAAAAAGTGCTTTCAATTCAAGCTAAAACACTTAATATTGCTAAAAAGATATTCAAATATAACAAATTATTGGAATAATTATATACAGTTAACTTTAAATACTAGCCACTTTTCATACATAGCAGGTTTTTCATTTAATTAGCATAATAAAGTTGTACCAAAACAAATATGACAAATCTTCGACTAAGCACTGTTTGAACCAGTCTACCCAGATTCATAGCTCATTGGTTTCACTAAATGGAACAGATTTTTAGAATGACATAATTGTGTAAAATGGAGAAAAAATAATTGAATTAAAATAAAATACTTAAATGGTGATGCTTTTGATTGACTTTAATGAAACATTTTATAGAAATTGAATACATGGTTTCGGACTAGCATATTTTAAAAGTCAGAGTTACCACATATTTGCCATGAGTCCTTTACATTGTTTTTAAAACTGCAAATTTTAAATAAATCCTGATGCTTTTGATTGACTTTAATGAAACATTTTTATAGAAATTGGACATATGGTACAGACTTGCATTTCTTAAAAGCCAGAGTTGCTACATTGTTTTTAAATAAATCAATTACCAATGAATAAATTATTCTTTAAGCTTTTTCTTTAGACTTGCAAATGTTATAAATTATTAGGGTTATAAATTCTTACAACAAATAACAAAAAAGAACATTTCTAATTAATTCCTAATCTGTAATTATATAGAAACTATTATATAGAAGTATTTAAAGATTTAATACAAAAATTAAGGATTTTAAAGAGTCCTTAAAATTAAATATAAAATTAAGGAATTTTTAAGGACTGTGGAAGCCTGAATAAGAGTTACAGCTTCAATTAAGATTATTAAAACAGGGATAGATAAATTCTGGGCACTAGGTTGCTTAGAAATATGGTCCTGGTGCCAAGTATTTTTGAACTAGCTATAACCAACCAACTTCAAAATTTTGGTTCTTTAAAAATATTGCATTTGCAAATAGGCCTTCCGAGCATGAGTTCAAGTTGTTTTAAATCTTCCCTTTTTTAGTTATGATTAGAATCAGAATTGTTCTACATCATCACTGATATATGCAATCTAGTTTTAAAAGAGACAAAGCATTTATGCAGTCACAAGAGACTAGATAAAATATTACTTCTGTTAAAGTTAGTTTCCTGAGCTATATATGGCTCAGTGATGTTAGTTTACTGATTTATATAGTACAACATTTATTATTTTTTGTTTGTGTGATTTAATTCAGTTGTTATATAATACAGAAGGAGAAGTAATCAGTTTTCAATGTCTTAATTTTTATTTATTTATTATCTGAGAAAATTAAGCAAATTGGTGATGTGTAAATTGCTGTCAAAATATAATATTACAGCACATGAAATAGCATTTAAATTTTTAGGCTGGCTCCTAGATAAAAATATAATTGGTTCAGCCCTGCATTAAAATCAGTGACAAAAGCAATAAGTTTCATACATAATGTTTCATTTTAGCATTAAAAGTTTTCAATTTTATGCTGAAGAAATGAACCATTCATAATACTTTTTCTACAAAGTAATTTTTTCACAAAATATATTTTAATAGTATTTACTTATATTTTATATGACTCAATGTTTCTAAATTAAGATAATAATGGTATAAAATATGCCGAGATTAAACCTCAAAACATTCATTACAAAATCTGTCATTTACATATTAATAAATATGTCAATGGAATTGTATGGAGCTTGTATAGAAGGGGCAGCTTTTGTTAAAAGTTTGAGAAAGATTGGTAGAAAAGATATAATCACTGAACCACTTGTGTTTTAGAACAATTTTTTGTAAAAAATGTGACATATGTTTAATTTGCATGAAATATGGGTAAACTGCGATTTTATAAGCTATTTAGTGAAGATTTGCTCACCATTTGAAAATTTCAATAACCGAAATGTATACTAATCCAAGAAATCACAGAGTTAGTCAAAGACGATCAGCTGATCACATTGAGGCTGTGGTGCAAGCTGAGGTGTCTGGTGCTGGGGGGAGTGCTGTAAATTATTGGCGATACTTGTCACTGGTGGAGTCTGCTGCATCATTGGAGGTTGGGTTGTCACTCCTTGTGGCATCATTGAAAGGTGTGCAGGAATGGGGCCTTGTGGTGGCATCATCATCTGAGGACCCATCTGAGCTGCAGAAGGTGGAGCACCAGGTGGTTGAGGATATGGAGCACCAGGTGGCATAGAAGACATTGATGCAGGAACTGTAATGTAATTATGAAATTAGCTCTGATAACTTAAAGATATTCACACAATGCTTAGAGTAAATAATTATGAAATTTGGGTGATTTAGAAACATAATGGTATTAAACTTTTAAGTTGCTGCTTTGTCTTCAGCTGAATCTACTGAGAAAATGTTGGTAAAAATTGTTTTCAGTAGTAGTTCAACATTCAAAACTGAATTTTATAGAATGCATTTTTGAAGAGATTAACAACTGACAAGCACTACAATTTATAAATAAATTAGAAACTCTATCTGACATTGCCTGGAATTTAAAGTAAGGATTAATTGCTTCATTAAGTTTCTTGAAAGGTTTAGTTGCCCATTGCGCAAGCACAAGCTGAAATTACAAAACACATGTGAGTACATGTTCACCCTAAATAAGCACCTAATCACATCTTAGACAACTGTTTGGGTACGTAATGTTGCGAACGTGCAATATTCCCTTTGGCACCTCCTCTTTCATCTGTCTCGAAGGCCAGGCGAAAAAAACACAGTCCATGACATCAGCATGATGTGAGCCTAGGGTTTCCAGGATTTCTTAGTTAGAATTACCCACAATTTGGCAACTGCTGGAATGTTCCAGAAACTTCGCGAAATAGCGATGATTCTTGGAGATGTGAAGAGATTTCCAGAAATTTCTACAGAGACTATAAAAGGACTTATCCCTTCGTTGCAGTGGAGTTGACGAACTGACGTGACACAAGCTACATTGGACTGTGATTTTTGTCAATGTTTTGAGAATAGTAGCTGGTGTTTTGTGAAAGCATTTTCATCAGTAATTTTGAGAATAATATCACATATTCTGTGAAATTAATGGAGCATTTAATAGCTGTTGATTGCATATTGTTCCTGTTTACTTTGTGCTTGTGAATAAATGTAAGTTATCTAGAAACTTTGACTCGTTCTTGTATCCTGGGGACCCTCAATTCTAGAAGATACATTCCTAACAAACTGGTGTCAGAAGTGGGATTTCTGGAAACTTGACAAGCGTATATGGTAGTAACTAGAAAAGCGATGGAGGAACAATTGAAAGAGATGATGGCTTTGATGAAAGCCGGACATGACAAAATGATGGCTTTGATGGAAACCGGACAACATGAGATGATGGCTTTGATGGAAGCCAGACAAGATGAGATGATGGCTTTGATTAAAGAAGAGGCTATGAAAGCTGTACAAGGCAAAATGAAAGTTTGACAAAACGTGATGAAAGAGATACATGACAGCCCCACTGGATGACATTTTGGCTTCAGCAAGACGCTGAACAAAATTCGTGAATGGTCCTTCTGGTGCTATATTGAGATCCAATGTTGAGTGCTGGTGCAAAGAATCCTCGGAAGGGACCGAAAAAGAAAACATGTGAGCCTCTTTAGTGTTACAATATCGGAGCTATTTTTGAAAGAATTGCACTTAACGTTTTAGGGCCACTACCACAAACTGCAGACAATAACAAAAACATCCTAATAATAATGGACTACTTCACAAAGTGGCCAGAAGCTTTATGCAATCCATGACCAAGGGCTACAACTATTAGTGAAGTTCTAACTCGGAACTGGATATGTCATTATGGGGTTCCCTCGCTCATCCATTCTGATCAGGGAATGAACTTTAGCTCTGGCATATTCATGAGACTGTGCAAACTACTCTATATGGGCAAAACTCGAACTACTACTCTTCATCCTCAATTAAACAGCATGGTGAGAAGATTTAACAGAACTATACTTAATCATCTCTCCATTTTTGTTTCCAGAAACTAGCAAGACTGGGACAGTCAGTTACTGTTATTCCTGCTGGCCAAGAATCGACTGGTCATTATCCATCAAAAATGCTGTTTGGTCGGGACCTACGACTGCCATGTGACATAATGTTTGAAAGACCATGTGATGCTCCATCGCTTGATGAATATGTGCAAAATCTGTAGGAATGGTTGGAGGAGGTTCATCGTTTTGCTTGTGAGAAGATCAACATTGCTAAAGATAGAATGAAGCTAAAGCTAGTGAAGTACGATTTCAGGAAGGCGACAAAGCGTGGCTTGTTCAACCCTTGGCGATGACCAGGATTTTCGCCAAAACTATGGCACAACGGGAAAGGACCCTACATCATCAAGACAAGAATAAGCAGTGTCATTTATCAAATTCAGAAATTGTCTTCAACCAAGCCAAAAGTCGTCCATATCGACAGATTAACCCATATTTTAGACCTCAGTAAATTGATATTGCCCGAGATGTGCAATTTTAAGGTATGGGGCAGTGTTACGAACGCGCAATATTTTCTTTGGCATCTCCTCTTTCGTCTGTCTCGAAGACCAGGCGAAGAAAACACAGTCTATGACATGAGCCCAGGGTTTCTAGGATTTCCCAGTTAGAAGAAGTGTTGCCAGACTGGCGATTTAATGCCAATTTAGCGACTTCTGGAATGTTTCAGAAATTTCATGAAATAACGATTATGCTTGGAGATATGAAGAGATTTCCAGAAATTTCTACAGAGACTATAAAAGGACTCAACCGTCCGTTGCAGTGAAGTTCACGAATTGACGTAACACAAGCTACATTGGACTGTGATTATTGTCAATGTTTTGAGAATAGTAGTTGCTGCTTTGTGAAAGTATTTCTGTCAGTATTTTGAGAATAATATCGCTTATTCTGTTAAATTAGTGAAGCACTTAAGTGCTTTTTGATTGTATATTGTTTCTGTTTACTTTGTGTTTGTGAATAAACGTAAGTTATCCAGAAAGTTGGACTCGTTCTTGTATCCTGGGTATACACCTACAATTCTAGAGTATACATTTATAACAGTAATAAAATATGCCTTGGTCTTGGTACTGAGCACATTGACTACTACGCCCTAATACGACTGCATATTGCACTTTAACCCTTTCGAGATGGCGGCATTCCGAAACTGCCATGGTCCAAAGGACGGAGCGCTTCGTTTCCGAACTGTTCCCAAAAGACGACTAATTTTTTGCACTAAGCCTAACTCTTGAAAAAAATTCACTAAAAATCACCCGTTCAACACAGCATTCTACTTTTTGCAGGAAGAAAGGAAATACTTATTTTCTACTAGATGTATATTTTTCATACAAATTTTCTTTTATCAAAATATTAAAAATTTTAGTGAATATATGTTTTAGATACAGATGGATAATTCTTTGGCATGTCCTTCCGATTTTTTTAAAACTGTACCACATATATGCGTATTCTTAGACAACAAATACTTTGCAAGTACAGGAGAGGTAAAAAATTTATCCAAATACAAAGTATATCCTTTTCCTAAAAGTTCACTTAGAAGTGTTTTCACAACGCGTTCTCCATACCCACCATCAGAGTTTGATAATTCCGTGTCCTTTCCAGTATACACAAGGAAATTCCATATACAACCTGATTCCGATTCTAACAATTTATATATTTTTATTCCATATCTGGACCTTTTCGAGGGGATATATTGACGAAATCCCAGCCTTCCTTTCCATGAGAACAAAGATTCATCAATGAACACATTTCTTCTAGGAGTGTATATAGATTTAAATTTTGAAACTAATGCATCTAACACGGGTTTCAATTTATCTAGTTTTTGGGCATTACTATCAAGAGTAAAATGAAGGTAACGTAATATTCCTATAAATCGATCGCGACTCATAACTAAATTGAAAAAAGGAGTACTGATAATTGGATTCTTAGAAAAATACATTTTAAGATTTGGTTTTCTGACAATGCTCGCCAAAATTACTAGTGCGAGAAACACACGAAATTCGTTTCCTGTCACAGATGTAAATACATTTGAAATAGGTGGAGTCTTCGATGTGGAAGGAGAGAGGAGATTTTTCTCCCATTTTTTCTTTGCAAACTCATTAGTTGCTTTTACGATAAATTCTACTAGTTCATCATCAAAAAATATGCTAAAAAAAATCAAGTTCCTTATCTAAATTACGCAGCATGATATTGTGATTTATTCCAGGTATGTTCAAAAACTCCAAAGAATTCAGATCTTTCAAATCACATGTCCAAACATCATTCGAAAAAACAGCAACTGAAGCTGGCGGCTTTGTAATAATAGTACGCTCAAAATTCGAAGAATCAATTGCATTTTCATATTCATCATCAGAAATAACACTGTTCCACGAATCTTCACTATCTGCTTTGCTTTCATTACTGTCTGGTTCATTTACCGTACGCATATATTCTTCCATAGAAAGAAAAAGTCTCAAACCAGCCATACTTTTATCCGAAATAGCCTAATCATTTCACTGTCGCACATTCCTTCCCCCCCTCGCCCCCCCAAAAAATATACTCTTTTATATTCCTATAATTCACCAACGAAATCATTAAAAGTTAAAATCAAAAGGAGACCCGGAACTCAATTATAAAATTGTTGATGCTGGGAGAAGTGCTCTGTCTGTTTACTTTACAGAACCATGTTTCACCGCTCCAAATGGAGAAATAATTCATTGGATTCTCTTTGTGCCAAGGTCAAGCATCTGCAAAATACATTTAAGTTGCTTCCACGGGCATTTAACACCATCTAGTAGACAAATAAATTCAAATGAAAAAGTTTCACGTAGAAGCACCGATACGTGCCACTCGCCATTTAGGGTAAAGTTGCGTGCCGTACGTCCTTGAATGCAAATTCGCAGCCGGCACGCGGGCGTGCCAACCATCGCGAAAGGGTTAAATATGCCTTTTGCCTTCTACAAGTGTTGTTGTTGTTGAGACCCAGACTGTCCGACCTACCAGAAAGGTGTGGAAGACCCAGGCCGTCTGACTCATCCTACCAGAAAGTAAGTGTTTGGACGGCCGGGAAGTGCCACCCAATTTACACCGGAACCCAGTGGGGAGGAATCCACAGGGACAGTGCCCTCCTTCCACTACCACCAACCTCTCGGAAGGACTTACGGACCCATATGTTTAACGTGATCGTACTCCGCATGAACACGGCGGCAGTTGTGGCAGCGTGCAAATACCCTTCTACAAGTGTTTATAAGTTCTTTTGAAATGCCCTGAATAAGCTCTTTTGATACGCCCTAAATAAGCTCTTTTGATATGTCATAAATAAGTTCCTTTGATTCGCTGCAAATTCATCTTTCCTCCTCTGTGTGGGCATAATATGCTTTATGCTTTAAATATGCTCTTTTGATACACCTTATATAAGCTCCTTCAATAAAAATTAACACCACATTTTCTAAATGAAAATTCCTGCAAACTCTGATAATATTTTCAATTCTCATACCAACTCTCAATCCAAATAAATCCCTAAGCAGATGATATCAGTTTCACTGATGATGTCCCATAGAAATATCAACTCTTGATCCTGTCCCAAGGTGCATCCAAGGACGGGGGTAATCTGTTACTGGAGCAGTGTGTGCTATTCAAAGAAACATCTGGTAAATTAAGTGAATGATGTCAGTTTCAATGATGACATCATATCAAAATACTAACTCTTGACCCTATCCCAAAGTGTGTTCAAAGACAAGGGAAACCTGTTTCATCACTTGTCCCATGCTTTTTAGAATTCCTTTGAAAATCTATGAGGTTTTACATAAAAATTCACAATTAATGAACGGAATACAGCAGAAACATAACTTCTTTAGAGCAGTGTGTGATATTCAAAGAAACATCTGGTAAATTATGAGGATGGGATTGCCAGTCAATTTTTTTTTATATCACAATATAAAAATCAGAGATATTTTAAACATGTGAAAAGTATATATATATTTTAAAAAATCATGAAAATTTGTCTATTAATCATATGGATTATGTTCAAAGTTTGTTGGAAAAAGAATTTCGCGATTTTTCAGGTGGTGTTAAGATGGAAATTTTGCAATAATATTTTTGGTCGCTAATTGCTCAAAATTATGCTAATAAGATTTGATAAAAAATGTTGGTGATGATCAGGTTAAGTGAATTCTGAATTAAAAGTTTTTATAATTTATTAAGTTTAGGATAACTCAAAAGAACAAACACTGGAATTCCTTAAAATATTTTGGAATTTCTACACATGAAGTGATTAATTACACTTTTTTTCCAAATAATATATTTTGTAACCATTCAGAAGTAGATTTTTTAAAAAACTATGAGCAGAGAGAAAAAAAAAGAGCCACATCAGTTGTGCATAACTTTATCAGTGCTATGGGCCGAGGAAGGAAGTCTGGGCCTTAGGCTACAGTTATTAGTTTGAAGGGGGGTGGGGGGAGGTGAGAAAGAAACTGACAACAATAATTTACTATTAGGGAGGAGTTATTCACATTTTTTTTTTTTTTTACTCAAGACTTTTGTAATCGTGTAGTAGTCTTCAAGATATCCCCATATTCTCAGTTTTTAAATTTGCCCGCAATTTTGACTTATTTTGGCTCATAATTGAAAAGGTTTGCTCACATACAAATGTGTTTTCAAAGATACTTTAAATGTTCCAGACAGCCGTTATGAAATTTTTAAACTTACTTTTGTAGTAACAAAACTCTTTAAATTTGGACTTTTTAAATACGTTATTGAACATTGAAGGTTAATTATCTACAGCTGGAGGTTGGTAGATACCTTGTCCGGATCAGTAGAAAATGGATCTTCTACTAATGCTAGTTCAGCCACCTCTCCTTTGTTAACAAATAACTCTTCAATAGGAATAATTATTTGTCTTCTTAGAACTCAACTACTACATTTATTTTTACCTTTTTCTTTTCTTTCCATTTCATCAACTTTCTGATTTTAAAAACTTAACCCACTATTTTTTTAAATTTATTAAAATTAACATAACTTTCTCTAGTCCAGTGTGAATAGATGTGAAAGCTTTGTGAGCTGGATAGAAGCAGCTCGTGGACCATATGTTGTGCACCTCCTGAACTAGAGGATTTCATAAAAACACTTGTAAAGTTTACATTGCTAAACAACTACTTTGCAATTTAAAAATTTATAAAAATGCAGTGAAAATATAATTTTTGCAATTAAAATCTGTATTTGGTGACTGGATTTATAAAAAAGAAAGAACCCAGAGCAACATCAGGCAGTGAATATATATTATAGTTAATGTAGATTCTGAGAAAGTAAAGATTAGCAAATTAATATTGTTAGAACATACAGTTATAAGGATATGTATTGACCTTCCAACATGGCAAATTACAAGAATGTTCTTTATTCATACTGTATACCTACCTTTCATGAACATTACAGTTTTCCATTACAGTGATGCAATTGACTAAAAACATTTTGATTCAATATTTGCAGATATTTTATTGCATGGAAGCTAATATGTTTTTTATATTTGGAACAATTTGTATCAGCTTAATTTTGAATTTAAAGTATTCAATATTGAAATAATGAGAAGGAATTTCATATTTTTTGCAGAAAAAATAGATTATCAGCTTTATTTATGCACTATTATAAGTTTTGCAGCTCTGTTTCAGAGATCCATTATATAGTTGTAGGATTGTTTGTCTGAAAAACTATATAATGAAGAATGTGTTTTATAAAAATAAACAAAAAATGTAAAACAAATTAAAAAGAAAAAGTATACAAAAATATGCACAGTACAATAGAAGGTTGTACATATGTCAATTTTGTCTTCTATTTAGTGTGCTTGTAGTAAATTTGTTCTACTTGTGGCAAGGTGGCTCACTTTTCAGTATATTTTGAAATTTATTTCAAAATATTTGTGCAGTAATTTGTAACAAAGTTAGTGATTTGGAGCAGTGATCTCATCACTGCCATCCTCTTGACCCCAGTCTTGGACTCATTCATCCATCAGGGCCATGGGGGAAAAACATTCTCTTCATTCACATAGAAATTCCATCTCATGTGGACTTGATTGCCACATTTATTAGGCTTCTGCTTCGATTATATTTCTCCATTGCAACCCATCTCCCCAGTATTGAATTGCTAGTGCTCCCCTTTCATCTACACAGACACTGATCCGAAGTTTTTGCAGATGCAACACATTAGTAACTGGGAAAATCGGAATCTAGAGTGATTTTTAAAGATTATTCAAAATATTTCACTGTGTGGACCATTTTAATTACTGAATTCTGTTAATTATAAACAGCAGTTAGACTACAATATGAGATTAATTAAAAACAAAAATGCAACTAAAAATATTTTACTCAGATTTTCAGAAGGGAAATTATGATTCAGTCAATCTAGGGTATGGCACAGAGACTTGGGGTTGTTGAGGGTCATGTAGACAAGTAGGTGCAGCTTTAGCACATACTGGACTCATAAAACATTTTTACTATCGATAATAGCTTAAAGTGAATTTTACAACTTTAATAAAATCAAACTTTTTAAATTAGTTTTCTTTTAAACTTCACATTTTTGTAACTGATTCAATATTTTATTTAAATATAGAGAATTAAAATCTTGCCAATTAACATGTTTTAATTTTTATGCATTTATATTTTTCTAAATTGTGGAGTATTCCAGCTTGTTGGCAGCCTTACTTATTACCTTTAAAAGGTGGTAATTGAAACTGATAGTTTTACATCACATTGATCAAGTTGTACAAATAAAATACAAAATTCTACTCATATATTAAGAAATGAGTATACTTCTCATGTCCTAAATTAATAGCCATTCATTTGTAAATCTGTTTTACAGTGACCATTTGCACACCATGCTAACGGAAAGCCACTAAATAAATATTAAATAGAAAAATCAGATTGAAAGGTATTTGTTTCTACAGTGTATTCAGTGTATTCAAGTCAGCCTTACTCAGAATGTAGATAGTGGTACATATAAGTTCCTTACTATTCATGCCATATGGCTTTTCCTCAAAATCTAGGTTATCATTTTGAAGAAAGATGTTTTATTCAAATAAAAACATTCAGATAATTTTTCAAACGTTTTTACACCAAAGATCTATAAATAGGTTGTTTTTATCACCAGGCATACAAAATTTGTTGATTTTTAGATTAATAACATGACCTATAAAATGTCACACTCAAGTTTCCAATAATGTAAGTTTCTAATAGAGCATTCTCCCTCCAGGTTGGACCACTTGGTACTGCTGCCAACCTAATCAAAAATACTTCAAAAAGGGAACTAAACTACTCTATGTTCAAATGAAAAAGAAAAAATGTTATATTTTAAACAAAGTTATGGGCTTGTGGAAAATGTGAAATGAAAGTATGTAAATGAAAATACCTTGCATATTATAAGGTTGACGATAATCTCCTGGAATTTGGGGAGGCTTGAAATTTGGATGAAAAGCCTGCTGAGGTGGCATTTCAGGATTGTTACCATTGGGTGGTGGCATTTGAGCAGCGTAATTTTGAGAGGTGGGTGGTACAAACGCATGCTGAGGTGGGTATGCTCCTTGTGGAGGCATTCCTCCTCCAGGTTGGACCACTTGGTACTGCTGTTTCTGTTGCTCTTGTCTCATTTGCATTTCTCTTTCTTGTTCCTGCATTCTTTGGATGGCCAACTGCCTTTGATATTGCAAGTATTCCTAAAGCAGAACAAGAACTCAAATGCAGTTACAGTAATTTTGCCAATATGTATCTGATAATAATTGAATATAAACTATTATTGCAGTATAATTTCTAGAAGACACTGAAGGAATAAAAATAAATAAAATTACAACACTGTAGCAAAAACAACCAATTCTACTCTGATAGCAATTCTACTGACAGATAGACAGTTGGGAGCAGGGTCACTTACAGAAATTATAGGGCTCCTGATAACTTAGCCATGGCCTCCCTTCTTCTTTGACACTGTTATCAAACATCCTCAAGCCCTTAACATTGGTCCTCCTTGTTCTCCCTATGAGCAGTACTATAGTGTGGTAGACAAGCAACAATGCTTTTTGATTAACCAGAATGTGTTTTTTATTCCAGTATTAACGAAACAAATCATAATCAAACATTTTGAAAAGAAACAACATATTGAAGGCAGATGCAGCTAAAATATTAAATTATGTTTTCATTAATCTAATCAATTAGAATCAACTAGTAATAGGAAAAATGAGGTTCAGGAACTTATGACATGCAGATACTCACATTTGTGATGGCTAATATTTTTTTCTGTCCCAATCATAGCCAAGTTTTCAGCCAAGATACTGTTTACAGATACTTAATTTGAAAACTGGCTGGACTGAGAGAAAAGTCTTTGTTTTCAAATGGGTGGATTGATAAGAGAACAGGAGGAGAAAGATGTTTGCTCCATTACATTTTAAAAAGTACATATTAGGACTCACTTTCTCTCACTGCTTCAATTATTTTGGAAATTACAGTTTTTATTATATTGTTTTAATACCCTGTTCACAATAGAAGCAGTTGGGTAATAAACTTTTAAACAGTTAAATATTCTAAATGAAATTATGTAATCTTCATTAGTCAAATTTACTGAAGACTATCAGCAGTTCTAAACCTTTAATTGTAAATTTATTTACTATAATTTTTTGGAGCTGTATAAAATAGACTCAAAACAAATTTAGTACTTTCAAAGAATCTGTTTGGAAAATGTATACTAACCAGAAAAGTGTCTATAATACAAATGGCTGGATACAATTTCCTAAGCACATGCCCTTGTACATTTTTTTTAGATTACTATCAAATTTTCAGATAAATGTATCTTAGCAATATCTAAAATTTTAAATTTTTAAATACCGGTTTTTAAATTTATTGGGATAGTTGCTCACAACTTCAAAAACAGGACTTGGTTTAATAAATTAAACAGTTATATATATGTTTACTATAACTGATATATATATATCAGTTATATATAAACAGCTATGTTATATACCTGCTTCTTCTTTCTCATGATTTCTAATTTATATGCCATTTGAATTTGACGCTGTCTCTCAGCCTCTTCAGCTTCCAGCCTCAGCTTCTCTCTGTGCTCCTCTCGCAATGCGTCCAAAGCAGCTCTTGCATCCCGAGCCTGATTTAGCTTATCCTGGAGGCGTTCATAATATGCTGCAAAGAAACAAGTAAATATAAAAATATTTTTTGGCTAAAAGTTTTTATTCATAACACACTATGAGTAGCTTAAATGGAAGATAGATGTCTAACTGGAATGATTTATAAACTGGATATATTTTCTCTTGACAAATTATCAACTCCCTAGAAAGGGAGAAACAGTCCACTAATTGTATATCGGGATTGCTCAGCTCTGAAATTAAAGGACTTGCAACTTTTGAGATGGGTTACTGCTAATTTATAGATGGAAGTTGGGTACATTGGTGTACTATCTCTTGTAAACTTAAGTTTAGATTAACACCAACTAGTGACAGGCATATCAATACAGCTGCATTGATACATGACATTATGATACATCGATATTTCATATCGATACATTTATATGTAATGCTGTGTATTGGCACAATAGTTTTTGATATGTATCATATCAACAATTTCCTCCAATTTATGATTCCTTTCCAGTAACTTATGTTCATTTTAGAAAAATTATGAGAGATTATTTTGTTTTGACAAACAAAAGCAATTCGAGAAATTATCTGTATTGCTAAAAATTAGGCTTGAAGAACTTACAGTCTTTAGTGAAAACACCAAATTAACTGCATTTTGAAAAATATGTTCATAATAGCTCAACTAAGTAGGGATATTTTTTTTCACTCCGTAAAAAGTATGTTTGTGATTCATTTAATTTTGTAAATATGAGTTTTGTATGTAATTTATAGATTATTACATTTCTGGATTATGTTTATTATTTTTGTTTTTCAAAATTTGCCATCATGTTTGATTTGGATAAACAGATTCTGTTGTTTCATTAATCATGCTATACTCATTAAGCTCTCAAATTGTTTTAATTATCTTTTACATATAAAAGTTTCATACAGTTCATTAAAACAAAAATCATAAATTAGTTTCTAATTCAATCTTAGCATGTAACTTTAAATTACAAAATACAAGATTCAGAAATACAATACAGTATCCATATGTATACTACAATTTTTATGTATGAATTGATACATGTAAGCTTGTCGACCCTTAACACAAATTGTTTTTAGGAAACTGTAGATGACACTCTAACTAATCTGATAGTGTATTTTGAAGGCATTGAACCAATTGAAGAAAAAATAAGTCACTTTTATTCGTTTCAATGGTTGTAAGTAACTTAATGAGCTTACATTGCATGTACAGTGTAAGACAAATTATCTTGAAACCTCCAGACATTCAACATTGCGGGTTTCAGGTCATTATGAAAAATGTGCAATTTCAGTTGATAAATACGATAAATTGATAAGGAGTTGCTATATTACTCATTTTGTATAAACAATTACTCAATGTATACTGACAATCAAATTAAAAATCTAGAAAAACAGAATTATGTGATTTTTTTTTGTGTAAACGCTACACAAGTGGCTAAAATATTTTGCAGACTTCCAAGAATTTGAGCAGTAAAAATAAACCAGTTAAGTGGTTAGATGATTTTGCCATGTGATCAATCTCGTTGGAGAATTTACTACAATAGTGTCTTCTCCCAGCCGTTTAATTACCACTCTGAACCTTTGGGTGAGTCGGATAGCCTGGATAGTGTAAGAGCACAATAGCGTCCAAGGTTGCCTACCGTTGCAATACCAAGGAGGTTTTACAATGATCCCTCTGCAAAATGCAAGTTATAAAGATGTAATAATGAATGAAAATATATTAAATTCCCAAGTTTTTTTTCTCAATTTGCTGTATTTCTAAGTGCTTAAACAAATCCATTAATAATGATACTAAACTATTTCATTAATTATATGTTTGAAAAATAATTTCCCTGAATAAAATAATACAACTTTAAAAAGATGCAAACAGATTTAAAATAGGAAAATATGTACAATAAAATGAAATACACTGGAGATTATGTGTAGATTATGAATAATATTACTCGCAAATCATTCAGTAAATTACTAACTAATAATTGAAATAGATCTTCATAAATGTAAAAAAGGGGGAAAAGGAGATATTTTGGTCAAGTATCTTTTCATTGAATAATGATTTTTACTAAATTATATGATTTTATTTTAAAATTAATTGAATTGGAGAATCTATCCTATTAATTTTCACTAAAACCTTAAATTTATTTTCAAAAGATTTCATATTTGCCTAGGAATCATTAGAAAACTCTAAACATTGTAATACTATGATGTTTTAACACAGTTTGCCTCATTGGCAATTCTGTTTGTCTAGTTTAGTTATGTAAATAGTATTACTTCTTCTTTATAAAGGCTGTTAATAAAACTTCCAACTTTTAAACTTTAAAAAGTGTCTCTTGGATTAAATGTTGCTAATTTAATTAATGTTATTTTCATATAGGATACCCCAAATAGTTCAGATCCGTGCTCTTTGAAAATGAATTTAGCTTCTTTATGAAGTGATTTGGTATATCGGTTTAAACATTTTAAATGACCATCTTTGTATACTAACCATATGATTTTTATCTCTACTGCTGGCTTTATTTTACTCCCTTTTGAACCATTGCACAGTGAGTAAAGGCATATTTAAGGGCTTATTTAAGAAGTATTTTGCATGTACAGTGTGCAGCTATGCGATTTCCAATGCAGTGGGTAAATGCATGTTTAGGTATTTATTTAGGGCATATTATGTCCATGCAGGAGGGTGGCTATGCAGTTGACAGCTCCTATAAGAAAACTATTGCAAGTTAAGAGCTTTTAAAAAATGACTGGGCCAAAGGTGGTTATTACATAATAAATATCATAATAATATTAAAATAATTAAAACCTCTTAAATCATCTTGTTCTTGCATATATTTGAGAAGTTGCGAGTGCATATTTGTGATGTTCATAAAAAGAGATTGAACATGAGTATCATTTGCAATGGGTCTTCCTCTACTGGAGTTGCTTTTCATCCGGTTCACAAAAATCTCCACTGTAGTTCTAAGATTAGCCAGAAAATCGGTAAGCTCATCACTATCACCATTTTGATATTTCTGCAGAAAAAAAAATTACAATATAGTAAAATAATATATATACATTTGAAACAGGCTCGAATTGCTTCTACAAAGTAAAATGCTTAGAAAGCTACATATAACACAAAATAAGGACAACAACCAGTTTTCAAGGCAAAAAATTCAGCAGGAAAGCAAGACAGCTAACTTACACTCACCAAAGTAAGATTGGCTTCTGTTAATAGAGTAGCATATATGGCTGAAAACGGTCATCAAATGAAGCAAGAAAAAATGAAATGTAATGATCAAGAAAAAGTGAATGAACATCAAGAGCCTATGAAAGAGTGGCAAATCTGAAGAGGAATGTGAACAGTTAGCAGTAAAATTAAAAGCACTTATTCAGTGGGTAAAACTATGAACTCAAGTGCGATAAATTAAATATGTTCACATTCTCTTAACTTTTAATGAGACTGAACTCAAGTGCGATAAATTAAATATATTCACATTCTCTTAACAGTAGGAAAGCAAGACAGCTAACTTACACTCACCAAAGTAAGATTGGCTTCTGTTAATAGAGTAGCATATAAGGCTGAAAACGGTCATCAAATGGGGCAAGGAAAAATGAAATGTAATGACCAAGAAAAAGTGAATGAACATCAAGAGCCTATGAAAGAGTGGCAAATCCAAAGAGGAATGTGAACAGTTAGTAGTAAAATTAAAAGCACTTATTCAGTGGGTAAAACTATGAACTCAAGTGCAATAAATTAAATATGTTCACATTCTCTTAACTTTTAATGAGACTGAACTCAAGTGCGATAAATTAAATATATTCACATTCTCTTAACAGCAGGAAAGCAAGACAGCTAACTTACACTCACCAAAGTAAGATTGGCTTCTGTTAATAGAGTAGCATATATGGCTGAAAACGGTCATCAAATGGGGCAAGGAAAAATGAAATTTAATGATCACGAAGAAAGTGAACGAACATCAAGAGCCTATGAAAGAGTGGCAAATCCAAAGAGGAATGTGAACAGCTAGCAGTAAAATTAAAAGCACTTATTCAGTGGGTAAAACTATGAACTCAAGTGCGATAAATTAAATATGTTCACATTCTCTTAACTTTTAATGAGACTGAACTCAAGTGCGATAAATTAAATATATTCACATTCTCTTAACAGCAGGAAAGCAAGACAGCTAACTTACACTCACCAAAGTAAGATTGGCTTCTGTTAATAGAGTAGCATATATGGCTGAGAACGGTCATCAAATGGGGCAAGAAAAAATGAAATTTAATGATCACGAAGAAAGTGAACGAACATCAAGAGTTTATGAATGAGTGGCAAATCCAAGGAGGAATGTGAACAGCTAGCAGTAAAATTAAAAGCACTTATTCAGTGAGTAAAACTATGAACTCAAGTGCGATAAATTAAATATGTTCAAATTCTCTTAACTTTTATTCCCTCTTGCACCATTTGGCAACAACTTTCCTCTTCGGCCACATGCTACTCTATCAACAGAAGATGATCTTATTCTAGGGAGTGTACGTTGTGCTGTCTTACTGTTCTGACAAAGGAAAAGTTTTGCCTTTAAAACCAGTAAATACACATGTTTTATGCTACATGATGGTTTATTTAATACTTTCTCATAATTTTAATATAAATCAAGTTGACAAGGAAATCCATTCATAATGATAAATAATTTCAAAATATAGTACTTTTAACAGGATTCATGCTCATTTTAAGGTAATAAATTAAAGAATTGTAAGCACTCTTAATTACATACCTTAAGCTAATATTAAGTACATAAAGTTACTATCAGTTGTCAATAAGATTCTCACCAATAATCAGACTTCTATTATTTTACAGAGAAGAAAGATCTCATTCAGATTTTCTAGTACTGGATTTAAACTGGTTATTTATCTTCTTTTAAAAGACTTACTATCCTATTATACCTTTCTATGGAAGCAAAAAGTACACATACCATTGTATATAAAGTTTCATATTATAATAGTACAAAAAATAAATAAAAAATGAAGTACTTTTAGACATTGTATGGCACCATGTAGAATATGTAGATAAGTACTTTTAAGGGAGCTTAAATTTTCAAAACTAAGAATAAGGACTTAAAGATGGTATGAGCTAAACCCTGTTTGTATAACATTTTTACTTACAAAACTGTTTAAAACTAATTAATTAATTTTTTTTTTCTGTGGGGAGGTGCAAGAATGTTAGTAAGCTTTTTAGATAGTACATAGAAATGTTTACAAAACTTTTATAATTTATTCCAAAATGATTTGTTATAGTTTTAAAAAGCATACAGTACAATATATTAAATGGTACTTGTGTATTATACCAATCTGCAAAATGTTAATAGATAAAAAAGATTAACTCATCAAATGTTAATAGATTAAAAGAGATTTACGCATCAATTCTGATACACAGTGCTTTTGGCAAAATTTAAATAACTTAAAAACAAACAAATATGTGAAAAGTAAACAAAAATCAACTATAATAGAAGGTATTTATTTCACTTCTTTAAGACATACAAAACTTAAAAAGGCCAGAGCGCTTTCGAGCGTAAATACGCTCTTCATCAGTGGCTACATGGAAATAGGAATGATCATTCATATATAGACGAGAAAAGGTGACAAATTTGCATAAATACAATTATCAATAAACTTACGTTTATCTAAGGAGAATCCAAAAATACAAAACATTTTGCACAGATTCAAAAAATCGAGCACAAATCACGAAAAGAACAGTAAAAATTTACAATTTTATTATAGAATTTTCAAATTCAAAAAATTTTAGAAAAAGGGGGCAGTCAGGCCCAATCCCCGAGAGGATGACGTCAAAGATAACTATGAAGAGACTTGAATTGCATGGAGTCGAGAATGAGTCGCCAAGCATAATTTAAAATCTGAACGGGGTCAAAATTACAAATCGACTGGCGGTAAACATAAATAAAGAGGGACTCAAAAAGGAGAATATTACGAGGGTTATTACAACACATAAGAAGGAAAGTTCTTTCAAAAATGGGACGGAAATTTTCTTTAACAACAAAATGAGCAAGGGCCGTAGAAAGTTTACCATCTTTGACATCCCTAGCATGTTCTGCCAAACGGATACCAATAGTACGTTTTGTACTGCCAATATAAAATTTAAAGTTACCATCGATGGACAACAGGGGAACCACATACACCCCAGCAAAGCTTTTAAAGTCATCCTTATCACCCAGCTTATCAGACCGAATCCGGTTAAATAAAGAAGAAACATTAGAGTGAGCAGGCCTGAAACCAAATTCAGAGCAGAACTGAATAAAGGGACGGAAAATCCTAGGATGGTACGGGAAACTAGATTCATGATTCAAACGATCTTTTAAAGAAATAAGTTTAGTATCAATTTATTTAATATCAATTTTTCCCATGTTCGCTGTAAATTTTCTCAAATTGACACTAAATTCAGATTTTAAGTTATGCTTG
This sequence comes from Amaurobius ferox, assembly GCA_951213105.1. Classification (NCBI taxonomy): domain Eukaryota; kingdom Metazoa; phylum Arthropoda; class Arachnida; order Araneae; family Amaurobiidae; genus Amaurobius; species Amaurobius ferox. The sequence continues at coordinate 133,766,397 of OX578136.1, forward strand.
GCGACTCATTCTCGACTCCATGCAATTCAAGTCTCTTCATAGTTATCTTTGACGTCATCCTCTCAGGGATTGGGTCTGACTGCCCCCTTTTTTTAAAATTTTTTGAATTTGAAAATTCTGTAATAAAATTGTAAATTTTTACTGTTCTTTTCGTGATTTATGCTCAATTTTTTTGAATCTGTGCAAAATGTTTTGTATTTTTGGATTCTCCTTAGATAAACGTAAGTTTATTGATAACTGTATTTATGCAAATTTGTCACCTTTTCTGGTCTATATATGAACGATCATTCCTATTTCCATGTAGCCACTGATGAAGAGTGTATTTACGTTCAAAAGCGCTCTGTCCTTTTTAAGTTTTGTACGTTTTAAAGAAGTGAAATGAAGACCTTCTATTATAGTTGTGTGCTTGTTGTTTCTGCTGGTTGAAATCAGAAGTGATGCCAATTTTATTTATTTAGTAAATAAAAATGTTTAAATTTTAAAATATGGGAAATGGAAACAAAAGCTTTCAAAGTTAAAGAATTAAAAATTAATCAAAAGTTTATAAAACTTTAAATTATTGCAAAGGAAACAAATTTATTTTATGACAACTGTGTTGTTTCAGATTGGGAGAAATGCAGAAATGGCAACAATTTTTAAAGCAAATTGGAGGTTGGTATGTACATACATGTATCTTCTTAATTTTTGGTAACTTCTTTAAATGAATTTCTTGAGCAATAATGTTTATACAAAAGCTTTTAAAATTTAAATTACAGACAAGTAAACAAAAGTACAGACTCTGAATTAATTTTTTCGATGTTTTCGATGTCTTTCTGATTTCAATATGCAAAACCTAAATTTACTTTTTCTGTTCATATGAAGTTGCTATTAGCATCCAATACACCCTATTGCCCATGCACCACTCTCTCTCAGTTATTTAATAGCTTTATTGCTTCACTGTTCAAACAGAGGCTTTAGAAACAAGGGTTTATTTAATAAGTCCTTGTTTCTTGTTGGGAACACAATTTTCAGACTTGAGTCAAACAGGCATTGCAAGAAATATCTACTGAAGTATATAGGGATATTCTGAGTGATGTGTTTGACTCATGAGATGTGATTGACTCAGAATATTGCAACTTAATGTGGTTTGTTTGATGATATAACAACTTCTAATCAATTCAAAGCAAAGTCTTGGTGTATATAAAGTTTAAAAATGTTTCTAGATCAAGTAGGATGAGATGAGGGAATGATTTTATGGTTTAATAAATTTTTAAAAGTTTATCTATCATTTTTTTTAACAAACTAATGATTTTAAAAATTCTATATTTTTTATGCTAATGCTCAGAAAAACAATTTTGTTTTGTACAAAGTTGGCAGAATACTGAGGAATAAGAAAGTCCATTTTTTAAAATGCTCAATGTACTAAGGTCATAAATATTTTAAATACCAGTTATATATACTGAAATATAAAATTATTGCATATAAAAAAATAAAATTTACTCTAACTTTACTTGGTTACAATAAAAGATCAATAACAGCGGTAATAAATATTTTGCAAGCCTGAAAAACTAAGCAGTATTATTGATACTACAATTAATTCTTACCTCAGTTATTCTGTTTGTCCCATAACTGGGTGCAGAACTGGAAACTGGGGCACTCGGAGTGGGACTGTTTCGTGTATCTGTTGGAGACAAGACACCTTCATCTTTTTGCTGCTGTTGTCTTTGCTCCCAGTAATTGCGATTAAGATAGTGATCTAGCTCACTGTCAATGGGAGAATTTTTCTTCTCCGGTATGATTTCCTGAAATGTAGATATGTGTTAAGCTCAATTGTTTATCATATACATAGGGAAGGAGATTTAACAATTTAGTCTAAGGTACATCAAATGAAGAAAAAGTACGTTCAGCAAAAATATTTTGCTCAAATGTACTTGCATCCCCAATAAATTTAAATTGTCCTACTACATTGCAATTTAGCAAACAGTAAAAGGCTGTAACAGCTGTTTGAATCAAAAATATTTTTAATACATAACCTACCAATTATATAAAAAGAATTCATACTTATTTTAAGTCATTCAAATTAAAAACTTTAAAGCGTCTTAAATTATACTTTATCACTTTATAAGAAAGATCTGGCCTCACTTCTCTAGCATTGAATTCGAATTGCTGTTATATATCTATTCTTTTAAACTCTATGGTTTTATTGCACATTTCTAAGGTATTAAAACAAATGCATAAGTGCGCATATAACATTTCATAAAAATCAATAGTGCAAAAAAGTACAATTAAATTGCATATGACCTCTGAAATTGCAGCATATCGAAATTGTTTTTGCTGTGAGGGAAATATTCTTGCTTGTGGTTGGTATTTAACGAAAGTTTTTTTTATAGCACTGTTAGCTATTCAAAAATTAGAAAAATATTAGTAGATTATTAAATATTTACAAAAAAAAAAAAAAAAAAAAAAAAAAAAAGTTGAATAGGGTTTTACAAAAAAAAAAAAAAATGCTCTAATTTTGTATTAAGTTTTAATAGTGGAAATAAGTTTCTTCTACATTTATTCAATCATAGACTACTGCCTGTTACTGGTAAGAAATGTATATCAACTGCTATCTCTTTGCATAATTCTTATTAGAATTTAAAATCATATTAGGAAAAAAAAAAAAAAAAAAAAAAATAAAAAAAAAAGAAGGTTTTTCAGAGTTTTGCATTATAAACAAATAATATGTAAAACAGGTTTCAAAGGATATTCTACAAAGATGTTTGTCTCTGTGCATGTGTGTGTCTATGCAAAAGCTAAAATCAAAGATAGCAACTAAAACTAAAAGCTAAAATCAAAGTTAGAATTTAAAATTGAAGCTACTGACAGCCAAGAAATTCGGCACAGGGGTAGGTGAACTCCCGGGACAATACACTGTTGTGAAATTTTTTTTAAAATTTTAATTAATTTAAAAATGAACATTTAAAGTCAAGATTTGACCAAAACTTCACTATTTTCAAATCAGATTTATTGAGCAGATAGCAGCTTCCAAGCCATAATTTTCACTCACAGACAGATGTCTGTAGCTGGAAGAGTTCTCAGATGGGTATTATATTTTCAAGCCCAGAAGTTTGACTTCTTGAATAAAAGTGTCATTTCATGTTTTTAAATGTACCATTATATTGCAGTTATAAGTATTGTGCTAAAAAACATTAAAGATTGGATAAAAATCTTCATATTTTTAATTCTTTAATTTTACTTAATTGGCTAAAGGGACATTTTATTTTTTTTAAATATCGCAAGCATTTTAATTTATTATCGAAAATATAGTGCTGATTTTAAGAAAGTTTAGCATCCCCCATTTACAAGTTCCTCATGTGCTTATTTAAAAGATATTACACCTGTGCAGAAGGCCAATGCATAACAGATGCGTATTTAGGATCCTGAATAATTTGTTCTATATATTAATGAACAGGTTTAGAAATAAGTGATAGGGATTTGGCATGAAAACATATATTTTAAATTTTAAATACATTTCTATAGTTACTGGATCAAAAATGTTTAAACTTCTACCTTAAAATAATGTGTATGCTAATTTTGATCTGTAATTACAGATATAAACAACATGCTTCACTGAAACTTTGAATAATCTAAATGTAACCATGCGCAGAAAAAAAATTAAATAAAATTTTGAAATTTAAATATGGATTGAAATTATTGATAATCAATTAATGCGTATGTATTTAGTGAACACCATTAGAGTAAAACATTTATACTTTCACTCCACCTCACTTTATAAAAAACATTTGATATGGGCAGCACATGACTTTCCTTATATAATGCAATGAATTTACTACTTCTACAGTAAAAAAATAGATTATTCAGGGTACTTATATTCTTTCCAAGATATTGAATTTCTGTCAGTCGCCATTTTCATTGATTTAGCATTATTTTTATCCATTTGGCAAGATTTTCATTAATCTGGCAACAATGAAAAAAGTTGCCAAGTTGGCGACATTCTGTCAAATTCATCGCCAAAATCATCAAGCGTTATGGACGGTGAAATGTTATTCTTATAGCAGATAAATGATTATTGGCGTTCAAATACAAAAGTATTACTCAAAGTATCTTTTCTCATGAATGGAGCGAGCTAGATCCATGAGAATGATGTCACCCAATTTATCGCATGATATTACATATGAAAAGTGAACATGTTTCTCAACAGTTTAGAAATAAGTGATAGGGATTTGGCATGAAAACATATATTTTAAATTTTAAATACATTTCTATAGTTACTGGATCAAAAATGTTTAAACTTCTACCTTAAAATAATGTGTATGCTAATTTTGATCTGTAATTACAGATATAAACAACATGCTTCACTGAAACTTTGAATAATCTAAATGTAACCATGCGCAGAAAAAAAATTAAATAAAATTTTGAAATTTAAATATGGATTGAAATTATTGATAATCAATTAATGCGTATGTATTTAGTGAACACCATTAGAGTAAAACATTTATACTTTCACTCCACCTCACTTTATAAAAAACATTTGATATGGGCAGCACATGACTTTCCTTATATAATGCAATGAATTTACTACTTCTACAGTAAAAAAATAGATTATTCAGGGTACTTATATTCTTTCCAAGATATTGAATTTCTGTCAGTCGCCATTTTCATTGATTTAGCATTATTTTTATCCATTTGGCAAGATTTTCATTAATCTGGCAACAATGAAAAAAGTTGCCAAGTTGGCGACATTCTGTCAAATTCATCGCCAAAATCATCAAGCGTTATGGACGGTGAAATGTTATTCTTATAGCAGATAAATGATTATTGGCGTTCAAATACAAAAGTATTACTCAAAGTATCTTTTCTCATGAATGGAGCGAGCTAGATCCATGAGAATGATGTCACCCAATTTATCGCATGATATTACATATGAAAAGTGAACATGTTTCTCAACAGTTAACATTTTTTTTTTAATTTATGGAATATTTTGATAAATTTATTTGAAAAATGTACAATATCTCGAGAAAGGTTCGTGCTAGCATTCTGAAGTTTATGTTAATCGTTTTCTAAGGAAAAATTACATAAGAAATGTCTATTTTCATAACTTTATTAAAGGTTTTAATTTTTTGATGATTTTTTCAAAATTTCACTCAAAAATTTAGGGGCGTTCTGAACATTCGATTGTGTTTAAAAACAATAGACTTCCAGTATTCATGGATTGTAAATTTTTGTACCAAATTTTGTTCGAATCCATCCATTCATTCGTTAGTTATTGTCTCCACAGACTCACTGACACCCACACCCATCACCTCAAAAATGTCTGATTCGTGTCCAGAGATGCTTGAAACATGCTTTCCTGTCGAAAACTCGAATTCGAATTTTCGACCCCATCACAATACTTTTCTTATACATTATATGTATATAAGGAAAGCAATAAGAAATCATAAGTCTTAATAACTTTACCTCAGGAGCAGTATAAGGGGTATACGCAGCTTGTTTCACAGGTGCCTTTTGCTTCTGAAAGAATGATTGACATTAGCATGATGCATCAAAATAATAGTTAATTGGTAAGGAAAACTAGAGCAAAGTATTTAAGTAGACATGAAATAACAACATAGCATACAGCTGTTACAAGGGTACGCTGGATCCTCTTAGTGCTAGAAAACCAACAAAACCCCAAAACAAAAAGGGCACAAACAGTTAAATTTTGTCTTTTGGACTTTGAGTTTCTTAGTTTCCTAGCACTGATGAAGGAAATCTGGCATATTTACGAAACAGCAGTATGCTACATTGTTATTCCATTTGTGCTTAAATACATTGTTCAAACTTTCCTTATACTTTGCACAAAATGCTTTTTGCTTATTAATACTTAATTGAATTTTATTTGCAATAGTGGACATAAGGAAGTAATTTGTACAGTATTTGCAATCAATTTCAGTGCCTTAGCAACACATAAACAAAACTAATAAACACAATGAACACTAACTATGACTATGTATCATAAGAATGCTGTATTTTGCCAACTTAGTTAATTTAAATGATATTACATCCCTGCAGAAGATTCTCAAACAAAAAATGAAGAATCTTCAGGAAAAAAAAAGCAAACCTTTCGAATCTATCATTTTAATAACCAGTACACTACAAAACTTTAATAAGTAAGTTTTCATAAATGTCATTACATTATTCAGAACATGAAAGGTTGTAAATTAATAGGTAAGCATAATACACATTTATAAGTTTCTTTTGTGGTTGCATTAAATAATTGATAATTTTATACCTTTTATAATAATTGACAATTTTATATAATTTTCCATAATTACAAGAATTTTTAACAATTTATCAACTGGTACTTAATTTTTTAAAAATTTTAACAATTGATATACTCCTCTCCTCTGAACATAATGACAATAAAACTATTTTTAGTTTCTTTAATATATATAAGATATCAATAAGGGAAATACTTTGATGGGATTAAAAATGTACATTGAGCTTATGATGTATATGTATATTTTGAATGCATTGAGCAACTTAAATAATATTGTATCAGACTATTAAAATTAGTGAATGAAGGTAATGAATATGAACCTTACTAATTTTCACTGACAATGAACAAATAAAGTCCTATTTAGCAGCATGATTTGTTTTAAATTATAAATAATTAGACAATCATATTAAAAATTTTATTGCATTATCATGCATGAAAAGAACATACTTTTAGAAAAGTTGCATGTACTACAGTTGACAAAAATTGTATATTTTATAGGATGATTTACTGAATAAGAATTTAAAATAACTGCTATTTTTTTATCATATTACTTGTGCTTTGTGTTTTATGAACTTTGCCTTTGCAGCTTTGTGTGGCCTGAGCAAAATTTTAAATGAATTTTATATCGGCCATGTGGAAGGACTGAAATTGTCAATTTGCAAAAATTGTGGCAAAATTCACTGATATGATGGTAGCTGGCATGAACTGTTCTGATAAAAATGACATGCATGACCAAAAATCAAAACTCAAACCATGAAATATTGCATTTTTATAATAAACTATGGTATTTTGTAATAAACTTTGCATGCGTACCAGAGTCCTATACCAAAATATTTTACTTTAAAATTATAGAAAATACATCCTACCATGCAGAGATAGATGTGCTATATAGCATATATTTTTTTTCTTTTTACTTCAATGCCAGTTCCAATTTTAAATAACATCAAATTTAACAATAGATAAAAATAGTATGATTAAAAAGACTATAAAAATAAAAAATAAAGAAATCTAGTGGTTTTTCATAAAATAAATATATGTTCATCAGCACCATTTCATACAGAGCTTTTGAAAAAATTAAAAAAAGTGCTGCACAAGACCTAAAATTTTCAATATAGAAAAACCAGACATGAATGCAATTTTGAAAACACATAATTATGTCTAAGCTGAAATTTTCAAAATAAATTCTTCACTCTTTAGCTAAATATTAGATTAAATACACATATAATTTACCACAAGTTTTTGTTATTTGTTAATTTTTCAGACAGTAAATTAAAAAGGTTTTGTTGTACTAATAAAATTTCCCCCTGTTAGCAAGGAATAAATCCCTACACTTATTTCCAACATATATTTTATATTTGTTTTAACTACTGTCGAATTCCAATAATAACCCACCACCAATAACCTCTCCCCTCTGAAAAATTGACAACTTTTCACACATTCTTTTAATTTTTAAGTTGCCATGGAACTTCTCATGGTTCATCAATTTTTTCATCCATCATTTTTTGTCATCTGATCTTATTTGTCTGAAAATTTCTATTGTAACCCTTTCCAAGTCCCATTATTTTTCTTTCCTTTTATAATCCACCCTTCTGTATTTTAAGAATTTTCTTTGAAAAATAATGAGGATTATTACAAGAATTGTACAGTATTACATCTGTTCAAATGCGCAAGACTGATTACAGCTTTTGTAAAATAACTCCACTTTTACCTCTTTGCTTTCAGCTTCACTTTGTGATAAAGCTATAGCCAATTGAAGGTCTTCCTCTTCTTTTAATTCTTGTTCACTTTTACGACTCCCACTAGAGGCATCCTGAAAAGTATTTGGAATCGCCATATAACCAAACTTATGACTAACGTTATAAAATTATAAAATTGTGCCATTTCATGGCATCAATAAATATTTTATTAAGATACCACTCTTAACTTATGACACAATTTTACAAAACACCATACAATACATAATGATTTATAGCAGCGGTTTTCAACAGGGCCATATGGGCCACCAAGTTGTCATATTTCTTAGGAGCCATAATATAAACAACAGAATATTGGGGGGGGGGGGGGGACTTCTGAGCCATGAATATAGATTTAGCTGAATGCATCACCCATTATCAAAAGCTCATAACTGTCTTAAAATTGAAAACAGACATAATCCTTGATTATTATTAATAACACTGTAACCAGACATTTAAAAACTTATTTGTTTGCATCAGCCACAAGGCAAACAAAATGGCAATATTGGCTGCATATTGTGCATTTCACATAATTAAATGTAATTATTAATTATATATAATTACATAAAAATAAGCCTGAACTGTTAAACTTTTGATGTTTATATTATAATCATTATTTTAAGCTAAGGTTTACTCCTTTTATTTTTTATTATAATTATATGGTTCGTGCTTAACCAGTTAAATAAACCTTACACATACCTCTGCCTTATTTTTGGCGATTGTATTAGACTTTTCAGGCCGGGGATCAATCAGAAAGCAATGTAGCTTCATCCCTATCTAATTTCACACTGTATTCTAAATTGAAACCAAGTTTAAGGTATAGAAGAGGGGGGGGGGGGGATTACAGAGGTAAATCTAATTTAGAAGTAGGCCATGAGTGAAACAGTTTAAGAAACACTTGATTTATAGTATAAATTTTTTACATAATAATTGTAGCATATGAACTCTATAATTCCCACTAAATACTAAATGGTACACAGCAATTGCCACTAAATAAATACAATCAGTCTAATGCTCTAACAGTATTTCGGTTTTGATTGCTTTTTTTTCCTTTTATCCTTGTGATAACACAGTAAATGGATTTTGTCCATAGTGTATCACATAACTAAATACATAAGCAACATTATTTTTCTTTAATATAAGCTTTCCTATCACAGCAAATGTATATGCTTTAATTTTTATATTTTATAGAAATAAATATCAGATAATTAAATAAATTTGTCGAATTAGTTATACCCTTTCAGTAGTATTTGCTCTTTCATTTTTTACTAATTTAACTAGCTTATAAAAGTAGTAAAGAAAAGTTTTTCTAAAAATATGACACATAATACATCTTTAAGTTTTAGTATCTATTCATGTTTATCACATCTGTGAATGTTTATTAACTTATATATGTGGCAAAACTTTGTGCAAAATGAACTCACTGTGTTATGTTAGGAACACAGAATATTGAGCAAACAGAAAGTAACTGCACAAAATAGCATAAAATGGCAGAGAACATGCGGTAATGTTTATAATTGAACATCCATGGGGACCAACTTAGAAACCATATCTCTCCCATACAGTTGAATGGTGGTGTAAAATTTATGCCTCAATGCAAATTTTTGGTAGAAGTCATTGACAATACAATTTACATGGCACAAACCCAAATAACAAAGTGAGGTCAGTGTATACATATTTCTAGCTTATAAATTTGACAGTGCATGAAATTAATGTTAAGTTTACTGAATTTTTTTTCAGAATTATGAAGGAACAAAGTTTGATTCTTGCCAACATTTAAGGGATAAGTAAAATATAAAATTGAATTAGATAAAGAAATTCCAATGCAAATTCCTGCATAAAAACAAAAGCACAGAATCATTTTAGGAAAGCTTGGATTTTTTTCATTAGCGAAAACAAACCAAGAACTAAATGAGGATAATACTATTTTAAAAAAGAAAAAGCACTTTGAGCTCTTGGCTTGTTTGCACCGATGAAGAAATTCAAGAGTTTCTGAAATGATCATCTGTTTTTATGTTATTTGTGCGGCAATTTATATTGAGATTTATTTTTTTATTGTTATGGTAGAAAGTCAAGCTCTGTATTTAAATCTGGATTAGCTTATTTATGTTACAGAAGCTGACTGTGTCACTCTGTCCATTATAATGTTTCTTGAGCTTGAAATGTTCAAAGAATAAAGCTTTCGAATAAATAAGCTTTAGATCTCATTCTTTTTGCAATAGGTTCGAGTCCACAGTAAAATATATTGCAAAAAAGAAGAAAAGACATGCCATTTGCTGCTTTTTTTAACTGATCTACTGAATTATGTAAGAACTATAACTATATGTTGGTTTGCTTTGCATTTATTATTTAGTAATTTTGGGATGTTTATTATTTAATTATATAGATTTAGGAGACTTTATTAGTATTTCCCTTTCTTATTTAATACTATTTACTGATTTTATATCTATTTAGGATTCCAGTATACCATTCCTTAGTTGTTGTAGTTCAAAATAGTCGAAATCTGTCTTTTTTTAAATTATTGCAATTTAAATTTATTTAAATTATCTAAATGGTAATTATATTTTATTTTCCTTTTAATTTCCATTCATTATTAATTTATAAAAATATTCATTATTAAAAGAAGTAATTAATTCATCGTGATCTTTCAATAAATTCTAAATTCCTTATATTCTAAAAAATTCAATTTCGGCCATTTTTACAAATGACCAAGTGTTTATTTACAGCTAGCAATAATTTTTTAACAGTTACTTTTAGTGATGACTTTTTAAGCAACCACATACATTTTAGTAACTAATGGATATGGCTGCTGTGCTAACCTGCCTTTGAGTTACTAAACTCTTAATAGATTCCTCTGAGACTCGTTTTAAAGAAACTGAAGCTATAACCTAAATTTTAGAAATGCGAAAATAAATTGAGAGAATGATAGCTTTAAGCATTTTTGAGATAATGCTTAAGGATGCATTTGCATTATTTGGTGAACTGTAAATATACATGAAAATCATAAAAACAGTGAAAAAAAAACCCAGGAGAAAGTGTTGTGTGGAAGCATGGCAAAGGATAGAAAGCTTGTTGCAAAATGTTTGCCATGTAGGTACTAATATTACAACAATGTATATTAAAAATTCCTTCCACATTTACTATTACCTTTTCAGCTATCATGGAGTCAACTTGCATATTTTGAATAGTCTTATTCGTAATCTAAACAAACAAAGTTTAAAAACTAAAGAACAACCAAAATATATATGATGCATGTAAAATTTTTATGACTAACTTTTGAAATAAATAAATTGATTTAACTTCATAAAATAACTTTTAGGATGTATATAAAATTTATCAATATGTACCTGGGGTGTAGTCTGGGGTGACTGCTCTGGATTAGGCGAAGAAGATTTTTGAGAACTGGCAGGCCTGAAAAATAAATAAAATAGCTGAAATTCTCTTAGAAGTATTATGGCAGAATCATCATAACAGTCAGAGTAGCATACTCAGAAATTTTTCATGGGTGTGCAAAATAATTTATAATTTAAAATGGAACCAAAATTTTTTCACTACAAAAATTGACAAAATGTGAAATTAAAACTAAATATGCTTATTGAATCATTATTACATATGCAACTTTTGATAACAAAATGAAAAAAAAAATCAACCCCATTACTCTAGGATAAACTGTTTTTGAGATATTTTAATTTGGGGTATTTTCTGCAATTTAGCACAATTTTAAAACATGCTAATTCACCAAATGAAAAAGGATATCCTTTTATAGCTGCAAATTGGTTAGTATTTTTCAAGTAAGTATATATTTTAAACGCTTTGTTTATCTGTTTTGTGTGTCAAAATTTAAATTAATACATTATGGAATATATTTAGAAAGATGAATATGAATCCATAAGAAAAATCATATGCAGCCAACACCGGATATTTTAATTTGATGGTATATTTTGAAGGCACTAGATTGACAGAAATAGATCAATTTTAATTGTTTTTAATAGTCCTTGAGATAATAATCTGAGTTATACAGTAACTCAGTTTCAGGAAAATCCAGGAATTAAACATTAGGATGAATTATTGAAGTTATTAGGATTCCATGATGCTACTAGAAATTACATGCTAAACTTGTCAAACATTAGTGAACTAAATTTAAATTGTTATTGTGACTCCGATTTTACAGCCAATAGGGATAGAGTGTCATTAGGGGTATGTTCTTCTATATTGATGGAGTGTCTATTTCTTGGTGGACCTTTAAGCTTGTGTGTGAGCCTGTCCACTATGGAGGCTGAGTATGCATCACTTGCTGAAGCCAACAAAGAAATGATTTGGATACAAAACACAATTGAAGAATGCAAAAAGCTAGAATTAAAATTTAACAAAAGTAATAATGTAATATTTTGTGACAGCTAGGCAACAATTAAATTTTCTAATTCCCCAATTAAAAACAAGAAAATATTCATGTCAAGTATCATTTCTTAATAAACTTAGTTATCAAGAGTCATTTAAAGTAAATTTTGTGAATAGGAAAGTATATATATATATATATATCAGAAACATACATTTCTGTGTTTGCTTCTACAAAAAATTTGGATATGATTAGATTTTTGTAGAGGTGAACAATTCATGATTTAGGCTTAGAGCCTCGTCCACGTGTATAGCGTTAGTGCTTGATTACATTTGTTATTCTTTTTTCGATTCCATACCTTTGTATTTTGATACTTTTCATTGACTTGTTGCTTCGATATTTACTTTTTTTTTTTCCCCATTAGTTTGAGGAATTGTTGATTTTTACTTTTGTTTTGTAAGCCTGTTAGATAGTTGAATTTTTCTGTTACAGCTCCTCTCTTTTCTTTCATTGGATCTTCAAACCCTTTTTCTCTTATATTATATATATATATATATATATATATATATATATATATATATATATATAGCTGATTACTTTACTAAACAAACTTTAGGTAACTTTAGGATCTTACATTAGTGACAATTGCTTTAGTCTAAAGATAAAAACTATCCTGTCAAGATATAATTCTGTAGTTAGATAAATGTACTTGTCTTGAATAAAATTAGAAAAAATATTCAGCAGAATAGCTAAACCTAAAAGCATGACTATTCTTATAAGTGCATTGACTATATGGAGCAGTTTGGAACACATATTATTGGGGTATCCCATGACAGTTATTCCAAATATCACATTAGTCATTTAGTAATATTTACGTAATATTACATAATATATTTATTAATATTAGTGTAGGTATAATTACAATACAGCCTTGACTTCAATATTTAATAATGAAGTTATTTTGTATGAAATATCTTTCCTTTTAATGATGGGCACATAATTATTATTCTGTTATTTGATGAAAAGGAAAATTACAGATACCTATAGAAATAATAAAAGTTATTTCTACAATCCATTTCCATGAAAATTGACCTAACATTTTATATAAAAATTTTATCATTTTCCAAATTTATCTTATGAAGTGGCATTTGGGACATTCAAGCATTTAAAAAGTTATTTAATTTTAATTTCTGAGGTAAGAAAAAAAAATCTGGTCAGTATATTTCATAGGAAAATGTTAAAACTATATACAAAACCAAAATAAAGGTGTAATGCTTGAGGCTATAAAGTATAGAAAAATAATGGAATGAAAACTGTACAGAGATGCCCCACTTTCTTCAACAATTAAACCGTGGAAGAATAATTTTTGTAGTAGATAAAAATAATGTAAGAAATTTGATATGTAAATTGTCATTAATTAATAAATGTCAACTTACTTATTCAATTTCTCCCAACACGCTTCACAAACTCTCACATCTTTTTCAATACCAAAATGTGGAATAGGACAACTTCGAGAGGAGCATTTGTTGCAAAATATTTGACCACAATTTCTACAATGATGCTAGAAGTAAACTGAATGTTAAGAAGAAACAACAACAAAGCAAAAATACTCATTATTTCCAACATAAGACTATTTCTTTATTTAAAATAAATTAAAGCGAAGCAACATTTAAGTTTTCAAAACACTGTAACACTTTTAACTCTAATATGCATCATAAAAACACAGACAGGCTGACTGAACAACTGAATCTCTAAATATTAAGTTAAATTTAGAAATTTACTGGAGAAGTCAGTCAACTATAACTCAAAGTACAGGGCAACTCCTCTTAACTAGCTTCAATTTGATTTGAAAAAGTTAAAAATCATCACTTTCAATGGGAGATGTCCTTTCATGTGTTCTACAGATATTTGGTGAACTCATGAATCTAGATAGAGTACTTACTTCACTTTTGGGGGTTGCACACCCAGACCACCTGACTAACTCAAAGGGTTTGGGGGTACTTTTGGGGGCCATTTTTGGAGGTAGAGTACTTCACTTTTTCAGGTTAGGGGTCCCACTGTGTTACAAGGTGTTGTTGTAAGAGTGACATGTGGTGTTTAGTTTTTCATGTTGAAGTGATTGATAAAATGTCTTTAACAGAACTTGCTATAACAAGATTTGTTAAAACCTTTGATGCCCTTTAAAGCTGTAATGATATTACAAAAGTAGATATGTAAAAGTAGCTTAAAATTGACAATGATTTAGGCCCTTAAATGCTGTTTCAGGAAGACGTCATTGATATTATCATTGATGCATCTCAAGATGATGCTGAAGATTTGGATGAAGCAGATAAACACTCATAAATATCATGTTTTTTTTTTTTAAGTCTGTTAAGTATAATTTTTAAATGATAAGTAAAATACACTTTGTGCGAAAGGATAAGAAAAACTTGAGCAATGTGTATAAGCACAAATACAATGATAAAGCAGCATACAGCTGTTTCGAGGATATGTTGGATTCGGGTTTGGAGTGCAAAAGAAAAAACAAACCCGAAGTCCTTCGGGTTTATTGGTTCTCTTGCACTGACAAAGGGGATCCAATGTATCCTCGAAACAGCTGCATGCTGCATTATCATTTTATCCATGCTTATACATGTTGCTCAAGTTTTCCTTATAATAACTTATTTGTCTAGTAATTTGTTTAAATACTTCTATAGTGCACAATTTTAAAAAATGCAATGGATTTAACATTTTTTTAATTACCAACATTTAACCGGATTTTCTCTTAACCAGCTTACTTTCGGTCCCAATTAAGCCAGTTAAGGGGGGGGGGGGGGGGTTGTACTGTACAACTAAGCAAAGGCATATTTTTTTTTTATATTAATACCAGGGTTCAATTTAGGAAGTTCATTGCATACTGTGAATTCAATTTTTCTAAAGAGCGATGGAAAAATTGCATCATTGACTACTTCAAACTTGCACCCTGAGACTACTTTAAAACTAAATAGTAAAAGAGGAATCATATCAAACTGGAATCAAGAAAATAATTCCTTCAATTAGACTCAAAGAATATTATTCAAAGCACCCTAACTAAAGTTGAAAAATTCAAAAATGTAGAAAGTGCGTGAGCATGCTGTCTTGCAGCCAACAGTGGTGATTTTGTAATTATTTTGATAAAATTTTACGTGCAACATATGGCCAATAAGACAGATTTTCTGCACTAGCAATAATTGAAATTAGAAAATAAGTTTTTACACCCATGGATACTCGTTCTTGGAGTTCAGGATACAAGAACGAGTCCAAGTTTCTGGATAATTTACATTTACTCACAAACACAAAGTAAATAGGAATAATATACAATCAAATAGCCCCTAAATGCCCCACTAATTTCACAGAATAAGTGATATTATTCTCAAAATACTAACGAAAATAATTTCACAAAACAGAAGCTAGGCCAACGGCCGTACCGTGCTGAAAACACCGGTTCTCGTTAGATCACCGAAGTCAAGCAGCATCGGGCGCGGTTAGTACTTGGTGGGTGACCACCTCGGAACACCGCGTGCTGTTGGCCATCTCGGGTGCGGTATCCCCGTGGTTTGCGCGCTAGATTTGCACGCTACCACAAATGCCGCCGTGTTCATGCGGAGTACGATCACGTTAAACATGTGGGTCCGTAAGTCCTTCCGAGAGGTTGGTGGTAGGGGAAGGAGGGTACGGTTCCTGTGGATGCCTCCCCCACTGGGTTCCGGTCTAAATTGGGTGGCACTTCCCGGCCGTCCATTCTGTTACCTTACACCTTTCTGGTAGGTCGGACGGTCTGGGTCTCAACAACAACAACAAAACAGAAGCTACTATTCTCAAAACATCGACAAAAATCACAGTCCAATATAGCTTGTGTTACATCAATTCTTCAACTCTCCTGCAATGGAGGGATGAGTCCTTTTTATAGCCTTTCCATAAACTTCTGGAAATCTCTATATCTCAATGAATAATCATTCTATCGAGAAGTTTCTAGAACATTTCAGAAGTTGTCAAATGTTGTTGAATTGGCGATAAATCACCAAATCTGGAAACCCTTCTTCTAATTGAGAAATTCTGACAACCCTGTGCTCATGTCATCCTCATGTCATGAACTGTGTTTTCTTTCCCTGGCCTTCGAGACAAGTGATAGAGGAGGTGCCAAAGGGAATACTGCACATTCACAACACAATATGCAACACTGTGCTATCAAGATCTTGGCTGATTTTGACCTAACCATAAATCAGCCGAGACCTTGGTTCACTGGGCACTGATTGTTTCTGAACACAAACATGTATGGCTATGACAGAGTTCATACTCTTTTGCAAGAACCAATTTCCAGAAGTTTCCCAGGAGGATTCAAAAAATTTTTCAGTTTTCTAAACACTAAAAGCAATATTAAAAATAAGATTCTGCAAAAGTTTTTGTCAGAGCCAGGTCTTTTTGGTTTTGTACTTGCTATACCATTCCAGCATGACAAAGAATTCTCTTAAATTACATTACAATGCACATGAATAAAAAAACAGAATAGTAAAAGTTTACTAATATTCACTCTATAATTTATTAAATATCAGTGATGTATAAGCATTTGCTGTATTTAAAGTATTGAAACTTCAATAAAAATTAAATTATTTTGTTCATTAGGAAAGATGAAGAATTTTTTTTTTCATTTTAAGCATAGAGCAAGAAAAAAAAAGGTTAAAACTAAAATTCACCATTTTTACAAAAGAATAGTAAATTTAAAAAATAAAACTTTAGAAAAATAGTCTTTATTTGATCACACTAGAAGAGGTTAAAAACACATTAAAAGCTCAATTTTGGACACAAAACATTCTTCATCAGGGGTGCTTGGGCTTTAAATGTGTTTTTAATGTCTTTTTAGTAGGATCAAATAGAGACTTTTTCTAAAGTGTTACAGTTTAGACATAATGTCGTAATAATATTATTTATAGAACATTAAATGTTGTAATTTTTATAAAAGATGCTAAAATTTGTAATTTTTAAAAAAGTGTTAAATTTTGTTTAAATTCACAATTCATTTTATCATTTAAATTTGCGATTGTCCTTTAATGAAAAAGGCTAATTCGAATTTTAATTCTTAATTTTTCAACAAAATGCTAAAATTCTAAGTCTTTACATTGTATTCAGAAATAAAAGATTGATATGTAATTACTACCAATTTTCTAATTTCTAGGAGTTTAAGGCTTAAATGAATAAAATAATAAGTTTTTAAGGGCCCTTATAGAAAACTTTCTTAAATCCAGGAGTTTCTAATTATTTCCAGGAGCTGTAAGAAACCCTGAGATGAGGGATGATGTCTAACAGTCTTGCTCTTTAAAAGTTTTGCAAAGAAACAGTCTACAGCAAGTGGTAGAAAAGTTTGTGTCAAAAAGGGAAAATTCTAGTTTTGGTGACTTTTTTTTCTACTCTGGGAAAATTAGGCTTTTGAGGAAATTGTTTGTATTTGTGGAAAATTGTTAAAGACCACAAATTGCGTAATAGCTTGCAACCTCGAAAACACTATCAATGACTATATATGAAACATTGTCAGTGACAATCAGTATTATAATTTTGCATCTTTGCTTACAGAAAAGATCATTTGAAGGAGCAATACAGCATACATAACCATCTCTTTATGTCAAAGTTTCAACAAAATCTTCACATACTGCGATAGATAAATGATTATATTAAATCTCCCCTGAGGTAAACAATATAAAAGAAAATACCTTTCTTAGTACAACTGTAAATTGGGTTCTACATCGGTGACAACAATTACCATCAGCCCAATCAGGCGCTGTGTCAGCAATAAACATAGCATCACTTTCTTTAAGAACTTGCAGTTTGTATCCTAAATATAAATCTAAGTTTAAAGATGTTGTAAGTAGACAGTGTGGGAAATTCCACTGCATAAGAAAGTACTAAACAATGGTATATTTAATTTCTTTAACACATGATTTGTACAAGATGTTATACATTTGACTTAACCCTTTCACTACTGGTATTCAAATGTTTAATCTAAAAGTGACACCTTTTTAATATATACTTTATAATATCAAGCTAAATAAGCAAAAGGTAGCTTTAGTCAAATATTAGCATTTACTTTTTACTAAGTTAATAAATGTACATGATCATGGATATTTTATTTACAAAATATGACAATTATATTATATATCTATAAAATGTGTGTAAGATGTGTTTTAAAGTGTACATTAATAATAAGAAATTTTTTCATTTGCTTTAGGAGTGGTAGAAAGCTTCTTTTGCGGAAAAAGAAAATGTAAAAATAGAGACAAGCATGGATAATAATTGTAAAAGAAAACTTATAATAAATACTTTAACATCTGCCCATGATCATAGATACCAGTAGCAAAAAAGTTAAATGCTACAAATTTGAAAAATGACAGTAAAAGAAATTGTATGCAGGATGTATATTCCTGTTACCTAAAACTTAAATAAAAAAATATTTTAATTTTCTAACATTGTTGCCAATAAATCAAATGAAACTGAATGCAACTGCAACTACATATGACTTACAGGGAAAGAAACTATTTTGCAGAGCTTACAAGATTGAATAGCTAGTGACGTTCAGAGTAACATAGCTTTTACATAAATAACATATTGTGTGAACAAATTTTTTTTCTGTGACAAATTGGTTGTTATATGTATCATTTTTAAAAGGGGCAATTTTCAAAATTTATGCATATTTTAAGCCACTTGTACAATGCATCCTTAATTTGTACACTCTATGAATGTTTCGCACAAGTTGGCAGTGTATATATTTATATATATAAATTAACAGTATAACAGTTCTTCGTACACTACATATAATATAAAGAAGCTTAAAATTCATAATGTGCAAATTCCTATAGCATTCTAAATAACATTGTTATTCCAAACATTCTATTAAAATATTTAAATTCATGCTCCTAAAAAGAAGTTTAAGAGTCTCTGTTCTCGCTAAACAAAATTATCTTCACAGGCAGATCTGAGGAATAAAGCATCCTGGTTCCATTTGTAAACAAATTTACATGAAATATGAAATTGTTCAATATATGCCAAAATAAAAGCACTGAAATTGTATGGGAAGATATACCCGTACTATGAGTTTTAAAAATCTTTGCCAACATAAAACAGATAATGAAATAAATCAAAAATATCAATAATCAGTGTAATCTTTAAGCCCGAAGATCGTAATTGATTCCAATATATGCCAAAATGAAAGCGCTAAAATTGTATGGGAACACCTGCACCACTTTCATTTTTATTCTTGTAGATTAGAAGATATATACCTGTGTATTAGTAAAAGATTACCCATACTACAGTATATGAGTTTTAACAATTTTTGCCAAAATAAAACATATGAAGTAATAAATTGAAAATATCAATAATCTCCATAATCTTTAAGCCTGACGGCCGTAATTAATATAATCCAGTAAGAATGCAATTTTGATAAAATATATTTTATGTACATTTCTTTATTACTTAAATCAGAAAAGATTTAGTAAAAATCGTCTGCCGCATGAACACATAGGGTTTAAATTCATTGCTAAGCGTCATATAATTTTCTTCAAATAAATCTGTGGAAAAATTATCGTCTGCATAATGCTATCTCTGTGAAAGGTTTAATGTGGGCGTTTTATTAATATCTCAACAACTTTTGGTCCTAGAAACTCGAAACATGGACTGAATTTTAAGTGGGACTATTTCATGGCTACCCTCAAAATTTCATTAAATTCGTGATGATGAGACAAGCATACCGACCGGCAGAGATATTTTCAATTTTATTTATATAGATTCAACAGTTATTTAAACTGTTATATATTATTATAGTCTAACTATTATATTTTATTTTATCTCTGAACGAACTCCAGACTCTTCAAAATCTCTAAATTTTTATTAAGTGATCTTTATATCTGCATAGCAGCAGTGACTGTGTACTATTTGTGTGGGATGGATCAATTATAGGATAGTGTTACAATTAAAGTTACCAATACAGGATAATGTCTAGGATTTACTAAAATACATAAGATCATATTGACATTCTATATAAAAGAAAACAATATACCCAGTAAGATGAGGTTCAAAGTAGTTAATTTTCAAATTGTAAATCATTAGTTTATTAACCACTAAGTCACAAATAACATGAAATATTGTTAAATGAAAAAAAGGATGATGAAAAAATATTTAAACATGAGTAATAATGAATGAAAATAGGATAAGAAACAAATATGTGATTACTCTATATATAATTAACTATTATATACAAACTTTTTAAATCTTTAAAAATACATTAAATTACAGCTTAATATAAGCCACACTAATTTATACACACACACTACATGCTGTATATTCTATCGATCATATAAACAGAAGTACAACAAAATTAAAGAATATTACCTTCCATTTTCAACATATTAAATATATCTTGCACAGCACGATATTTGGGTTCATTACGAAATACATGAGCCCATATCTGTATTAGTTCAAGTATTCTGCTTCTAACATTTTCATTGGTTGTTGTCTTAAAAAAGGAAAATATCAAATATTTTTTTTTAAATCAGTGATTTAATAATGCTTTAATGACACTAAATTTAAATACTACATGCTACAGATAAAATATATTTATTAATAAGAATCTAATCCTGCAAATGTTTCTCCATCAGAATAACCAATAATCAACATAAATAATCAATAATCAATTTAAAATGCAATTTCAATGAAGCGAATGGCAATCACAATTGTTTATTATCAAATTAATTAGTAACTGTTAACTGAAATTGTTTTGAAATCATTTCTTAAGATTTCTTAATTCTACACCTTCATTATTTTCATGAAATGTGTGCAAGTTGTTTGCATCATTCACCTTTACGTTTCAGTTCATCCTCTATATTACTCATTTCTTTTTAAATATTCATACAATATTTTATGCATCTTCTAGTGATTTTTCTATTTTTTTCTTTTTTTCCCAGAATATTTTTATTTCTAAAAAAAAAAAAAAAAAAAAAAATGTTTAATACATTAAAATTTCAAAATGTAAAAGATTCAATTGTCATATGAATTTATGAACTATAGTTGTCATGCATAATTACTTTTTACAATTGCCTAGTTAATTATTTGCCAAAATAAATAATAAGGACATGTAATTGTTAATTAAATTTACAATTATATTTTAATTGTAATGGTTATTTATCAATTAGATCAAATTTTGCCCAACTGCTTTCAACATAAAAATAGTATGGGGCATTTTGAAAATTTTATACAATTAAGATTTAAACATAAAATAAGCATAAATGCTTTTAATCTGTATATTCATTACACAAAGGTGTGTAATTGGCAGGTGTGTCATAGAATAAACAATTTAGAACACTTTACCTAATCTAACAAAATTTATGTTATCTAAAAAATAATGTTAAAATAAACAAGGTTCAATCAATTCTTTCTAATATCAGTAATAGAAAGAACATAATTACATAAATCAAATACCCCTTTACATAAATCAAAATGGCAGTATATAAAATGTACATTAGAGTTGAAAGGTGAAATGACACTTTTACTTTCTCGTACTATAACAAAGTATTTCATTGAAACTTTTAGAATTCAAAATTATGAAAGAAATGTAAGTTTTAGGGCTTGTAGAATATGCTTTAAACATTTTTACTTCTTTAAAATACAAAGTATATGTAAAAAGAAAGTATATTTATGTGGTCAAAAATCTGATTCTCAGATTTTGATGGATTAACAAGTTTTAAACATCACTGAATATGAATCAACCATTTTTTCAAAAATGTCTATCTATTAGCATGACATTTAAAAATAAATTGATGAAATAGAATGAAATGCAGTAAGATTATTTTGGATCAGTGAATGTCAAAGGCGTATTGATTTCTGCAGTGAACAAATTGATCAAGGAAATCTTTTTAATTTTTCAATTTAAAAAAAAAAAAATCGAAAATACATTATAAAAACATAATTATGTATAATGAATATAAAAATATTCAGAATACATAATTGCAGAAAGATCAAAAAAGGAGGAAATTTTGAATTCATTTATAAAAAAATGCACGATGAACACCCATTTGCTTTATATTGTTAACTGTAAAATGGAATTAAAAATTCATAAGCTCTATTGTGTATATAATAACTACCATTGAAATAGAAACATCCAAATTTAAATACATATTTTATGAAATTATTAATTTTTCTATGATACAAAACAAATACATCTCATTTTCAAACTTTCTTTCTAAGATCTAGAAAAATTACAAACTTAAGTCTTTTATACAACTGATCTAATAATTCTACACATCAATACTACTGTAAAATAGCCATTCATTTCATTAATAATATATTGTAAAAATAACTTTTCTGTATACAACTAGTTATAATTATAAAATATTGTAGTTGATGCAAACAAATTGCACAAGTAGAAAATATTTTCATGATTAAACGAGATATACTGAGGACTGTGTACAAATGCCATTTTGCACGATACTGCTGCAAAGTAGTTTTTCATTTCATTAATTATATGTTTGAAAAACAACTTTTATGTATACAACTCATAATATTTATACTCGTAAAATTATAACAGTCAATCAGAAGTCACATAACTACAGTAATACATAAATAACTATTGTAATACTGCTATATTCAGTTAAATTGGTATACAAATCAAAAAATGAGTGTGAGCCTGTGTTTGAAATTTTGAAAAATAACCCTTATAAAAAACATGTTTTACCTTTACTAATTCTTTAAGCTCCTCCATGAAAGGTCTAGAGGCAACTTCAACATGAAACGGGCTGCCACAATTTTTCATACATGATTCTAATACCTAAAAGTTTTAAAACAAGATATTTTAAAATCGCAATAGAAAAAAATATTATAAATGAAAATAAATTATTAATATCTGATGTGGGGGAGCATATAAGAAATAAACTACTAGTCGTAAGTTTCTGTACGCTCATGTTACCATGAATAGTGGTTTGAAGAAATATATTTATATATTTGAACTTTGAAACAGAAATAGTAATTACAATTTACATCTTTGATTCATCAAATTAACTGACACCTGACAAATTCTTGTCATTCTTATATATTTCTAGGGTTCAATAAAATGATATTAAAAATGTAACAAGAAAGTTACCATGACTTTATTAGTAAGTAACTGTAACAGTTATTTGTGAAAGCAAAGTAGCTGGAAGTTAGTTACCATTACATGGATAAGTTAGTTTATCAGTTATTTGATGCTATTTTAAACACACAATGTTCACTTAATCTTTTTTTAACATTTTCCAAATCCAACTGTAACATTTAAGAATATATAAAATTTGCAAAACACTTGTCTTTTTAAACTTAACATTTGTCAAATTTTACATTCAAAATAGTTAGCATTCATTTCAAAAAGTAATTTGAGATTTGGAAGTTTCTTGAGACTTGGAATCGATATTGTGGCTAAAAGATAAGAAAATGAAATAAAAAGTTTTCAAAATTTGATGTTGTTATGCGCCACTTACTGCATAGAAAATTGGCCCTTCCAATTTAAAAACAAAGAACAAACATATTTTGAATTTTCATATTCAGATATGTTTATCAGGTTTTATAGGTCACCAAAAGTAATACATGCATAAAAATGCACACCCAATACATATATATATGCACTTTTATGCACATTCAGGTTTCAGACCAACCCAACAGTTGAAAGCGTGTTGAAATAGTGACTTTTTATGGAAAAAGTGACTTATTGATAGCAAAAATTTTGTTATATTTGTTTTACTAAATTTTTTTTTTATTTTTTTGCAGCATCTATTTCTCAGGATTGATGATAAATGGCTTCTTATAGATACACTAGCAGCATACCCGTTCTTTGTACGGAGTATATTATATAAAGAAACTTGAAATTCATAATCATGCCCAAATTCTTATAGTATACTAAATGACATGTTTAATCAAAATCTTCTGTTAAAATATTTAATATAATGCTCCTAAAAAGAAGTTTAAGAATCTCTGTTCTCGCTATATAAAATTATCTTCATGGACATATCTGAAGAATAAAACATCTTGGAGCTCTTATGTAAGCAAACATAAAAAAAATATGGAATTGAATCAATATATGCAAAATAAAAGCGTTAAAATTGTATGGGACCCATACTAATTATATACGCGAATATTAGAAAATATAACCTGTATTAGTAGATTACATGTATAAATTGAAAATACCAATAAACCCGTAATCTTTAAATCTGAAGACAGTCATTTATTCCAATATATGTCAAAATTAAAGTGCTAAAATTATATGGGAAGATATACACGTACTACTTATAATGTCCGATTATTAGTAGAAGATTACCCGTTTTGCAATATGAGTCACAAATGTTTTCTGGTAAAATACAACAGACGACGTAATAAATTGAATATATAATTAATCCCCTTAATCTTCATACCAGAAGACTGTACTTGATTCCAATATATATGCCAATATATGTCAAAATATATGCCAATATACCTGTACTACTTATATTCTCGTAGGTTAGAAGATATACCCGTGCATTCCTAGAAGATTACTCGTACAACGTACAATATGCGTGTGTCAACAATTTTTGCCGCAATAAAACAATGGCGTAATAACTTAAAAATATCAATAATCCCTGAATCAATAATTCCGGAAAATATCAATAATAATAATGTTTAAACCTGAAGAGTATAATTGATATTATCCAGTCCAAAATGAAATGGCATTGAAATTTATTTTATATACATATCTTCATTATTCAAATCGGAAAGGATTTAATAAAAATCGTCTGCCGCATAAACACATTGGATTTAAATCCGTTGCTAAGCGACATGATATCATTTGCTTCAAATAAATTGGTAGAAAAAATATCGTCTAAATAGTTATATTTCTATGGAACATTTGGCGACAGTTTCGTCAAATTAGCAACATTTTAAAAAATCGCCAAATTTATCGCCAAGTGGGACTGTAGAACTGACAGTTCCACTTTGCGACAAATTGACGAAATATCATCACAATACTATCCCCTAACAAAAAACAATTAATATCATTTATGTAGCGCAATTTTATCAATTTCAAGATATTTTTATAGATTTGAAAACATTTTTATCAATTTGGTGACATTTTAAAAATTCGCTAAATGTATTACTAAGTAGGATGGTTGGTCTGACAAATAAATGCTAACCAAACATCATTTCAGTACTCTCTTCTAACAAAACAAAAAAAAATTTCATTGATATGTAGAAGACCCAAGCCACACGACCAACCCGAAGGTTTATGGCAGCTGCTTGTGTGTCGTTTATATCAATTTGGCGACATTTCCGTCAATTTGGCAAAGTTTAAGAAAAGTTGTCAAATTAGCGATATCCCTCCAAATTCGTAGCTTTGAATTTGCAGATCTGAATGAAACATTCTTATCCCGTTTCAATATACTAAATGAAAACACTACAATTGTATTAGAAGATATACCCGCTCTACTCTTTTTCTGTTTCAACAATCGGCTATATGAATTTATTGGCTAAACACAATATATGAGTTTAGTAGCTAAATACGATATAAGCTTGAAAACTCTTTGCCAAAATAAATGCAATTGATGTACGCAGTCAGCAATTAATATAATTAAAAGAAAAATCAAACCGTCCATTCATAAGATATACTTTTATATCCATTTATCCATTTATTTATTATTTAAATCGAAAAAAAATAATAAAAACATTAACAAACATATTTAATTTAATTGCGATGCCGAGCAACATGATATATCCTCCCGTTATTCGCACACCCGTTATTCGTACGGAGTGTATAATTTAAAGAAACTTAAAGTTTGCAATCATGTGCAAATTCTGTTAAAATATTAAATTCATTGCTCCTAAAGAGAAGTTTAAGAATATATGTTCTCACTATGCAAAATTATCTTCACGATCAGATCTGAAGAATAAAGCATCCTGCCCCCTTTTGCAAGCAAATTTACAGAAGAAAAAATAGGAATTGAATGAATATATGCAACCCCGTACTAATTATATTGTCGCAGATCAGAAAATATGCCAATGTGTTAGTAGAAGATTACCCGTATTACAATATGCGTCTCAAAAATATTTGCCAAAATAAAAGAGATGACGTAATAAATTGAAAACATCAATAATATCCGTACTCTTTATACCAGAAGGTCGTAATTGATTCCAATATATGCCAATATATATCAAAACATATGTCAATATACCTGTACTACTTATATTCTCGTAGATTAAAAGATATACACGTGTATTTGTAGAAGATTCGTACAACATACAATATATGAGTTTAAACAATTTTTGTCATAATAAAATAATTGCATAATAACTTGAAAATATCAATAATCCTTGAATCAATAATCCCCGAAAATATAAATAATAATAATTTTTAAACCTGAAGACCGTAATTGATATTATCCAGTCAAAAATGCTATAAGAAAAATCAAATCGTTCTTTTCTAAAATATATTTTTATATCCATTTATTTATTATTCAAATCGAAAAAATAATTATTAAAATTAACAGACAGATTTAATTTAATTGCGTTTCTGAGTAACATGATATAAGATAGAATCTTATAACATGTTAAATATGTCATGTCTTATAACATAAACTGCGAAATTAAATAACGATTTTGATTTCTCTATACTTCTCATTGTTCCGTAAAAGCGTGTTTTAAATAAACCATGAACCATGGAGATAGATTTCCCCTTTAAATCATGTTTCAAACAATTCATGTTTTCAGAAAGTGACTAATTAACGCAAAAAATCTCCCATCAAACTCAGAGATTAAATTTTAATTCACTTTCAAACGATTTTCAAGCTTTTCGTTTGGATAAACCACGGAGTTAGGGAGTAGAACTCCTAGGAAAAAGTTCTGTTTTTCATTAATATCTCGACAACCCCAGGTCTTAGAAACTCGAAACTTGGACAAAATTTATGGGGGGATATTTCAAGGCTATTCACCAAATTTCATTAAATTCGGTTCAGCCGTTTTTCCGTGATGATGAGACAAACGAAAATTTCGTTTTTTACTAATATCTCGAGAACCACTGGTCGTAGAAACTCAAAACACGGATATAATTTTAAGTGGGGCTATTTCTGGGCTACCCACAAAATTTCATCAAATTCGGTTCAGCCGTTCTCCCGTGATGGTGTGACAAACAGACAGACAGACAGACAGACAGATTTTCATTTTTATTTATATAGACTAGCAGCATACCCGTTCTTCGTACGGAATATATAATATAAAGAAACTTATAATTCGCAATCATGTGCAAATTCTGGTAAAATATTAAATTCATTGCTCTTAAAGAGAAGTTTAAGAATATCTGTTCTCACTATGCAAAATTATCTTCATGGGCAGATCTGAAGAATAAAACATCCTGTCCCCTTTTGTAAGCAAATTTACAAAAAAAAAAAGGAATTGAATTAATATATGCAACCCCGTACTACTTATATTGTCGCAGATTAGAAAATATGCTAGTGTGCTAGTAGAAGATTACCCGTATTACAATATGAGTCTCAAAAATATTCGCCAAAATAAAAAAGATGACGTAATAAATTGGAAATATCAATAATCCCCGTAATCTTTATACCAGAAGGCGTAATTGATTCCAATATATGCCAATATAAACATAATAAATGCCAATATACCTGTACTACTTATATTCTCGTAGATTAGAAGATATAATGCATTTGTAGAAGATTACTCGTACAAAGTACTATATATGAGTTTCAACAATTTTCGTCATAAATAAACAATGGCATAATAATTTGAAAATATCAATAATCTCTGAATCAACAGTCAACATTTAAAAATATCAATGATAATAATGTTTAAACCTGAAGACCCTAATTGATATTATCCAGTCAAAAATGCAATGTCAATGAAATTTATTTTATATACATATCTTTATTATTCAAATCGGAAAAGATTTAATAAAAATAGTATGGCACATAACAGATTGGATCCGTTGCTAAGCGACTTGATATCATTTGCTTCACATAAATTGATGGAAATCATATCGTCTGAATAATGCGATCTCCATGGAAGGTTTGGCGACATTTTAGTCAATTTAGCGATAACTTAAAAAATCGCCAAATTTATCGCCAAGCGGGACTGTAGAACAGATAGACCCATTTTGCAACAAATTGACGAAACATCATCACAATACTATCCCCTAACAAAATACAATTATTTTCATTTATTAAGCGCGATTTTATCAATTCCAGGATATTTTTATGGACTCACAAATACTTTTATCAATTTCGTGATATTAAAAAAATTCGTTAAATGTGTTACTATGTAGGATGGATGGATTGATCGACAAATGCTACCGAAACATCATTTCAGTACTCTATTCTAAAAAACAAATCATTTATTTGCGCCAATTTTATAAATTTGGAAACATTTCCGCTAATTTGGTAAAGTTTAAGAGAAGTTACGAAGTTATTTAGAGATATTCCGCTAAATTCGTAGCTCTGAATTTGCAAATCTGAAGAATAAAATATCCTGATCCAGTTTGTACATACTAAATGAAAACACTAAAATTGTATTATAAGATACACCCGTTCTAATCTTTTTCTGCTTCAACAATCGGCTAATTGAATTTATTGGGTAAACACAATATATGAGATTTTAGCTAAACACAATATATGACCTGGAAACCACTTTGCTAAAATAAATGAATGTATGCAGTCGGCAATTTATATAATTAAAAGAACAATCAAACCGTTCATTTAAAAATATATTTTTACATCCATTTATTTATTATTCAAATAGATAAAATAATAATAAATATTAACAACACATTTAATTTCATTCCGTTGCCGAGCAACATGATATAAGATAGAATCTTCCTCATAAAATGCGAAATTTAATAGCCATTTTTATTTCTTTATACTTTTCATTTTTCAGTAAAAGCTTGTATAATATAAACCAAGGAGATAGATTTCCCATTTAAATCATGTTTCAAACAATTGATGTTTTCCGAAAGTGACTAATTAGTGCAAAAAATCCTCCCCCAAACTCTGAGATACAGTTTTAATTCACTTTCAAACGATTTTCAAGCTTTTCGTTTGGATAAACCACGGAGTTAGAGAGGAGAACTCCTAAGAAAAAGTTTCGTTTTTCATTGATATCTCGACAACCCCTGGTCTTAGATACTCGAAACTTGGACTAAATTTATGGGGGGGGTTATTTAAAGGCTATCTACAAAATTTCATCAAATTCGATTCAGCCGTTCTCCCGTGATGATGAGACAAACGAAAATATTGTTTTTTACAAATATCTCGAGAACCACTGATTATAGAAACTCCATATATGGACTAAATTTTAAGTGGGACTATTTCCAGGCTACCCACAAAATTTCATCAAATTCGGTTCAGCCGTTCTCTCGTGATGATGGGACAAACAGACAGACAGACAGACAGACAGACAGACAGACAGATTTTCATTTTTATTTATATAGATTTGGTACTTTTAAAATTTATTACTCAACAACTGGTATGTTAAATGCTATGTTTTGACATACATTTTTAACTATTATACTGTACAAAATCCTATATATATTTATTGGAATAGATATATTTTTCTATTGACATAGATTTCTCATCCAAAATTTCTACTGATTCCAACTTTACAGCTCTGTTTAAACCATTTCTTTTGTTCCTCTGTTGAGACATGTACTAAGATTTCTCCTATATTTCTTGGCTGTTGCTAAATGAACCTATGTTACTAACTTGCAAACATTTTCAACTTTGAATTTGACTCACTTATCAATGGCATATTTTCAATCAGTAATTATTCAGTCTCTGCATGTTTTAGGAAAACAAGTCTTTTTTATATTTAGACCTAACAAAATTGGTTTCTTAGAACCATTTGCTGTACAGTAGAACTGATTGACTAAATACATAACAGTTTAGAACTAAGCAGAAGAGCAAAATTAAATGAAAAATCAAAAACATAATACAAAAATTTAAATTTTCTTATAATGTCATTGTTCAACAGACTATATATTTTTTAAATGATTAGAAAACTATACATTAACACCAAATTCAGTAGATAAAATGAAAAACTTCTATAAATGCTTATTTACCTGTAATGTGTAGAGAACCACATGAGGATTCTGAACATAGAGCTTCTTCTTGATACATGATAAAACATATTTGGGTCTAAATATAAGAAAGGATTAAGTTATTAATAAACTTTTGTGGGATTCAACACCTAGAAATGATATTAAGAATATAGAATGAAAAATGAAACAAAACATTAAATATTTATAAAAAGAGGAACCTAATTTTGTTGTAATGATGGAGATGAGAAATTATTCTTTTAAAGCTTTCAATTTTGTCTTAAATAATAAAAGACAATGTCTCCATGTGTTAGTATGCACACTATAGTAGAAAATTCAAGTGGCATACTGTTGGATATTTGTGATGAATTGATGTTTGAGTGATATCAAACAATTTGTGACTTTCATTTTCAGTCAACCTCTTGCAACCCCTCATCTTCACACTTCTCTCACAGTCTTTGAGGTTAACTGCCAAACTCTCTTGCAAGAACATTTGTAAATATCCTATCCTCTGTATATAATATAATATAAAGTAACTATGTATAATTAAAATCTACAAATCCTGTTGTTGTCTATTAATTTAATTAAATGCTCAAGGAGGCCTACAACACTATCAAGACATTGCTGAAATAAAGGTAAGTGACTTTTATCTCACTAACTTACTAAACTTTATACAGTGCAACTTGGATAAAAAGAACATCTCTAATTCGAAATCGTAGTTATTTCGAAGACTTCTCTTGATCCCTTGAACTTTGTATTAAATCGATGTTAAAAAATCGTGGATAATTCGAAGTTCAACTTCTTTAATTCAAAGTATTTTATAAAAACTTTCGAACCATAACAACTTTTCGGCCTTTCATTGTTAAGAAATCATCACCAGAATATTCCCACATGTTCGACACGTGACAGCTGAAACCCCCCCTTACTGCTATCTGTTCAACCGGTTCGAGAGTTCAACCTACAGAGGGTATTGGTTCAACCGGCTTCAGACATCATTTGAGCTTCCTACTGTCTGTGTATCTGTAGTGTTGTAAGTTTCGCTAGTGAGCATTTACGATGTCTTTGAGTAAACCACACGTTCAATACAAGAATTTAACGTTTGCTGAAAAGGTCGCTGTCATTTGCAATGTGGACATAGTCAGAAGTGCTTTTTCATCTAGGCGAATTTAGTCGGTACATTGAAGGACAAACTAACATTAGTGAAGCTGTTTTTCGTTCACTAAACATGCTTGATGATTTTGCTAACCTTAAACGATTGAACTCTACAAAACAATCAGACATTGCACAATTTTTTCTAAAATTATAATTTTCTGTATTGAATGTAATACGTACATGTATGTAGCTTATGTAAATCTTATTTTGTTTACATACATATAGTGTTTAAGTCCTTCATACCATGATATTTCTCAATAAATATTTACTTATTGACAGAATAACCTTTTCAAGCATTCAGTGGACCTGAAACTAAAGTTAAAAGATGTAACTTTTTTAAATCGAAGTTTTGGATAATTTGAATTTTCTTAGTGGTCCCTTCAGCTTCGAATTATCTAAGTTGCACTGTACTTATTATAAACCCAAGACATACAGCCACAAAATTTGGTACAGAGTTGCTTCCAGACAAGTCTTGAGATACCACTGAGCAATTTCTTTCCTTTTATTTTTTTAACATAAAAGAGGAATTTTTTGTTTTTTATTTTAGTTCTTTATACACATATGCTTGCAGCAATGGGAGAGTATTAATTTTAATACTAAAGTGCGAAAAATGTTCTTTAAAATGGACTTTGAATGGAATCCATAGCACAGCTTGATAATTTTTTTTGCAAATTTATGAAAAAGCATGTTTCTAGGAGGAAAAAATATGATTTTAGATAAAATTTATTTTTATAATTCAACATTGTCAAAACTACAAATAATAAAATTATGAAATTTGATGACCATTAAGTTTCATTATTTCACCCTCTTTTAGAATAGATATACTGTAAAGGCTATGCCATACTGAGGTAGCGAAAGTTCCAAATTCCGTCTCTCAACCAGACCCTTCATTCCTTTCAGAATGAATTATGGATGGTGACACAAAAATGGGATAGAGAAAAATGCAAAGCTATAAATGTGATAAAAACCAAGAAAATAGGTTATAAATTTACAATTTTTTCATAAAAAGCTGAAACTGCTCTATAGTATTCAAGTATTTTAAATTAAAGATGTTTACAATTTTTTGTAATTACAGTGAAGCACTGTTTATACATTTCTCAGAGAACCAGTAGCAAAATCTGATGTGGGCAGCACCTGATTTTCGTAGAGAAAATACGAAAAAACTAAAATATCTCGAGAACGGCTAGTCCTAATGAAATGGCTTCTTCATTAAAAAATATGTATAAAACAAGCATTTAATGATTATATTTGAGCATACGTAGTTTTTTAATTTAGATCTTGAAGATTTTTGCAGGTCATTTTGCAAAAAAAGGCAGGTTATTTTTTTCTGAATCGTACCAAAATCTAATTAGCACCAAGGTAACCCACAAGCGACTTATCTACCGGATATTGTGAAATTCGGTCCGTTAGCTTTTCAGTTAGAGTGGATACAGGCAATTTTTGAGGGCCATTTCGCAAAAAAAAGGAGGTTTTTTTAATCCTGAATCGTACTAAAAACTAATCAGCACAAGGGTTGCACCCATGTGACTTACCTACCAAATTTTATAAAATTCGGTCCATTAGTTTTTGAGTTAGAGTGGATACATACATTGCACAGACAGACAGACACACACATAGATGTCATGCTAAAAATAGTTTTTTGTATTCTAGAAGTCTCGAAATGTGTAGATCAGTCGAAAACTCGAGTTGCGATTTTCGACATGATTCCAATACTTTCCCTATACATTACCATGTATTGCAGGGAAAGAAAAAATGTATAACTGCAAAAAATGTATAATTGAAAGTTACATTAAGATCTGCCACAAAATGACAACACTAGAAACTATAACAATGCCATTGCATTGCAAGCCTTTGCATGTTTTGTGTTTTATTCCATTATTTATTGATATATTTATAGAAAACAGAAACCTTTTGTAGCAATGAATTCAATTTATGCGATATATTTAGACAATATTTAAATTTTATTAGTTAATTAATAATCCACATATTTTTACTTTCCCTGCAATACATGGTAATATATAGGGAAAGTATTGGAATCATGCCAAAAATCTGAACTCGAGTTTTCGACGGATCTACACATTTTGAGACCTCTAGAATATGAAAAAACTATTTTTAGCATGACGCCTATGTATGTGTCTGTGCAGATTTTGTATCCACTCTAACTAAAAAACTAATTGACCGAATTTCATAAAATTTGCTAGGTAAGTCACTTGTGGGCAACTGGTGTTGATTAGTTTTGGGTACGATTCAGGATAAAAGAACCCACCATTTTTTGCGAAATGGCCCTTAAAAGCCTGTATCCACTCTAGCTGAAAATCTAATGGACTTAATTTCACAAAATTTGGTAGATAAGTCGCTTGTGGGTCACCCTGGTGCTGATTAGATTTTGGTACAATTTGGAAATAAAGAACCTGTCTTTTTTGCAAAATGGCCCACAAAAATCGTCAAAATCTAAAATAAAAAACTACGTATGCTCAAATATATCCATTAAATGCTTGTTTTATACATAATTTTTAAAGAAAAAAGAATAAGACCAACCCCATTACACTAGGACTAGCCGTTCTCGAGATATTTTAATTTTTTCGTATTTTCTCTAAGTCACCTTTGAAAATAAGTCCAGTTACCGAATGAGAACGAAAACTGAATTAAAAGTGAATTAAATTTAATTAAAATAAAGATAACGTGGATGTAAGTCTGCAGGGAAAGTCATGTGCTGCCCACATCAGATTTTTACTTACCCTGCAATACATGGTAATGTATAGAGAAAGTATTGGAATCATGCCGAAAATCGCAACCCGAGTTTTCGACGGATCTATGCGTTTTGAGATCTCTAGAATACGAAATAACTATTTTTAGCGTGACATCTGTGTGTGTATCTGTCTGTGCAGATTTTGTATCCACTCTAACAATAAAACTAATTGACCGAATTTCATAAAATTTGGTAAGTAAATCACTTGTAGGCAAATATGGTGCTGATTAGTTTTGGGTACGATTCGGGATAAAAGAACCCGCCTTTTTTGCGAAATGGCCCACAAAAGCCTGTATCCACTCTAACTGAAAACTAATTGACTGAATATCACAAAATTCGTAGATAATTCTTCTATAGGTTATCCTGGTGCTGATTAGATTTTGGTACAATTCGGAAAAAAATAACCTGCCTTTTTTTTGCAAAATGGCCCGCAAAAATCATCAAAATCTAAAATAAAAAGCTATGTATTCTGAAATATATCCATTAAATGCTTGTTTTATACGTAATTTTTAATGATGAAAGGAATAAGATCAACCCCATTGCACTCAGACTAGCCGTTCTCGAGATATTTTTGTTTTTTGTATTTTCTAAAAGTCACCTTTGAAAATAAGTCGTTACCAAATGAGAACGAAAATTGAATTAAAAGTGAATTAAATTTAATTAAAATAAAGATAACATGGATATAAATCTGCAGGAAAAGTGATGTGCTGCCCACATCAGATTTTTTTACTTGTTTTTCAACAAACAATTTAGCAAATACAAATATTCCTTTCTTAAACTCAAAAATCTTTTCCCATGCTACATTACAATTTTAAGAACCACCAATGGTTATTCACATCTGCAAATTCGGGAAACATTAAACAGCAATAAAGCCAGGTGTATTTCATTGCCCCTCTCTACAAAAACCCATAAATAGCTCTCAAAATAATGGCAATAACTCCCATAATTGCTATCCGACGTTCTCTAAAACCAGGGAAAAGGAAAGCGCATTTCAATGTGCACCACCACTTCCATAATTTTCCTGATAAGGATCATATTAAGATGAGTCTTCAAAATCTTTTGCAAGTAAACACTCCTTTTAATTCGCTCCACATTCAGAAATATGGTAGAATGTATGACATATATCAGATTACTAGCTGAAGAAGATTGTTAAGTGAATTTTTTTCAAATTTTTTGCTACGAATGGAGACCTCACACATAAGATTCCACAGCTGGGGGTCATGTGATGGAGCAGGTGGATTAATACAATACAGGTATGAGTAGAATCTAATGACGGACCAAGGTCAAGAATTTTTGAGTGAAAAAGGGTGTGAAAAATTCTGTTGCTTGTGAGTTTTTAGGGGCCTCGGATTTTGTCAATTTGAGGTTTCTAATTATTTTGGTGATTACTTTTTCGAGAATTGGGGCCAGTCAGTCGCATGTTTTTATGCTCGGGTTAAAATTATAATCATGAAATAGCATACTGCTCACGTTTGCTTGGTCAACAGGTGTATAACACATAATTACTGGTACAGAGGCTTGCCATTGCAAGTATTAACTAAGTGTTACTGATAAAGCTTAAAATTCCCATTTGCCAGTCGCCACATGGTGATTAAACTGGAAAAACTGGCGATTAACAAAATCCTGACTACCGGCTAAACTTCGTGATAGCCTAGAATGACCCTTTTACCTAAACAATCCCACCTGTGAAGTAACAAAAACCTGTCAACAATCGCTACGATACTGCTACGGCTCTTTGTAGTTGTTCTCGTACAAGGCGATCGTAATTTATTGCATTTGCAATCGAGAATGAGTGTAATCCACATTCCTATCTTCCCCTTCCCTTTAATCACCAATGTGTTTTGCGACATGCCACGGCACTTACTCATTAAAAATTTTAAATATTTCTGTGAATTTGTCTTGTGCTATTATCAAATAATAGTAAAAAATTGTGTATCTTGCCAATCTCTTAAATTTCCTTCAATTTTATAAATCCTTCTCTTTTGCCTCAACATCCAAATAATAGATTGTATAAAAGTAGATCCGCTAAGGGGAGTTTTCTTGCTAACAGACATATAGTGACTTATGTTTACTGTATAATAAATCTATAAATAAATAAGTAATAACAGCAAATTCCTAAATGATTATATAACATACTTAAACATAATTATGCATAACATTAAGCAAGTCGAAAAAAAATATCTCACATTTTGCAGCTGTCAACAACAGGCTATTAAACTTCATAGACCTACTGGCCAGTGGCTAGTAACTAAAAATGGGAATTTTAAGCTTTAGTTACTGATAATACAGGAGAAGTACTTCACCAATCATATCAAGGTTTGCCAGCTCGGTAAATTAAAAGGGCGTAGCCAACTGAGTGCTTGAAGCATCTTGAAATGCAGGGGGCGTTCATCTATGTAAATTAATGATGATTAGTCTAAACTTAAAGAAAGCAGTTCCTTCAGAGACACAAACTACAATTGATAAACTGTGTGACAGAACTACCCTAACAAAAGTAATGCATAGCGTCTGTACAACCACTAGATGAGAACTTCGGTAATTCTACAGGTGAAATGTGACGGACAAAATATTTTTCCTCTCTAGCTATTGTAAAGACTCTATCGTATATATTATATATATATATATATATAATATATGACTCCGAGTCTACTAGGCTTAAAACAAAAAAAATGAGAATTGAACATAATAATGATGAGTTACATAACTATATACATGATTTATATAATAACTTGTTGACATTGTGATATATATATATATATATATATATATGAATTTATAACACTTTTAAGAAACTGATAAGCTCTCTGAACTCCATAATTGGTGCAACAAAATTCTTCTATCTTAATTTGGAATTAAAATGCATGTCAATTACCTCATACTTTACAAATTTGTTGTGCAATGTGATAGTCTAGAATATATATTTTAATAACATTCATAAACAAAATTTGAATATTCTGATATAAAGTCTATTACTTATTGCAGAGATACTAACAATTTGCTGTAAAAAAAATGATAAACTTGTGATGCAATAGCATGATTTGAACTCTAATTAGAGGTCCACAATTCTTGTGATTTAAAAAACTAGTTTGTGAGATAAATAAGATGCATTTGAATTTGATGATAGACAAATTTCTATGACAATTGCAAAATTTGTCATATTTTCTTAATTAGGAATTCTTTGGCTTTAATTATAATTTACATACATTGATCACCCTGTTTGAGCCACTATATATGTGGATGACTTCCAATTAAGGAATTTCTTCCACACCTTTTTATAAAATACATAATTTATTATATTTGTAATATATACATTTTAAATGCATATAATTTGACAGAAGTTGTCGTCTTCTGACATTGTTTAGTATGTTTATTAATTCAATTTACTCTTCCTTTAATCAAATTTAAATTTATTTAAAATTAAACTTCAACTTTATTGACTTTTTTTAATTTATTCTTAAATCAAATTAAGAATTTCACTTTGATTTCAAAATTAAGAATTAATAAAGATTTTAAAAATAATCTATTCCAACTGACAGCTTTACAATTAGCTCCTTTTTTCAACCATTTTACATTTTATACACAGCTGAGATCACTTGAGAGAATAATTCTGGGAAAACTTCCTCTTAACCATTTACTGGGAACTCACATAGTTTTCGACAACTTGCAAAGATTTTTTATGAAGGACATTTGGGGATTTAAGCGCTGATCGGACTTTAGAAGAAAAGCCTTGTATAAATTTGATGGTTTGCAGACAGCATAGAGGATTGATGGCCAAGACATTCCCTCCCTTTCCCATTTCTGTTCCCGTGCAAAAGCTTGGTCTGAAGACTTTCAGCTCAACCTTGAACTTTTAGAGGTTATAGCTCACCTATCGGCCACATGTAGTCACTGGTCATCGGAATGGTCCATGTTCAGTTGCTGTGGTATGACATCACAGGCAGCGAATCAAATTTTGGATGATTCTATTTGTCATGGAGTGATACATTTCGCTTTGAATATGCATGGCCACAAACTTTTTCTTCTCTTGACGATTTTTAATGGAGTTGCTAGGTGAGCCGGTGCACCCGGTAAAGGGTGGCCAGCAAGCCATTTTTTTTTAATTGCAGAGGATGCTTATGTCCCTGTCTGGCAAGTGGCTTTTTCTATCAATGAACCAATGTTTGAATGAAGAACCATTTTTTTGGAATTGTTGTCAATGAGCCCGTTACAGAAGATGCATGATCTAGAGAATTGAATTAACTTTTTTGATGTTTTGTGCTATTTAATTGATTGCTCAGTGAGATTACTCATCAATTAGGTAAGAATGCCTCCTATTTTCAGCTCGAAAACATTAGTTCATCAATAACAAAAATTCTAAGAACTGAATACTTCTCTTAGATCTAAGGACCTGCCGATGTATTCGAATACAACTAGCTTGCAGACTTTTATAAAGCAATAAAAAAAATTGCACTATTTCATATTAAGGTAATGGTAGCAAGTGTTAGACAAGGGATTATTTGCAACTACGGTGAATAATTTGAACAAAATTAAGCTCATTTTGATCAGAGCTGCTTTTAATGCATCACAGGACCGAAGTCGACATTTAGATTGCTTTTCGCTACCAAGCTGTAATGAATGAACATCACATGAACTTTTAAGGTGAAAGAAAAATCACCAGTGCCAGCCGAGATAGTGTATTGACTACAAACTGTGTGTAAATTGACTCTTCTTGTTTCGATCTGATTTGGATGTCAATCCGACTCTACCAAATGATATAATGAACTTAAATAAAAACCAAGACGAAAAAAGAAACCAGTGCTGGTATTATCCCTAACTTACTACAAAAAGAGTGATAGTTATATGTGAGTGTTATTTTTTTTTTATTTTTATCCATTTTATAGCGAGACAATAAAAAAATATATTTAATAATTATAAATTAAAATGTAGTGATAAATAATTGTAAAAAGAAAATATAACTAAATAAACCTTACTAAAAAGATTGAAATAATGATTGACAAAATTAAAGAATCAAAATAAATATTCAAAATAAAAAAAGGAAGACGGTTAATGTACATGTATAAAAATGTTTCTTAAAAATTAGTAGTATTATACTTATGTAGAATTGTATTGTGTGTTATCCAATTATGAATATGCATTTTTCAAGATAATGATTTGTGTTAAAAAGTGATAGCTTGTGTCAAACACCAAAAAAGAAAATTGTGTAGAACATTATCCAAGAGTAATATAACGAGTACTTTGTGATTTTATATTTCAATAAATAATTTGAACATTCAATTTTGCCTTTTATTTATTAGAATGATTTTGTTTTAAATAATACTTAATTGCTTTTAGTTAATTAATAGCTATATACTCGATAATTAATGGTAAGTCGTATGAATTTTTGCCACTATAATTTCATTTATTTAAATGTGTGGGTCTATGATCATGGCCATTTTAATGAACCTTCATAATTAAAAAAGTAATTTTTATTTTCTCTAAAAAAAGTAATTGATTTCAAGAGATTGAGTTTCTTATTGTTCTGTATTGATTGAGTTCTGTAATTTAAATTACAATTAAAGCCAATTTATTTAATAGTATGTCATTTAACTGATGAAATGATTTTTGATCTGTTTAAAGATAAATTAAAAAAAGAGTTTCAACCCACATCATTATTTGGTATAATGTTGGTTTAAAAATTTTTCCATTTCTCCTTTGCTACTGCTTAATTTTCTATATTTCATGCATTTATTAATTCATCATTTGGGAGAAGCTTTTGTTTCTTAATACACACTATAATTTACACAACCCTTGAAAATAATTTCAGGAATCAGAACATCCTATTTGTTTTAACTATATGGTTTATGGTTTCAACTGCATTGCGTATATTCCTGAAACTATGCTGATTGAATGGATGCATTTAACACTTGTTTCTTGGTTAATTCCCTTACACCTATTTCTTCCACAAAAAACACATTCTTGCACATGGAAAAATAAATACAAGAGGTGTTTTCCAAACTGGAGAAATAATTCTTGGATTTTTACTTACTTTGAGTTTGGCCTTGATTCAGAAAACAACATATAAATACTTAACAAATAAACGAAAGTTTAGAATAAATACAAGCATATAAACAAAACATTACAGCATTAAAAAATATTGGAAATTCTAGTGACCAATGAAAAATGACATAAATTATTAAAGCTGTGACAGGCCATCACATAATCATTTGCCACCACAAAGCATATAAATGAGAAGCATATAAAGATAAACAATATATTGTGGTTTGTATTTTTGAATACATCATTTATTTAAATTCATGCAATGATAACAACCATCATTTTATTTTTAAATAAAAAATATTTTTATTAATTAGATTTTCCTTAGAGTTTCAGTTTTTATTTTATTTTAATAATGCAATATATTTAGTTTTAGGTTCTGCATTTCCAACTAGAATGATAGTTGAGTATGTGTTAATTTTCAAATTAACATCAAAAAACATTATTGGGGATCCTCTAGTACTAATATGATTGGGGAATGGAATTTGAACCTCTTATCTTACATAATAAATTCCCTGCATATAAAACTTAGGATGGGCCAAACCTGTGAGCAAAGGGTGCTAAAAACTGCAGAGTAGCCTTCCAAACTACCTAAGTTTTATTGGGCTCATCCTGAAACTTCCAGCAATGAAGTTTAAAGCACATTGGTCATTACATACTTAAACTGAGGCTTAATTTGCTCTTTTTTTGCAACTCACATTAATTTTAGTCTTGCCAGAAGCCTAAAGTTAACCTAAACAATGTGCATAAATTTATCATTATAGGCATTTCTGGAAAAATCAAAGTGTTAGGAAAGAGGCTCCAAACTTAAATAAAAATAAATTACACACTGTGAAATTTGATATATTTAACAAAATAACTAAAGAAAAATAAAACGTAATTTTAAAAGATAATGAAAAAGCAAGTCAAAATCTTCTGAGCAACTTACTGCACATCTCCTTGGCGAATACAGTCCGTAATCTGCAAGATGCTCTCCCAGTCAGGCTCTAACAATAAGTGGCTTGTTGCTTTCTCTGAAAGGTATTAATAAAAATATAACACATACAATCAAAGATCACCACAAAAAAAATTTTGTGGGGTAATTCTATCCTTTTTCTAAAATTTTACAAAGTGTGGAGTATTAAAAAAAATAATAATGGGTAATAGTATAAATAAACCCCTCTCTTTTATTTTTCTAAATGCTGCATTACTCATTTTCAAAATTGATATTAATTAAAATGTGTTTACAGACATTTTCCTGCTTCTGTGAAGTTGTTGTTGTTGAGACCCAGACCGTCCGACCTACCAGAAAGTTGTAAGGTAACTGTATGGACGGCCGGGAAGTGCCACCCAATTTAGACTGGAACCCAGTGGGGGGAGGCATCCACAGGGACCGTACCCTCCTTTCCCTACCACCAACATCTCGGAAGGACTTACGGACCCACATGTTTAACGTGATCGTACTCCGCATGAACACGGCGGCATTTGTGGTAGCGTGCAAATCTAGCGCGCAAACCACGGGGATACCGCACCCGAGATGGCCAACAGCACGCGGTGTTCCGAGGTGGTCATCCACCAAGTACTAACCGCGCCCGATGCTGCTTGACTTCGGTGATCTAACGAGAACCGGTGTTTTCAGCACGGTACGGCCGTTGGCCCTGCTTCTGTGGAGTGATTTGTGTTTGTTTTATTTTGAAGAAAACTTGTTTTGTGTCAAACTATTTGATAAATAAACTATTACTGGTAAAATTTCAAGCAGTAAACAGGTATCTTAATGCATACTAGACACATAATTATTCTTTTTGGCAAACTCTGTATACAATCTGTATGTATAGATAATTAAAAACCTGGTTGTTCAGTATACAAATTCACAGGTTTTGACAGACTCTTAATTTTAAATTCGGTATGGTTATTCTTTTATATTACTGTAGGTACCCCAGTTCATAGTTCAAGTTTCTAAACCCAGAGTTGTAGAAAAATTCATAGGGGGGAAAAAAAATAATTAAATCTTCCAAAGAAAAAGCATTGTGCAGAAATTTTCTTTCTAGAAACTTTATTCAAAGAAAATTATATGATATTGCTTAGCAACAAAGTTATTTTCAGTAATGAATAAAACAATCAAATATGCTTATAAGGCAGATGATTTTAATAGAATTTATCAGATTTAAATAATAAAGAAATTGAAAGAATAATTAATTTTATAAATGAACAGTAATATAATTTTGATTGCCATGTTATGCCAGTTACAGTTATAGAAATAAATTATGGTAATTATGGATTTTTCAATTAAGCTATCTGCTTTATTTTGGAAAAGTCTTTCTTTTAATTCATATATTTTTAAATATATTTAAAAAATTGCTGCAATTGAATAAAAAATTATACAATAACTTTTGCTAGTATTTCAGCACCTTCAATTTGGCATATGGATCAAACTTCATATTTTTGTAAATTTGATTTAAAAATGGGATACAGATGTTTAAATAAATTCTTCAGATTTGCTTACAAAGATAATTTTGTATAGCAAAAATTCTAGTGTTTATCAATTTTTATAAGGGTTGGGAGCAAAACAACATTTTATTAAGAAATGATAAGAAAAATTACATTTTAGTACGTAGTAAATCCTCCCCTGATAGTCATACAAGCCAATATTCAGTGTGGCATAGAGTCAATTAAGTTGCTAATGTCCCTCTACAGAAGATTCTGCTACAAATGCTGCAACTGGCAGGCTAATTTAGTAGTCTAAGAATTCTGAAATTGCCGTCCCAGTATGTCCCAGATATTTGTTATTGGTGATAGGTATGGAGACATGAATGGCCATTGGAGGATATTAAATCCTCAAAATCATTGTTGAGAAAGTTGTGCAGTATGTGATCGAGCATTGCTTGATCGTAAATGGAACCTGGGTAGCTTGATAGTGTAGGCAGAACAATTGGCTGCAGAATATTGTCAACATACAAGCGAACCGTCAGATTGGTTTACAGTACAACCAGAGGAGATTGACTGTCCCACGAGATAGCTCCACAGACGGTCACATATGAGTAATGGCTATGTGTCTCTTAACAACAAATGAGAAATAGGAATGCTGACCAGTTCTCTTCCACACTTGTATGCAGTGGTGTGGACATCAGCACTGAGAGAGAAGGATTTATCGCTAAAGACAACATACCTTCAATCAGATACTATCCAAGCTGACAGAGCTATCCACCAATGGCTGAATTATCCACCAATCCAGACTGCTCTGCATATGTTAAGAGGTCAGTGGTAGGTATTTTAATGGACATTGATACCTAATTTCACCTTTTGTCAGTCATTTCTGAATAGTATCCCTTGATACAGGATGCATGGAAGATGGCAAATGTCTTCGAATAGCTAATAGCGATGCCATTGGTGTGGATGTGGCTCTTCTCCTTACTGCACGATCTTCCCAAAAAGTTTTCTATCTAGGGCAACTTGAGACTCTGCAATGATTACATGTGCCTTCTCTGATCCACTGTTGTCAACACCGAGCAACTACTATATCGTTCCGACCAAGATGGTGGCTGATACATCTGTTAGACCAACTAGCTTCCCTTTGGCCTATGATGCAACCTATTTCTAAATCCGGCAATTGTTTGGTCATGTGTGTCTCAAAGTACACAACTTTCAGTATCAAAGCAGAAAATTCAGTTCCAATTGCTCTCGAGTGAGAACACTGATCAGCACTAACACTTTGATCATTTGCATAACTCTTAAAATACATTAGTATGCAGAGTTTCACGGCTGTAGCTCAATTTTTTATGGGTGCATATTTTTCTTACAACAGAGTGTATTTTAAAGGAATATTTTAAAAAACATTATGAATATTTTAGAATATGTACATATTTTAAATCATGAGCAATGTCAGATATATATCTACAGGTTGGAATATATTTTGAACAGTAGAAAGCATGGCAAGGTGTCAAAGGAAAATAATAAATATGAAAAATATCTTCATGCATAAATATATACATATTGAAACAGAATTTACTGCAAACTTTTTGAGTAACAATAACATTACAAATATAATTAACAGAAAATTTACTGCAAACTTTATGAATAACAATAACAAAAATATTATTAAAAGAAAATTTGCTAAAAAAAATCTGAGTACTGTTAGGTTAATTGATAAAATAAGCAGGCTATGATTGTTCTTATGAGTAAAAACAGAGCTATATTGATATTTTGTCTAAAACGCATCTACAAAATTAGCTAAATTTTGAAAATAATCTGCATATGACGCACACGTGTGTCACTTACTGTGCAATGTACTTTTTCAAAAATTGTATATTTAATATAAGATACAAAAGTAAGGATGACTGAAAAATTTATAAAACTCAGCATCATTATATGATGCTTACCATAACCTCACACTAAAGCATTCTGATTTATTACAAAGTGAATAGAAAATATATATTAGTTACTTAATATCTAAT
Organism: Amaurobius ferox; assembly: GCA_951213105.1. Lineage (NCBI taxonomy): Eukaryota > Metazoa > Arthropoda > Arachnida > Araneae > Amaurobiidae > Amaurobius > Amaurobius ferox. The sequence continues at coordinate 133,811,159 of OX578136.1, forward strand.
TTACAAAATATACTTATTTCAAAGTAAAATATCCTTTTAATTGTAAGACCGATTTTGATTAAACTTTTTTCAGGAAAAGAGGCAAAGTTTAGAGCAGAGCTCAGACTAAGCAGTAGCATATTGCAACTTGCAAATCAAAATTGTTTTTTTGAGAATAAATTAGAAAAATACATAGTAAAAATACTATTCAAGAAAAATCCCTCCGTCTAAATAATTTTTTTAAAAATATTAATTAAGTAATCAATTGCATTGATTCTGATCCCCCCTATGATCATGCTTTGCTTCAGATCTCGGTTACAATAAAATACCTCACTCCTAGCATCTACGCATTACTCAATGGAAAAACTGTTCTGCATCAACACAGACTGCTTGTGTAGAACAATATTTCACATAACAAAATCAAAACTTATTGCACAATTATTTAGAAGATATTTTAGATCATTTGGTCCATAGAAAAATGGCAGCTTCAGAAGTACAATTCCTCTGATGCAATGAAACTAATTTTTGAAATACCATGAAGAATCATGTAAAAAATGCTAAAGTTTGAGGTTATAAATAGATTAATTTATCATTTTTAATGTCATTTTGCTAGAATTCTATTAAGAATGTTTAAAAAATGAATTGTTTACTATATAGAGCAGAGGTATGCAACCTTTTACAATTAACGAGTACTCCTATTAAAAAAACCCTTCAGAAGCCTCAGACAAAAGTGAGAGTACAGTTGTGCCCCTGTATATATTGACTCAGTATTTGCGGTTTACCACAGCTCAAATTAAAAAAAAAAGGAGGGGATTAAAGAAATAAGTAGTTTATTAGTTTCAAACCAAAACTGGGTCTGCATTTTTTTAACAGAACGGCTGACATATTTTTTGATGAATAAGAGAGAGATGGGGGAAGGAAGAGAGAAAGACAGTTCATTTAAAATGTTAAATGTACAATGTAGTTTTTAGAATGTACAATTTATTGTTAATTTATTATTGGTAATGTCTTACTGTACATAATTTATCAATTAAACATTACCGTATTTCTGTATGTTGCACGAATATGACGTTATACAGGGTGCCATTTATATTCGTTACACCCCCCTTAACTTCTAAACGGTGACAGCTTAGGCAAAGTCGGTGTCTAGGTATAGTAAAAAGGCTATGCGCTACTCGATGAGACAACTTACAATGCCATCTATCGGCAAATTTTGGAATTAGCGGTCCTATCTCGTAAACGGTGAAAGATACGTGAAAAAAGTCAATTAGAAAGTTGTAGAGCACTCTCGATTTAGTACGAAAAGATACCTTGCGCACATAGTTTGTGGTGGGTTCTGCTTCTAATGCAAACAGTGTGCCATAGGAAACTCTTTCATTTTGCATACTTCATAATGTAACATAGTTTTTTCCACAAATACTTGGGTGGCACACTCTTCGCGCAAGGGTCAAAGGTCATCCAAAGTAAAGGTAAAATCGCCATTTTTCATACTTTTGACCCTCCATATCTTAGAACGCGAAGAGTGTGCCGTAACAATAACAATGGGGGCTTTTACTACCAAGTAGGTATTTCTTATTTGTGGAAAATTTAGTATGGCACACTCCTCGGATTGACAGATATTTAGGGTCAAAGTTTGAAAATTTGGAAAAAAGGTCAAATGTCAAGGTCAAGTGCTCGGTGCGAGCAGAGTGAATTGATATGAAACTAAGTCACATCATGACCTTAACATCTGTATATTGTGAATCAATCAACAGATTCATGGCACATTAGCAGGTTTTACTTTTACAGGCATGTATATTCATTTAAAACAATTCGATTAGGCCTTAAGGACAACATGCTGTTTTCTATAATGCTTTAAAATTAGACTTAAAAAGATAACTGCAAGTTAGGAAAACATAACATAAAATACGAAAATACAGGCTATTCAGCATCAACCCTCTCACTAAAGCAGTAATGACCTCTGTGGTTCACAATGTAAGAGGGTAATTGTTTATTCAAGACCTGTGACACTGAAACATTGCTATCTTGATCATTGTCCTTGAAGCGAAAAATTTTTTTGGTTTTATCGAGGGCATGTACGTATTTTACGTGATACACTGGTGTGTTCCCATCACCTCCGTGTAAAACATACATAATTTTACCCATATATATATGCCATCAAAGGATGTGTTGAAGACCCAAACCACACGACCAACCCTAAGGTTTGTGGTAGCTTAATGTGTGGCCGGGAAAGATCAAAGGATGTGTTGTTGTTGTTACCCAGATCGTCCGACCTACCAGAAAGGTGTTGAAAACCCAGGCCGTCCGGCTCGTCAACAAGGACTTGAGCATCCATTTGGACGGCCGGGAAGGAGTTAGCCGAAACCAACTCCCAACTTCCATGGCTTTCGTCCGACGGTCCAGCAGCGTTTATTTTGAGAATCAAAAATTTACAGGAGAGTTTACATATGTTTCACATTTTGAAACAATATAAAGGTTAAACAGTGAAAGACACAATAAAACGGATTACAATAATTCTTGAACAATTGTTACTTCAACTGGTGCACAATGAGAAATAATACAACAAAAACAACAACGAAGACAAAAACAACAACTAAACCAAGACAAACAGCAACAAACGGGGCACAATCAAAACACAGCAAAACACAGACAAAACAAAGCAACCAAACAAAGAGAGGGTAACACCTCCAGGGAAAAGGACAACAGGGGACCACCGACCAAAAGGGGGAAAAGGGAGAGGCTCACAAGCTGATCAGGAAATTTGATTAGAGATGTCTCTAGCAATGAGAACACAGTTTTTAATTTTATCTATAGAAGATTTATTTAAACTGACTCTCGAGAACCAGGCTGCGCAATTGGCAGGGGAGGGTTTTGTAAGATGAAAATTTTTTGTATGGGGACAAGAAAAAACAAAATGATCGGCATCGCCGAAAGAACCGCAGGTGCAACAAGATACCAGAAAGGTGTAAGGTAACTGTTTGGACGGCCGGGAAGTGCTACCCAATTTAGACCGGAACCCAGTAGGGGAGGCATCCACAGGGACCGTACCCTCCTTCCCCTACCACCAACCTCTCGGAAGGACTTACGGACCCACATGTTTAACGTGATCGTACTCCGCATGAACACGGCGGCAGTTGTGGCAGTGTGCAAATCCAGCGCGCCAACCACCGGGCTACCGCACCCAAAAATGTGCCAACAGCACGCGGTGTTCCCAGGTGGTCACCCACCTATGTACTAACCGCGCCCGATGCTGCCTGACTTCGGTGATCTAACGAGAACCGGTGTTTTCAGCATGGTACGGCCGTTGGCAATCAAAGGATGTGTTGAAACCCAGACCGTCCGACCTACCAGAAAGGTGTAAGGTAACTGTTTGGACGGTCGGGAAGTGCCACCCAATTTAGACCGGAACCCAGTGGGGGAGGCATCCACAGGGACCATACCCTCCTTCCCCTACCACCAACCTCTCGGAAGGACATTCGGACCCACATGTTTAACGTGATCGTACTCCGCATGAACACAGCGGCAGTTTTGGCAGTGGCTGGAATCGAACCCGGGCCTACCGAGTGCAACTCCAGCGCGCTAACCAATGGGCTACCGCGCCCTGATCAAAGAATGTGTTGAAGACCCAGACCGTCCGGCTCGTCCTCAGGACTTGAGCATCTATTTGGACGGCCGGAATCAAAGGATGTGTGAACATATTTAACCAAAATGATTGAACCAGGTTTCAAAGGGTGTCGTAATTGCTGCTGAGGTGACTTATAGCGACTTGGACCAGGCTCTTGGGTGGATGCATTATGAATGTCTAAAAGCATTGCTGATATTTCACTGTGATCTTCATCCTATAAAAAAAAAATTTAAAAATGCTCATATATCTACATATGTACCGAATAATAACACATTGTGTAGCAAATATTTCAATCGCTATCCATAATTTTTATCTAGGGAAATTATTCTTCAATTTCTTCTTCCTTTATTTGTCTCCATAACTGCATAATTTCCTCAAATGTGGATTGCGAATGTTTTAAATTTATTGGCCACATCTTGTGTCATAATTCAGTATATATTCAAATATAAAAATAATTTTACATTTTAGCATGTTAGATATGCTTCTTTCAATTCTTCAAGCTCCTTAGGTACTTTATCTTCTTCGGAACTTGAACTGCTAGACACTAATGTTGATAAAGCATCTCCTTGGATAGGTGCTAGAGACTCACAGAACTTTTTAAAACTGGTTTTAACCTGGGTATACTTGAGCTTTGCTTCACGTAATGTGCGTAGACTAATTTCATTCACACGTGAAATTATTTGGTGTTTTGCGGGACTAACACCAGGGGATACCATTTCAAGAATATTGGTTAGCGTCTCTTGAGCTTTAGCTTTTCCTTCTTCTGTTATCAAAGCTGATGGTGGAGATTCATATATTGGATCTTTTTCTGGAGATTCATGCAGTGTGGATGAATCTTTTGCGAGCAACGATGCACTGATTTTTTTTCCTCCATATTTCTATGAAAAGTACACATAACACCACAAATTGGAAATGGCTTATGCAGATTCCCTTTCAGATTTTGATAAAGTTTCTAAGAAACTGCTCTTATAGATGTAGATTTCTTCTGATAATTTGTTGGTACGTGCTCAGGGTGCTAACATGTTTTAGGTAGGTCCCAATAGAATCCATAGGAGTATCTATGGAACGCACATACTACATCACTTTCACTTAGGGATTTACCAGATCTACTTTGAATTAGATCATACTCATACACAACTGTATCTACATCTTTCACACCTTTTCCTTCTAACCACCCATTCACTGAGCTAGAGATATCTTTAAAGTTGAAAATGCCATTCTTCCTTGTTTTAGTATGTTCACCACAGTTTTTTAGGTCTTTGAATGTACATTGTGCATAATTCAAATCCATCTTTGTTATTCTAATTCACAGCTATGTTTTTTGTTTTTTTAGGGAAATTTTAAAGATCCTGCTACAGAGGGTGACTCATGCCTCTAATCAGACTTATAAAATAATATAAAAATATGTTGTTTTTTTTACACTTAATTTAAAAAAAAATTTTCAATAAAAGTAATGGGCTAATGGTTCTATTGGTTCATTCTACCCATTTTCCAAATTTTATGGTTTTTTGTATTTTTTTTTAAACTCATTATGAACACAATAAATAAATTCTGAGTAGCACAATAAATCATTGAATCCAAAAAAAAGTAAAAGTTGTTAGGCCTAAAAGTTATTTCTCCAAATAAATGGCACACTGTTTGCATTACGAGCCATATTCCCATGGCACACTGTTTGCATTACGAACCGAACCCCCCACCATAAGCTGCAGCACATGTCGTTTGACCTTGAACTTTGACCTTGTTTGAAGGTCAAACAACCTTGAAAAAAAATTAAAATTTTTTTTTTCTTCTTATCATCACTAAAAAAACATACACTGAAAATTTCAGCAAAATCCAAGATGTCAACTTCCACAGGGTGTCTGCCTCTTAAAAAAAATGACTCTTAAGTAGTTAGTATTTAAAAATTATACTGACTCCGACTCAAGTAAAACTATATAAAAATAACTTTATTTTGGAACATTTAAATTGTTAATAGATTTCTTATATAATTTTTAGGAAATAAATTGAAAAAAAAAAACCATGCTTATTAATAAAAAATTATGGATATAAAAAATTAATTGGTATTTATGTCAGTATCGGAGTCGGATGTTAGAAAACAAGAGGCATCTGAGTTGAAGTCAGACAGTAGAAAAAAAGAAGAGTCTCAGTTGGAGTGAAAAGTTTGAGGTACAGACTCCAGGTCTGCTTAGAAAAACACTGGTGTTTGCAAGTATAAGCTGTCAAACCTCTGATCTACAAAAACATTAGTACCATTGTCACTGTTTATATTAAATAAATAATAGAACATGTTTAACTAAATTTTTATTTATGTAAATTAGTTAGTTTATGGTGAATATTTTTTATTTGTGTCCTTTTTGTTAATTAAATTTCGTCTGAAAATTACTATTCTAACAAGTATAATTGTTACACAAAGCGCGGTAGCCCTGTGGTTAGCGCGCTGGAGTTGCACTCGGTAGGCCCGGGTTCGATTCCAGCCACTGCCAAAACTACCGCCGTGTTCACGCGGAGTACGATCACGTTAAACATGTGGGTCTGTAAGTCCTTCCGAGAGGTTGGTGGTAGGGGAAGGAGGGTACGGTCCTTGTGGATGCCTCCCCCACTGGGTTCCGGTCTAAATTGGGTGGCACTTCCCGACCGTCCAAACAGTTACCTTACACCTTTCTGGTAGGTCGGACGGTCTGGGTTTCAACAACAACATCTTTGACTTTGATTAGCAATATTGAAAATCATTTTTAAATTCTTATGCCTGGTTCATAGAATATATACTTTATTCTGCTATACTTACTTTTGGGATGAAAATTATTTGAAATGCAAATCTAATTTCATAAAACTTTATCTGATAATTTTCACAACCTTCATAAAATAACAAAATTAATATGAAACTTTGACTATGACACTTTAATGTATGATAATAAAGGTGTGACGTTGAGTCATAATGTAAAACTTGAGCATTTGCATAGGGACATCAAACAGAATAGGGTACTATTTAAGCAACAAATATGCATGTCTTACTAACTTTTATTGTAAGAGACTAGCAAACAAATTGTCTAGGGGTGCTAATAATACAAATCTGTTTTTGAACATACTCAAAAGTCGTAGTCCAACAAGAAAGTTAGTATACACACTAATCGTTACAAAAGCCTCAGCTAGTAAGCAGATGTACAGATAATCATTATACTTGATACAAAATGTTAAAATAAAAAAGTGACATTCTGTACAGACTACCATTTTAATATAAATGATTTTTGGAGTTATGGATCTCTGAAAGCTTTTTAAAAATGAAAATAACTATATTTTTATGGTAAATAATTCATCAACAATTTATTCTTCACTATTACATAATTAGATTAAAATGAAGTATAATGTTATATCCTTACTACACAAGCTTAATACTAAAAATCATGCTCACATTGCAAAATGTATAATTATCTGATGAGTTAGCATTATTATTTTTATTACACAAGTAATGTGCATAAAACTGCTTTAATCTATTTAAAACACTTTAATCAATAGAATTTATACTTTAAAATAAGTATATTCATAAACATAGTTCCCACTCACTACTTACCATAAAATTAAAGGACTTTTAAAGGATTCAAATTATATTTTTTAAGTGCCTTTACTATCAGTATCTGCACAGAATGCTACTTAAAAAGTACAGCTGAAAATTATTAGAGGATCAAATATGATTCCTTAACAGTATTTGTGTATATACACAAATAATATTAATTAATACATCAAAATCATCTGTGACTAATGCAATTGATTACAGCACAGCTGGATAAATACTGGGTACTAAATAAACTGGAAATCTGTTTGTAGCACTCAGTAATTTAGAATAAGTTACAACTATTTTAATAATCTCAGTTTGCTAGACATTTAACATTTGCAGACACCATCAGATTTAGAATTTTAGGGGATCACTAAATTTTTGCAGGGCTTCTGAAAACTTAAAAGAACATAAGGGTCCTAATATGTATGGTTGTCACACCGATTTGTCATAACAAATTATAGCATTGTAATATGCAGAAAACCTTTGAACTCCTTAATAGCAGAGCCTAAATAATAGATTGCAAACATCTACCATTTCAGCCCTACTATTTTGTTTTAAGTGTCAATTATCTATCACCAAACATAAGTACCAATTAATGACGAAATAATATCAACATGGGAAAAAATAGCAGATATCTTACCAAACAACTTGTCAAATGTAGCACTAGACCAAACAAATAGGCTGGCCATGGTAACATTAAATTACCTTCAGCTTATCTAAAATGAAATAAAATAAACTCATTGAAGAATGTAAAATTTTATGCATTTAAAATTTAAAAAACGAAACATAACGTTTGATTTCAATAAATACATTTATTATAAATACAACAAATTTTTGTAGCCTAGATATTTTTCAGCATTGATATATTTTGATTCAGAATTATTTTGAAAATAAATTTGTTGTTAAAATATAAGTGTTTCACACTCATTTGTTCTCAATCAATAATTTAAGCAAATATAACCAAAAAATTTGTCATAAGTATAATTTTTAACAACTCTTTTAATGATATTTAGCAATTTAGAAGCTTTTAATTAATATAAATGTAACTACACAACAGGAAATAAATATAATAATACAAATTTGCTGCTGACATATATGCAATGAAATCTTTTGCAGCAGTGATGAAACAAATATGTGCGTTTTAGTAAAGTATAGGTAGATATCTGAAAAGTACACAAACAGATAAAAATGGAAATAGATATTAGATCATCATTTAATCGGAACGTATAGTTAGGTACTTTCATGGATTTTAAGTAAATTACAGCATCATATATGTTGATAAACGTAACAAATTTATTAAATTTAAGATATAAATTTTTATCATAAAAGAAATTCAATAATGTAATTCGTATATTCCGATAGGGGAGAGGTAAATGAGATACATTACAAACAAGTTATTAAATAAGATTACTACGAATAGAATAACTTCTTGCTTGCAGTTTTACATAAAATTTACATGAAATCTATGTATAGATTTACATTTTAAACTATAAACAAAAAGCTAATTGAATCACAAGACACATCTCAGCATATGACATAAGCAGAAGAAATGAAAAGAGCAATACTGAACTATATACAATCATTACAAATTCTCAACACGCAATCATACTTTTAGCATGTAGTATTTAATTATACTACCAGAGTACGATCAAGGACAATTGCCAGTCTTTACCTTCTCTACTGTTTTATGTTTTACTAAAGAACTTTGGAACATGACGTCACATGTTCTTTATCGTCTGCTTCAAAAGCGTTTGTAGGACACCACGTGATCATTATTTGACCTGATCCTTTTGATTTTATAAGGAAAGCGTGAAATTTGAAGGACATATTTATAAATATGCCGTACTTTTGTGCTGTTTGGGATGTGGTAGTCGAGATTCTGTTTCTTTTTTTAGAATCCCCTGTATTCCCAAAACAGGAAAATCGGGTAACATTAAATTAAAATTGGAAAGACGTGATAAAGGGATTACAGCTTTTAAAAGGAAGGATTTCATAATATTAATAATTTCAAAATTAAAGTTCTCATGTCCTTGAAAACTCAATTTGTGATAAACATCTTATAATAGGTAAGTTTATTCTTTTCTATTAATGTAAAATAACGTATTTATTCATAACGTATTAAGTATGAAATGTTTCTATACCATATTGAGCGTAAGTATGGTTGTAATCGACAATAATGTAGCTCGAGAAGATGTTAATCCATTTTTTGAATCTAAAATATATGGATCAATACCTTTTATGATGGAGATTTTATTTCGACAACACTTTGCCACTGCAAAATCCATGTTAACACAAAAATAAAGTCCTGTCTATCCTACATTTCTTGCTGCCAGGGCTGAGGCCACATGATGTGGATTACTCTAGTATTACATCGAATCACTCAACATTTCTAGTGACGTCATTTCGGTGCCCATATTGTATATAATAGACATAAAACACAAGTCGATAGACGGATATATTGTTGTCTTGGTCCAAACTTAATTTATGCATGGACTACCGGAATAGTGGCCCTGGGCCTCCAAATTTAGAGGGCTCCAAATTTTACCATAATGACCTAAAACTTCTAAAAATTTTAATAACTGAGAATATCAATAATGCCTAAATAATTTCAACAACATTATTCATCCAGTATGCCATTTGGTCAAAACATTTATTTACTATTGGCGGTATAATTAAATATTAAAATATTTTATAGGGAAGTCCCCAAATGACATTAAATCCTGGACTTTATCTACTGTAAGTCATGCCCTGGAAGTCATGCCATAAGAAGAAGAGAACAATTGCTTTATATATTTCCTGGATAGTTTTTGATAACAAAAATATAAGCTAATTAGCTATTACAAATAAAAGCCCTTAAAAGATTGACATTTCGCGATTCATAGTTGAGTATCCCCTGAAGCAGTTCTTAAACTGGGGTGCGTGCACCCTTAGGGGTACGAGAAAGCATTTCCAAGGGTGCGAGATAATTCAAACTCCAATATTTTCAAACTCCAATTTTAAACTGTCAAAGCGGTTAGAGTATTCAACAATAAGTATGGTGTTGAATCTGCAGGATGTACTCTAAGAAGATACGATTTGATACCAGTGGTACTATCATAAAATTTGACACTGCAGCAGATCAAAAGCCCTTGTCATAAGCTTCTTATCAAATGGTATATATGTGTGCTAAGAAAAGACCATACAATAGCTGAGGAATTGGTAAAACCATGTACACTTGAAACTGCAGAAATTGTATTGGGTTCTGAAGCACAAAGGAAAATTTAGCAGATTCCTTTATCGAACGATGTGATTTGATCGCGCATTCAATATCTCAGTGTTGATATTTTATTGCAAGTAGTAGAAGATATCAAAACCGGTCCTCTAAAAGTGAGTATTCAACTGGACGAGTCACTGATGTTGCAGTCGGTTGTTGGTATTTGCGTGATACATTAAGGAAAATAAATGTTGGAAGAATTTTTATTTTGTGAGCTACTGTAATTGATGACAAAAGGAATTGATGTTTTCAATCACATTAAAAACTTCTTTGAAACATCAAATACCCATGAATGTGATAGGCTCAATTGATGGTGCCCCTGCAATGTTGGGCAAAAATTCTAGATTTTTTTTTCACTCAAGACAGAAATATCGCAAGGTGCAATAACTCATTGTATGTTGCACTGTCATGCACTTGCAACAAAAGCTTTTCCAGAAAATTTAAAACTACATTTAACTACTACAGTAAATGTAGTTAACTATACCCGAGGACGAGAGCTTAATCAACGTATGTATCTTTCGTGCTTTGTGCAAAAAAAATGGTGCTGTTCATACTGTGTTTCTTTATCACACTGAAGTACGGTGGTTCTCCGAGGGTGGCATGCTAAGCAGGGTTTTTGAATTGTGCGAGAAAATTATACAGTTTCTTACCAAAATTGATCTTTAGTTAAAACTTTTGAAAAAAGAGAAGCAATACTTCGACTAGCCTAATTAGCAGATATATTTAGCCACCTGAATGAATTAAACATATCAATGCAAGGATTTGGTAAGAACATAATAACAGCTAGCAAAAAAGTATCTTCATTTATTGAAAAACTAAAAATTTGGAAACGTCGAGTTGAAAATGCGAATTTTGTAAACTTTCCTTTGCTTGATTCAATCGTTTTGGAAAATGAGAAACTAATAATTATTCCTGAAATTGCAATACACTTACAACAAGTGAATGAATCATTTCATGGACACTTTACCACGGGAAATGTTAGCAAAGTTCAGAGATGGGTATTGGATTCCATTTCTATTTGATCCAGATTTAATAAACAACAGCGATTTAATAAAAGACGATCTTATTGAAATACGAGCTGATGCACGCATTCAACTGAAATTTGAAAAACTGGACTTAGAACAATTCTGGTGTACACAGTTAGAACCTTATCCACTGCTAGCAAAAGCAGCATTGCAGACAGTTTTACCATTCGCCACTACTACTTGTGTAAAATAGGATTTTCATCACTTTTGCACATAAAAACAAAAGCTAGAAATCGCTCTTTGCCGTGACTCTTTAAAAAAGGAGCCTTGCTTCAAAAGTATTATTATGAATAAACAATAACAACGTAGTCATTAAAAATCGAAATATTGTTTTTATGTATATGTATGTTTTTTTTTTAATAAATAAATTATCTTTCAATAGATGTAATTTCCTAAATAAAGAAATAGAAACACGTTTTTCAAGGGAGTACGAGAACTTATTTGTAGATTCAAGGAGGTGTCGATCACTAAAAAGATTAAAACTCACTGCCCTAAAGAGTGGCGTCTTACAAATAGGTGAGACTTTAGCTTCGGGAAAAAAATGTTATACTTCCTCTGAATATGCAGCACCTTTATAGCATCTTCGTTCGCAACATTTTCATTGGTGCGATCCCACTGAAGTATTATTTTATTTAGGAGACCCTATGCCACCATGTAAATGAAAAAGAGATCAAAAATTATAATTAAATATACACTTTTTAAAAAGTATCTATTTTTCATTCGCTAATATTTGTTAAATATAGTAATTATAGTCAAAATATTTCGTCTAGCTAGAAATAGTAGGATATATTGAAACAAGGAAATACTATAAATAAAAGTACACAAAATGTGTTTGACAGTTCTAACGAAAGAAAAAATAAACATTATAAATAGAGAAAAAATTACACACAATATTTGAGTACCCGGCCGTCCAAATTGTTGCTCAAGTCCTTGTTGACGAGCCGGACGGCTTGGGTCTTCAACACAATATTTGAGCCCGGCCACACAGAAAGCTACCATTAGCCTTTGGGTTGGTCGTGTGGTCTGAGTTTTCTACACAATATTTGAGAGTCCAAATGTGAAATTTGAACTTGAAAGTTTAGAAATATGCTCAATATTTTGGGATTTATATATATTTGAGTTTGTAACTCTGAGATCATCGTCTTCTAGTATAGATAAATGTTTGTCTTTATCATGGTGAAGGCAGAAAAAATAGTTTCGCATAAATATGTTGACTCAAAGGAAAGTAAATATTGCAGCTCTTTTTTGACTAATAAATAGGTGTTTATTGTGAATGGACAACCAAAATTCAAGTACCGTCACCAAGTACCTTCTCGTTGAGACACAGTCCGAGAGAGCATTTGTATGTTTATGACCGCACATATATGTCTATGCATGTTTGTATTCTACTTTTTTATTTAATTGGTGATATTTTATGACTTGGACGACACTGCCATTCTTGCCACACACCACAACACTGGCTACCTACACCGATGCTTACAACATCACATCGACATTCTTGAACCCTGGTTAGAGAAATACCGTATTAAAATAAACCCTAACAAATTTCAAAATGTATTTTTCTCACATCAACGTTTTCCGCCCCAACCAATCATAATCAACAATCAGCCAGTTTGCTTTGAGAGGGCATGTAAATATCTCGGTGTTACTCTTGACAGTAGACTAACATGGAAACCCCACACTGCAAAACTCAAAGATAAAATAAACTTTGTAAAAACAGAACTGAACTCCCTCATGTACTCGAATGATGTCAGCATTGAAAACAAAATCCTACTTTACAAATCAGTTATCTGCCCCATCATTCTCTATGCCTCCCCAATTTGGGGCTACACTGCGAAATCTAATGTAAAAAAAGTCCAAATCATTTAGAACAAAATCCTACGTTCTATCAGAAAAGCCCCAAGATACTTGAAAAACTTTGTAATATATCGCGATTTTAAAATGCGAAAACTCTCTAACAATTTCTATGATAACCTCGCTAGGAACCCCAACGAACTGATCTATAATATGATCGACTACGACTTCCGTGAATTTCCAAAAAGACCCAGAGCTATCCTAAATCCCGATTTAGACGTCCCATGCTGATTCCTGACTGAATCTCTTCTGCATCTCTGTAGGGGATATTCACCTATTCCCCCACCCTCCTTATTTTCAATACTCTACAATAAGACCACTGTTTACAGCATTCTTTGCTTACTACTAACTTGTTTCATGAACATAATTGGCCCCTATTGAAGGACTAGGTTCAGTGGAAGACTGTGACCCACATATATGTTACCTGACTAGGGATACGGAGCTCAGCTCCAGGCGTCCTGTTATCGACAGATTACTGACTGGCTGATTTTATGACTAGTTTAATACACACCAGGGAAGGAAAAAAGGAAGTGACACCAGAGGAGGTTGATGGTGGATTGTAAAAGGATGAAATGCATAGCGTTCAGGAGGCCTGAGCCTTATCAACAGTTTATAAAAAGAAGCTCAATAACATGTTAAATATGAAGTAGTAGAGGACTGGATCCGCGCATTTGTTGCATAAGAGCCCAAAATTCTGTCGGTATCAATTGCAAAAGCTGCATTTTATCTAACATTTTATTCGCATTCTCTCGGTCACCTGGGGGGTTTGTAATAATCCTGTCTTTCACAAAGAAATTTCAGCGATCCTTTATCAAAGGGTTGTACACCACCGATTTACTTATAATTCATAAGAGAAAGAACTAAACCAGCAGAAACAACAAGCACACAACTATAATAGAAGGTCTTTATTTCACTTCTAAGACGTACAAAACTTAAAAAGGTCAGAGCGCTTTCGAGCGTAAACACTCTCTTCATCAGTGGCTACATGGAAATAGGAATGATCGTTCATATAGACCAGAAAAGGTGACAAATTTGCATAAATACAATTATCAATAAACTTACGTTTATCTAAGGAGAATCCAAAAATACAAAACATTTTTCACAGATTCAAAAAATCGAGCATAAATCACGAAAGGAACAGTAAAAATTTACAATTTTATTACAGAATTTTCAAATTCAAAGAATTTTAAAAAATGGGGGCAGTCAGGGGTCAGACCCAATCCCCGAGAGGATGACGTCAAAGATAACTATGAAGAGACTTGAATTGCATGGAGTCGAGAATGAGTCGCCAAGCATAACTTAAAATCTGAACGGGGTCAAAATTACAAATCGACTCGCGGTAAACATAAATAAAGAAGGATTCAAAAAGGAGAATATTACGAGGGTTATTACAACAAATAAGAAGGAAATTTCTTTCAAAAATGGACCCGAAATTTTCTTTAACAACAAAATGAGCAAGGGCCGTAGAAAGTTTACCACCTTTGCACCCTAGCATGTTCTGCCAAACGGATACCAATAGTACTGGTTGAAATCAGACGTGATGCCAATTTTATTTATTTGAAAGGACTAACATTGCTACTTTCGGGTTGGACGCAATTTGTTCCTCTCTATTTGGCTATTTGTCTGTTTGTCTGTTTTATCTGATGCTAACTCCCCTAACACATAACTGATTTGTAAATTAATGTTTTACAGACCAAGTTCTTATGGATCTAAAATGCATTTTAATTGGGATATGTGGTGTATTTTATATTTTTACGGGACAAGTTCTCACGTATTTGAAATTCATATCTTCCATCACATTATCGAAAGGGAACCCCGAAAAGTGCTAGAGGTCCTGAACCCTGTTAATTGAAAAGGTCCATCGAATATATTATATATAAGAATAGAATATTATAATATTCTATTAACCTTGAGCCTGTCTGACTTTGCAAACATCGTTCGTGTGTTATGAATTTTCACTAGTTCAAAATATATGTAATTAAAACTGTTCAAAATTATTACAAAAAAGGTAAGAAATACTTCACTAATGTACACCTGTTACCAATCATTCAGCAGATTAAGGTGACGCATTAAAAAGAGATTTTCAAGCATTTTGTGTCGTGAAACCCTTTTGAAATTCAATTTAATGACGGAATCATAAAATGAAAAAAAGTCCACTGTAGTCGAAATTATGAATTTACATTTTCCGCGTTTTTTTTAATCAAGAAAAATTACATGAAACTATCAATTCGCGGAACCTTATGGGTTCAGCAGAACACACTTCGAAAACGCTGCGCTAAAAGAAAGGCTCACTGAAATTACATTTATTCATATCCGATTAAAACAGAATATCCAGAAGTTCACAGAAAGACAGTACCTATTTTTCTCATATTCACAGAATCCTCCAAAGCGGAGGGGAGGGGGGTCCCAAAGCTGGGATCGCGCTCTCATTGCATTAAATACCAGCATCTGTGAACGAGTTTCGCTCTTTATAGCGCTTTTCATGCCCAGAACAGCGCGAATAAAAAGAGAGACGCAAAATATCGGTTCACGCATGTCGCTATGAGAAATGGGAGCGCAATAAAACTTACTTTGTTGTTATTTTCAACTGCCAGTAAATCAGAAAAAACGGATAATAATGAAATATAAATATAAAAGAAAATTCATCTAAGAAAAGAGAAAGTGAGATTTATTATGCGAGGTCCACATATGGCCCTACAGTCGGGCATATACCTATTGTGAAAGACAATCGATGACACTGAACATTTATATAACACGATAGGGGAACTGTAAAAACTTGCTCAGACAAGCTGTCAATATCGTTTAAATATGAGGTCGAATCATTATCTTGTGAATTGATTGGCACTATTTCAGCAGTCAGCATTGCAATTAACTGAATCAGTGGTTCCAAAATTTCTTCGTTGATTACTTTAAATTGTGAAATACAATAATCTGGTGATCCCAAGTATGTGGCTTGTTCGACCCAGACCCTTCGATCTACTCGAAGATGTAAGGTATCTGTTTGGATGGCAAGAACAGTGCCACTCAATTTAGACACTTTTGCATAGAGCAGTTTCAAAGACTCAATTTTGAATAGAGCAGTTGGCGTGGTTTGCTTTAGACTTACCACGGGTCATGATTACTTAGAGTCACCTGTATCGAATGGGACTGACAGATACTGATGTCTGCCCTCTTTGCGACCACGGCGTTCCCATGACTGGAGAGCACCTCAACATTTGCCTTGCTGTTCTTGACTGTTTTCCTTTATGTGTTACTGACAAGGTGACAAGGCTTTTAGTGACTATTTTTATCGTTCTTCTTTGTATTGGGCTGCTCGTCGACTTATGACCGAGAAGTAGGAGACGGGCATAGGATAAAAAAATTTAGACAGGAATCCAGTGGGGAAGATATCTACAGGGACCGTACCCTCTTTTCCCTACAACTAAACTCTCGGAAGGACTTACGGACCTTTCCGACAGGACATATTTAACGTGCCCGTACTCTGCGTGAACACGGAGACAGTTTCGGCAGAGCCTGGAATCGATCTCAAGTTTTTCGAGTACAATCTTCGTGCTGGTACAACCACTGAGCTGTCCCACTTCATCCCAAAGGTATGTACAATTTTAACATTCATCAGTCATATTCCTAGAGCCTAGAATTATCCCCTATAACCCAAATTATTGTCGCGTGTGATATTTGGAAGCCAGTACATTAGAACATGAGATGGCTGCATCAACAGCAAGAATAAAGAAATCCCAGTTTGCATTTATACAAATGGAATTTAAAATTCGAAATCTCAATTTAAAATGTTAATATTTTATTAAATATGTGTGTTTTGACAGAAACAATGTATCGAAATGAATATTTTCAGGAAAAGTGTCAGTTCAAGATGTCACTGCTCTAAACCCAGAACCTGCTTTCCCCTGGACTTGCGATGCTTTGGCCCTTAAATTTCGAAGCCTATAAAAACTTAAATGAAAAAAATATATTTAAAAATTACTTAATATCAGTAATCTGCAAGAAAATCTCTGAAAAATTATTATTGTTAAAAAAGTAACTGTGATTTTGATCTAAATGTACATCGCAATTATGTTCTATATTTATATGCTGAGTTATAACATTTTCATTTACTTGAAACATTTACTTGCGGTTGATGTGCACGTAGATTTAAAAGAATTTTGTTGGAGGGCCCCAAAAGTCAACTAAGCCATGGGGCTCATCTTCTGTAAGTCGGCCTTTCTGAAAATAATTCTTTAATTTGATTTTAGCTGAGCATAGCACCCAAATAACCCATGACAACCAAAATCACCCCAATATTGATTCCCTGAGCTAAAGGACGACTAGAGCCCCTATGTATTGCCTTTCAGAAGTAGCAATACAGTTTCAGGCAATTAGTACTTAATGAAGTATGTGTATAGTGAATCAATCAAATCTTTATAATTCCCAACAATTTCCTCCAAATAAATATTCTTCTTTAAATGTGACAATTTCCTCCGAATGAATAGTCTTTAAAAAATGGGACAAGGATAAATCTTTCAAAATGATCAAAAAATAGGAAAAACAAAAAATTTGTTGTATTAAAAATTGCAACTTTAAAATTACTGAATTATCGGATTTTTCCCTCTTTACATATTCATATCTTACGTCGAATTTCAGTTTATGTGAAATAAAAAGTGTCCACTGGAGTGTCCAAGGAGATTGGAATGTGGGGGCGTGGACCCCCTGGTTACGTCCCTGATGTGAATATCTCTTCAAAGAATGCAAACATGCAGTGTTTCGTAGCTGTAGCTCAATTTCTTAAGGGCCAGGGCCCTCGCTAAGACTTATCGTTAAGACTTGGGGGGGGGGGGGGAGAGCCGATAAAATTGCCAAGTCAAATAATGATTTTTGCCAACTTAAGTAAAGTCTAGGGAGTTTTTTTTATTCACCGATAACACATATTATATCGATATTTCATTCATCGATATATCGGTATGATTGATGTATCCATAATTTCTCCCAATACTCAAATATCTTAAATTTTTTTTGCATAGTACTATATCATAAAATTGCCAAGAGAGAAAAAAATTTTACTTTATCTACGGAGCTTTTTGAATACGCTCTTAAAAATACACAAAACAAGAAATTATTAACGAAAAGCTATCATTGAATTAGTAAACTGTATCCTACCCATAAGAAAAAACTGTGAACAAATTTTGGAAGATAGCGAAATATTTTTAAAAAACAAAGATGTTGGAAATATTGTTGTTGAAGAGAGATCAGGTTTCAGTGATCCTTTAGTCAGCTATGATCCTGGTCTTGGACCCTCAGATTTGATAGATAATAAGAAAAACTATTTGATCAAATTAGGGCCTCATCGACCAATTTCAGCATTCTTTACAAGTGATGGTAAAAACAGATTCAATCCCCATTGGTATAAATAATTTCAGCACTTAGAATACAGTACAATTAACGATTGTGCATACTGCTTTGTGTGCTTTCTGTTTCCTCATGGAGTAGGTCAAGAGAAGAGTGAAGATGCATAGTCGAAGATTGGAGTAAGAAATTGGGGGAAAATGAGGAGTGCCGAAAAGCAAAAGCAGGGAAAGTTACAAACTCACTTTTCATCTATTGCACACAGATCAGCACGCCACAACTATTGTGACTTTTTAATAAGGAG
Organism: Amaurobius ferox; assembly: GCA_951213105.1. Taxonomy (NCBI): domain Eukaryota; kingdom Metazoa; phylum Arthropoda; class Arachnida; order Araneae; family Amaurobiidae; genus Amaurobius; species Amaurobius ferox. Next base: position 133,830,086 of record OX578136.1, read on the forward strand.
CGGTACATTGATGTGTTTCTTGATCAAACTAAGAGATTAGCTCTGATAGAAAATGAAAGAGTACAGTTTCAGAATAGAGAAGTAGTGAAAATCTTGCTAGACACATGCAGGACCCTAGGACATCAAGGGATAGCATTTCAAGGATCAGGACCAAATGATGGCAATTTTGTACAAATAATATCGCTGATCTCAAGATATAACCACATCTTGAAAACGTGGTTTGATGAAAGAGAATTACGGCCGTACCACGTGAGTTACATGAGTCCTGAGTCACAAAATGAGCTTATATCTCTTGTTGCTGAAGAAATAGAAAGAAAAATTGTTAAGGAGTTTAAGAGCTGTGATTTTTTCTCAGTGATGGCTGATACCATACCTAACAGTTCACAAAAGGATATGCTTTCGATTGTTGTCCGTACTGTTGATGAAAATTGCAAACCAAGAGAACACTTGTTAGATGTTCCTGAATGTGCTGAAAAAACAAGTATTGGAATGGCAACGCAAATTTATGAGACTTTATGAAAGAAAGAAATTGACACATCCTCATTGGCTTTTCAGTCATATGATTTTGCAAGTTCAATGTCAGGACAGTTTAATGGAGCACAAAAGAAACTCTCAGAAATCACAGGGCATCATATACCATACATTCCATGCCAAGATCACAGGACGAACACAGCAGTAGAACACAGCTGCAGTATCAGCATTATTAATAGAGACATTCGACACACTTGAAGCATTGTATGTTTTCTTTAATTCAAGTACTAAACGTTTCAGACAGTTGAGGAATAAGATCAAAGAAGTGAAGAATGCCCTTCTTTTGAGAAATAGGACTAGGTGGACAGTCAGAGCAGAGACTATGAAAGCCGTAAACACATCATTTGAACCTATTCTATCTGTATTAGAAGAAATTTCCACACGACAGGAATTAGACTGTGCTACAAAAACAAAAGCGCACGGGTTATGCAAAAAGATGAAATCATTTGATTTCATTGTTAGCTTGTTTTTATGAAAAACATTATGTATAAGATGAAGATTTTGACAGAAACTTTGGAAAGCCCTGATCTGAATTTGATTGATTGTATTACAGTTGTCGAAAACACAGTAATAATTTTGGAGGAGATTGATATTAACACCACAGAAATAGACAACTTGATCACAAGTGCGGAAACATTTGTCGGAAACATTAAAGTTGATCTTGAACATGACTTTCAACTGCACCATAGAAGACGAATGAGGTCGAGAAGGATCGAGGAGTATACTGAAAATGAATGCCCTTCTTTTGAGAAATATGTCCAGGACTAGGTGGACAGCATAGACTACACATAGACCTAAAACAATTCTATAGAAAAGAGTTCAAGGTTGTCCTTGATACACTAAGTAGAGGCCTTAAAGACAACGTGGTTGCTATGAAGACAACTATTTCTCCAATTTTCAAATTTCTCTTGAACAAGGATAATCTGACAATCGAAGCAATTGAAGAGGCTGTCATGATGTTTCCTCCAGCTACTAGGCCTGATATACATGCTCTACAAAGTGAGTTAGAAGTCTTCATTAACATATGCAAAGAGAGACATATTCTATCAATGGAAACAATGAAGAACGTCATGGTTCAATTCAAAAATGCATTAAAGCTGGCTTTCAAAATGTGCCAATAATCTATAACAGCAGGTTATGGAGTCAGCATAAATGAAAGAGCATTCAGTCAGCTAAAGATTGTGAAAGGTTCCTTGAGAACAACAATGACAGACATGAGGTTTAACAGCTTGATGCTTTTGAAGTGCGAAGCAGACTTGGGAAACGAAATCAACTTGGAAGATGCTGTGGAAAGGTGGTCTTGCCTGAAGCAAAGACGAATACGTGTCTATGTAAAATAAGTTAAACACACTAAAACCTTTTTTTATCCATATTCCATTATATGGATCTCTGGAGTGTATATCATGATATAATATCATCCATCATAATATCATGGTTTAAAAGACAACGTGTTAGTGAGGAGGAAAAGAAAGTACAACAGTAATACCTTGAAGCCAGCCAAGGATGATACTAATTTTTAAATAAATTTTATCTAAAATGTACCAAGTCTGCCAACTTGGGTCTTGATTTTGCCAACTGTACAGGGATTTCTCGACATTCGGGGGGGAGGCTCCCCCTTGTCCTCCTCCCTAGCGAGGGCCCTGTTAAGGGCGCGCACACACACACATATATATAGCTAGGCTACAAATAAAATAAAATATACAGTAAACTTTCCATAATCCAGCACGTTCAGGACTTCAATGGTGAAGGATTACTAAATTTGCCGGATTCTTCGATGTCGAACGAAAATGTGTAAAAAATGAGAAAAATTAATTTAAAACATCATTTTTTGCTTCAAGCGTTACATAGGCTGAATTAAACTGTACAGTACATAAATAAATTTAAACAGTGTAAGGTAAACTTCAATGAACATAAATCTGCATATAAAATCATTTAGTCTATTATAATAAATGTACCTTAGTCGGCCGAATGAACCCGAACAGTGCTGCCAACAGAATCTTCGGGTCCATATACAACAAATGCTCGGCCCCCTATTACCTCATAATTCAAATTATTGATCTTTTTTCGTGAGCTGCTTATGTGACACGGGGCGCCAATCCTCCCGGGCTTCTATGCAATGCATGCTTTTGCATCTATATGTCGACGATTCAGGACCCGAATGCGTTTCGAGGGACGTGCCAAACTGCCGTACGTTCCGAAACATTAGATGCTATATAAACCAAAGTTTACTTTAGCGATAATAATAAGATATATATATATATATATATATATATATATATATATATATATATATATCTCTTATTATTATCGCTAACGCATTTCTATAATACTTTAACTACAAGCTCATCTATGTCTTAACATGGCCCTCAATGGATATTATTTTTATTTAGCTAAATATGTTACCTTCTATCTTTATCCTTAGTCTTGGTCTATAGTTACTCATTTGTAACAGATATGCTAGAGATGGGTTTTTTTGTACATACAGTAGTTTATGCATAATTTTCGATTAAAATCTTTCAATTTTTATATATATATATATATATATATATACACAGACAACTTATTAAACATACTATACTCGGTGGTCAACTTAACTTTATTATACAGAACCTGTAAAAAGTCTCAATTGCATAAATCTAAAGCTCTGATTTGCTGCGGTTGAATTCATCTGGTGCGGTCACAGGTAGGTGACAGCGGAGGTGCTATATGTTTGGCGTGATTATTTCTCAAATACGATTTATGTTTCATTAAAGTTTTACACCTGTAATGTCATTTCAATGAGAATTTATTACTAATTTCTCGTATAGACAATAATTTAATAATTAGTAATAAATAAATTTGCAAAGAGTGATATGCAAAATTCACGCTGTATCCGAATGATACTGACGATTGAAACACCAGTTAAATTTGACACAATTCTTAAAATCTCGAAATGAGACTTTTGTGAATGTTTATCTTTTAATTAATGGAAAATATCCATCACATTAACTTTTTCACTTATATGAAGTGGTTGGTTCTACTTTTTTTGAAGCTTCGTAATGTATTTGAAGCCATCGAATCAGTGAACTAAAAGTAAGGAAATGTTACTCAATCCACCAGCTTAGGAAAATATTTAAAATAACGAGAGATTAAAAAGTAAATCCAAAAATTTGCGAAATCTGAGAACTGAGAAGGAACAAATATGTTGTTAATAAAAAAAGGCGGGAAAATTCGGACGCCAAAGGAGATTTTTCTTTTCTTTGGGTTTCGCCTCAAGACTTGCAAAAAACTAAAGAAAAAGAGCTATGCAGGCGTGTGATTTGTTGAAAGTATTATGATATGCTTAGTCAGTAAAATAAATATATAAATAATTAATAAATAAAATTATTAAAATTGTAAAGCAATAAATTTCACAATTAATATTCAGTATTTTCACATTTTATTATAATTTTTTTATTAATTCATTCTTTCTGTCATACATTTGTGACGTTTCGAGAAATATATTTTTATAGCGGAAAGATCCGCACCTTGCTTATAATCAAGTTAACCATATCTTCTCCATTGAACGCAACAATGAAAATTTTAATATTTTACTCTTAGTCCCAGTGCGGCAGAATTTTGATTACCTATTCAAATATTTTTCATCGTTTCTAATGTCTAACCCCACATTTTATTATCCTTTATTCTTACTGATCAACTTGAAACATTTGTATAATTTATCATCTACATTTGGATTGGGTTGATGTATCTCCGCGAAATGTTAATATGTGTTCGTTTTTCACAACTAAATAAAAACAAATATTAGTTGAAATTATTTGTAATTTGTTTGATTAGAGAAAATACGTTAATTGAAATTAAAGCATTTGATGACTTTATTTTCCATGGAGAAAAATGCTGTTTTTCTCTGCTTGTTTAAAAAACAGACGATTTTATACCGGACCTCGAACTTTAAACAGAACGCCACTCCAGGTCGTCATACAATGTAAAAATGCTCAAATACTAAAATTCATATTTTCAAACTTCCTCGTTAAGTAACATCTCTTGTTGGATTGTATTATCTCTCTTTTTAAACAAATATTTTAAGGATTTAAAACTAAATGTTCCCTTTTTACCCGTGAATGCATTTTGCTGGTAAATCGCGTAACGCAGTTTTTCCCAAAACCACGTTTCGCCCCATTGAAGATATGTTTTCGAAGATAGGACATGCAGAACATCCCTATCTAATTCTTGTTCATCCGGCATTTCTCCTTTTATAATTATAATCAATCGATCTACTTTGTCCTGCAGTGTCTGGTAGTAAGCCGCTTGGAACTCCAAATAAAACCACTCACTTTTTAAGAAAGTTTCAGACATGATCACCAAAGTTTTCCTGCTGTTTTGGACTGATTCCACTATGTTATTAGTTATGTAACGACCCGGCATCCAGTTGCGCTCGTGGATGCAAAACTTGTAGAAAGGCGACTTCTTTTCGAATTCTTCTAGAATAGCCATTGTAACTGCTCTGTCTGCTGAGCTATAAGAAATGAAGCAGTCATATTTCTTATTTTCGGTATTCTGTCTGTTACAAAAAAATAAGATGTAGCAGGTATTACAGTGACTGTATAAGTAAGATAATATGTATAATTTGCGCTTGTAATAAAATATGATAGTTGTCATTAACAATAGTGTCACAACCGGAATGACTGCGTACTGAGTATACTGAAAATTTGGGCACAAGTCTGATTCTTTCATTCTTAGTAAGCTTGAAGGGCTCATTGAATTGTTGGAGAATATACAACGTACATCACTGATATCATTAACTTGAGTAACATGTTTTGAAAGCCATTTCTTTGCATTGAGTACAGAGCAACCACATGGCCATAAATTATTAGAAAGACTGACCTTGAAATTTTTCACGATCCTTGAATGATGTTCTATTGCCTCAGGAAGTGATCTCAATCTGTTGTGGTGTAATGTGAGGAGCTTGACATTCTCTGGCAGATGAAATCTATCAAATGTAATTTTATTATCCTCTGCGTGAATTTCAGTCAAGTTTTCCCAGATGCTCATATTCAAGCCAATGAGAGATGTCAAGTTATTTTGACTGATGTATAAGACGCCCGTGTTAGGAGGAGCCTGCCTTGGTATATGACTATACTCTCTGTTGCTACAATTCACGCTTGTAACATAGTTGCTTTTTATATACGTGCAGTCACATCTTTCGGGGCATAAATCAATTATATTGCAAATGAAATCAGTGGGTTTTAGAATATTTAGTTTCTTTCCACGATGTTTCACGGGATACTGACAGGTCAAGCCACCTGGAAAGTCTAAGCGAGACACCAAAATATTATTCAAATATTGATAAAGTTCATAAGCATGACAATCGCATTCCAATGGATTGCCTTCTAAAAATAATTGTGTCCTTTCACTAAAGCTAAGATTATTACTTATACTTGCTGAACTTAAATGTACCTTTCGTACATTGTTCCATTCTAAATGTATTTTAGGTCCTTTGCTCATAAAAACTGGAACAAATAGCTCATTTATTTTGTTGTACGTGGCCCAAAATTCTTCCAAATTAAAAAGTTGATCCCAATTTATATTTCTGATATCAGTTAAACGATTGAAACTGACATCGATTTCAGTTAGCCTTTCACTGGTACCGAATGGATGGTACCCTTGTAGGGATGATATCGAGTTATGACTAATGTTAAGACTGAATAGTTTAGGCATATTTTCAAATGCATCTTTAGCAATTGATTCAATGAAATTAGATGAGATATCAAGAGTTATTAGCGATTCAAGCCCATGAAAAATATCTTTTTTGACTTCAGGGAGATTATTTTTGAAGAGTTTGATAATTTGTAGGTTTCTGTTGTACTTAAATGGTTGATCTCTGAACTCAGTTATATCGTTAAAACTCAAATCGAGCTTTTCCAGATTTCTTAACCCACTGAATGTATTTTGAGTTATTAATTGCAGACGATTATTGTACATAGAAATATACGAAAGATTACGCGTATCCGAGAACAGTTCGTTCGGCAGAGATGTAAGATTGCATTCATTCAAATATACTTCCCTCAAATTAAATAAACCCAAGAAAGAATCTTTAGTTAATTGCAAATAATCGTTTTTGCTGATGTCCAGCTTCGACAGTTGTTTGTTGTTGGAAAAAATATTTGTTATTTTTTTCAGTTTGTTACTTCCGATGTCCAACTGCATTAAAGCTGTAAGATTTGAAAATATATGATTACTTAGGACTTCTATATTATTTTCTGAAAGGGATAGAACTTCAAGAAGTGTTAAATGATGGAATATTTTATCTGGTAAGTGAAATATTAAATTGGATTGAAGAAAAAGAAATTTCAGTAATAGTAAATCATCAAGTATTCCTTCTGGTAATGTGTTAAGTCTATTGTCATTAAGGTACAGAACTGTCATGCTTTTCATTCCATTAAACACATGAACTGGAAGATTTTCTATTTCGTTGTATGATAAATCTAACTCCAAAATAGCCATTGCACATGAAAAAGCTGATGGATGAATTATTTTTATATTATTTTCAGATAATATAATTGTTTTTATTGTGCACAATCCGTCGAAAGTGCCATTCTGCAAAATAATATTTTGCGTATTTGGAAAAGAGCTAAAAAATTGAAGTTTTGTAAGATCCAGAAACGAAAATAATCCAGGTTTTAGAGGACAGCCAGAAAGTTGAATAGACTTCGCAAATGACAGATTTTGTTGTCTGAGTTCTTGAAATTCGGAGTTACCCTTAGGATCACATATTATTGTAAATGTTCCATTTCCATTGCTCAAAGAGGGATTGTTGCGATTTGTTCCAAAACATGCAACTGTTGAATAGTTCTGGTGTTTTGATCTTTTGCAAAATGTATCTTTTTCAGTCATACCAGAGCATATTTTTAAGCATGCATGTAAAAGAAGGCAATGTTTTAAAAGAGAAAACGTAGCAAAATGGAGCCTCATGACTGTATATAAATAACTGATAGCTATTTGAAGGGAAATTGGATTTCCTTAAAATAATATTGTTGATATTTCATAATTATAACCAATAACGTAAATTTGGTGATGTTTAATACCTTCATTTATTCCTCACAACAATTTTATTTAATTATGAGATTTTTATTCAAATTTGACTTTTATGTACGGAAAGTAACCAATACATAAAATTTTGAGTAATAAAAGAAGAAATAAGATGGATGGTGAACATTATGGTTATTTGTTACCAATCCGATAAATAAGATGTATAAATACATTACTTACGAAGATAGTAATCATAAATACGAAAACTTTGAGTATATTTTCAATCATTCGAATATTTATAACTCAGTTCATTTTTAAACATTTTAACAGAAAAAATAGTAATATTATCTGATTGTTTCTAATTCGTCTGAAGGTAAGTCTCTTTTTTTATTTCCCATCTCATAAACCATCTTAACTGAGAAGAACTGCTTATAAATATGCTCTTTTTCCAGTTTATAGTAATATGTCTCTGTTTAATGACTGAAAATAATATTTTTTAACTAGTAAAAATTCCCAAGCTTTTTGTACGTCCTTTAATGAGTTTTTTTGTTTTAGCTTGATTTAATTACCTATTCATAACTATTTATTACACAGACATTAAAATAAATGTTCTAATTTTAGATTTCTTATGAATGCCATTTTGCATTAAATTTGGCATTAGGAGTCTGCTACAAACTCGTTCAGAGTTGCACGTATTTAAACTGTATCTTTATTTTATCTTCACACACACACAAAAAATCTTCACAAAAAAAAAAAAGAAAGAGAAACATGCCCTGATTACAAAAGTACGTTAAAAAAATTTCTGTAACCCCCTTTCTCAAATTTCGTATCATCTGAAAATTGTCGAAAATAATCTTATTGCAAGAAATTACATTTTTTTTTGTCATAAAACATCAAACGCGTCATACTGCAAGTAATGCGTGTAATAATAAGTCTTCGTTCCAATCAAAAGTTCCCGTTATTTAAATTGACCGTATCACAGTACTTGATAATAATGTCATATTTAATGAATAATATCTTCAACAGTTAAAAAAATATATAGTTTTCCGAAGATTTACTTCAGCTTTTTCATTCGAAGTCGTGACAAATCACAAAGCAGTTTTCCATTCAACGAAACACCGCATAACTTTCACAATCAGCACCTTGTTTTGATCAGTATTTGTATTAAATGTTGTTGTTCTTCATACTCAAGAACAGAATTTTTGCTGACTTCATACAACTTCGCACAAATGAACCACTTTCACATTTACAATGAAGAATTTTTAAACTGCAACTACGGTTAACTGTTTGGGCAAGCTCTTTCGTTTGAAACTTCACAATCATTTAAGCAATTTTGATTCTTGCATCTGTATTTCCGGTGCATCAGGAAATTCGAACAGACAAACATTAATCAAAACGGATATGGAATCTCAGCAAAAACACCTGAACAACTTTATTTTAAAAGCCAATCAAATCTCATTATCGTAGTTACAAATTCCGACTTTAAGAAATTCTCATTATTATTACTTTTTTTATATATAAAAAGCATTCCCAAAACTGCGTCTCAATCTCCGCCAAAAGTTTTTGACCGATTTTATTGAAATTCTACAGGCAGCTCAATATAAAATTCTACTATGTCTCTCAAAAATTGCAGTCAATGGTACTACTCCTCTCGTTTTCAGGGCAAAGTTGTCATGACACCGCTAAGGCAGTGTCACCTCCCTCCCAGGAAGCTATCGTAACCCATTGAAATTCGGAGAAATGCTATTTGGAGAATTGGGAAACATAATATGTTGTTACTATAACTTCCTCCCCGAAAATAAATGGGCTTCTGAGATTTATTGATTGTGAAAATCGTACCAAATTGTATTCGATTTGCTCAATTTGTTCGAGAGATATAACGCTTTATGCGGAAAAAAACAAACAAAATTCCTAATATCTCGAGAATAACTCATGATGATTTCTAAATAATTGTGTCTATTCATTTCGGGGTAAAAGAATTTGCAAATCATTCACTCATTTAATAATAATGAGTTTATTTTACTTTTTATTAATTTTTCTAATTTAGATAAAAATATGAAATATTTCAAGAACGGCGCATGTTTGCGTTTTAATGTTGGTGGAATTCACTTTTAAATAAAAAATTACTTATTACATATATATTTTTGCAACAATTTTACACGCAGTTATGTTTTTATAGTATTTTTTCGATTTCCGAAAACAAACGTTCTATAAAATGTTTGTTCACGTCAAATGAAAATCAATGAAAATCAACAAGGCTCTGGCGTTTTCCGATTGAAATAATAATACCAAATTTTAATCCATTCTATTAATTTGTTCGAAAGATATCGTGCTCATAGACAGGCACACAGACATGATTGAAACTTCCCAAACAGATACCTTATATCTTTCTGGCAGGTCGGAAGGTCTGGGTTGAAGACGAAGACATGATTGAAAACATAGCTGATTCACATTTAAAGATGCTTAAATGGTGTTGTAGATCGTCCATCAAACTCCGAAGGTTTGATTTTTGACTCCCATCACAATATTTTCCCTTTATATTAATTACTATGTGTGGCAGAAAAGGTGACAAGAATAATATTCCAGTATGTATTCTGACTAGTGGGTCGAAACCCAGCTCGGACCAGAGTTTGTTTGCATGCATTGGCGTCCGAACAACTACAGGGGAGATGCAGTGATCGGTGTCTGAGCGGTTTCGATTTTTCATACAATTTATGAAAGGGATTTTCAATTTATGAATATTGCAGCGAACAAGGTAAGAGCCTGTATACAAAAATTTAAGAGAATGGAGAGACTGTAAAGATCTCAGGTTTCACTTCAATCTGAAGTTTGAGGAGAATGTGGGGTCCATATCTAATATAAAATATAAGAATATCGTCCTTGTAACTCAATGGATGAGCGTCGTCTAGTCCGCGAAGATATGTGATTGAATCCCGGTTGGAACTAGAAATTATTTACACCTTTTTATATTTACACTAGAAAATTCTTATTGTAACTTTTAAGTCTCCTTAGTTTTGTTTAATCCAACAAGGGGGATCCGTTCCCTACTGGCTACGTTCACCAACCCCTGTAACTCGCTTCGCGAGTCGGGGAGGTCTTCGTCCTCTATTCGCTGGCGCTCGATGCGCTTCGTCCTCGAGGAACGAGGCGCTTCGTCCTCTATTCGCTGTCGCTCACTTCACGAGCTCTTTTGTTCCACCTGTCAATCAAGTGTAATATGCTCATTGGAGATTTGCCTTCTTTATCGTTGGCACTCACTAACCCCGGAGCTTGTTTTCAACCTGTCTGGCGCACACGATCACCCTCGTTCTCCCAATCGGCTTTCCCAATGAAACCTTTTGCCCATACTGAAGAAAAATTTTCACTTTCTAAGTGCATAAAAAATGGAATAACTTATAAATTAAATAGAAATTTAAAAAATAGACTCTGTCTCACAAATATTCAACTATGTATAGGTACATACCTGCAGAAATTTGCGGTCCTGCTATTACTAGTCAGGTCCAGTACGTGAATTCGCAGCTGAAATGCCCTTTTTTTTACTTTGACATTAAATATATCTTAAACTAAAGTTTAAATCAAAAATCGGTTTATTTTTGCGTGTTCTCTTAACATTCCTCTACAAATATACCAAATTTCATTTTTTTAAATGATATTTGCGTTACGAGACAGAGAAACTTTAGGAATGCGTAATTTGCTAAACAGGTGGCTTTTCTGTACAGAAAACAATCTGCTGACCCACTATTGTTTCAAAATTATGCCATCTAGCTCAGTGTTTCCATCAAGACTTTTTAACAGGGGGGGGGGGGGGGCGAATGAAACCTGGTATGCCTGAAAGAAACACTGGGACAAAAAGTTTACCCATACAAGCCTTAAAGGGTTGAGAGTTTCAATTTTCTCAAAAAGTGTTTTCGTATCGAAAAGAATGCTTTTCTTTAGTACAGGAAGTAAAATTTTCCTAGGTGTTTGTGTGTGCTCTGTTGTACACTGCAGTTCATTGGCTTCGCTAGTGAATGTATCTTCCAGACTTTAAAGTTTGATGTTTAAATACAAAAGTAAATTAAGTAGAGCACATACTTGTTTAGAGTAGATTATACTTTTAACCTATCAAGCGTTACAAAAAAATGAAGGTCTAACTTATTTTTAATAAACATTGAAAGCGAGTTCTCCGAGAGCCTTAACCTTGACGGACGATTATCGACGTAGATATCGGATATAGAGATTAAAAGGCGATGATTTTAAAAAGCGAAAATTATGTGTTAATGCAGTTTCTATTCAAGTACACAACCTTCATCAGTTGAGGATATATCAACCACGGGGCTGAGTAGGCTGTAGATAAGATTTTATTTTGTATGAAATTAACGTGAACTAATTACAAAATTGGGGAAAGAAAAATTCTTATAGTCTACCGGAGAGGAATGGTAAATCCGTTTCTGATCCTCATATGGAAATTGTATATGTAATTTTCACGTTACTAATAAATCAAGGACGTATGTAAGGGAAGGGGATTGAAGAGATTATCACCCTCGAACTGAAAAATTTCTGTCAAATTTTCCTGTCTCTAACATGGCACTGTAAATATGCATTTTCAGTTTATTGTAGGCGAATATCCGTTCCAAACCTCGAATATCCCCCAACCCTCCAGAAAGAAAATTCTTCCAACTGTCTGATCACTTGATTAAATATGCTACTGAGTAAGACAACACGAAAAAGACTCGAACAATAGTGAAAACTGAAATTTTACGAATTTCAAAACTAAGCATCACGAACGTTTTACAATTTTACAAGAGAGTTTCTTTTTCGTAAAACGTGTAGAACAGTAGTAGACTTATTTTCTTTTCAAAAACTCACTTCCCTGGAATGGCAATCGAACTTGCATCTCCTGGATTGCGTCTATAGTTTTGATATGCTACCAACTACACCACACGGTTATATAAATAATTCATTTGACTTTCCTTAGAAACGAATTACAATTTCATTTTTAGACAATTCGTTAATATTACTTTCTCATAATACTGTTTAGAATACAGGTTATCATTTTACTGAAATTTATCGAATTCGAGATTTTGATAGATAATCACGTTTTATAAGACATCCTGAATTCATTTTGAACACTTTTGGAAAAATGTCAATTGTGTGTGTGTGTCTGTGAGATGCGCACATGGCAGCTATTTTAAGTGGAGATATATTTTTTGAAATAATGTTATGATTTTCGTAATTTCCTATAAAAATAATAATTCTCGTGACAGTGATGGTCGCGGTATATAGTCTATGGGGGAAATTGATGATGTAAACTGCGCTATGGATGTTAATGGTATCAAAATAGTTTGTATTAACATAGATAAACTCAATGCATTTGGTGTCATTACGTTATTGCCAATTTGAAAAAAAAAATTCTATTATTCATTACTATACAAGTAGAACTAAACACTGGAATATGAATGAATGTATGAGAACGTCGAGTGGAGACTCACCTTTTAAATATTTTAAACCTATATACAGCTTAGGTTCTCCTAGGACATCTGCTGCCTTAATTGTGTTACATTTTACTTTTCATGTTCAACAACTGGATATTTACGAAATGGATTTGTTCTCACTTTACATATTATGGATTTGGAACGAAAACCAGACCTCAATAATTTCAGTCTAAATAATCTGAAGTGTATAGGTTAAGGCTCCACTCGGTTTTCTCATACATTCATATTCCATAGTGTTTAGTTCTACTTGTATCGCAATCATTATCAGAATAAGAAAAGAGGGAAAAAAATGTTTATCTTTTTGCAGCTCTCGAACTCAAGTTCGTATTTTGATGTGAATAACATCAATGCCGGGGTATCTCTGACCGAAATCGGAGCGTTACGAAAATTGTAAACACTTTGGAAAGCTTATATCTACGAACCCAATAGATATAAATGTAAACAATTTTTACTTGTTTTGTCGGACATAGGGTACAGATTATGATTATATAAAAATAATTTCAATATTTGAATATTTTAAACTTTTTTCAATGAAACCTAAAAGCTTTTGCCCGAACGTGTTTTTGCTTCACTTTGCTTATTTTCATTCGAAATACACTCTGCAAAAAATATATGCACCCATAAGAAAGAGCTATAGTCGGCATGTATGTATGGTTTGAGGAGATGAGCAAATGATTAGAATTTGGGAGCAAAAGAAAATGTTTTATTAAAGAATGATGGACAAGAAGATGACATTTTATTAAGTGGTAAATCTTCCACTTGCAGCTCTACAAGCCGATATTCGGCTCGGCATAAAGTCAATTATGTTGCTTATGTCCTTCCGCGGAAGATTCTGCCACAAATGTTGCAACTGGCCAGCTAATTCAGTGGTATTCTGATAAAGCTGTAATTGCCGTCCCAGCATGTCCCACGCGTGTTCTATTGGAGATAGGTCTGGGGACCTGGATGGTCATGGGAGGGTAATAAATCCTTGAAGACATTATTGGGAAAGTCGTGCAGTATGTGGTCGAGCAATGTCTTGTTTGTAAATGGAGCCTGGATGGCTTGACAGCATAGGCAGAACAATCTGCTGCAGAAGATCGTCGACGTACAAGCGAGTCATCAGATTGGTTTGCGACATAACCAGAGAAGATCGACATTTTTTACGCCCAGCTAAACCGAAGAGCGTAGAGCAGTTCAAAGGGACGGCCGGGAAAACATGGAAAAACAATACACAAATACATACAAAGGCAATATACATAGGCATACAAGGGCAATATACACATACATACATAGACAATATACAAAAATACTTTCAATTATTGATGCGATTTTCAATAATGAGAGTAAGATAACAAATTGTTAAGCTAACATATTGAAAATCCCTAAAAAGGTACATCTAACTATAGTTGGGTAATAAAAAATAGATAGTATTTTATGTAAAAATCAGTATAAAAATAAGAGATCGACTGTCCCACGAGATGACTCCACAGACTGTCACACCACGTGTGATGGCTGTGTGCCGCTCGACAACATACGCAGGATCGGAACGACTAGAGCTCCTCTACTACAGGCTGACTTATCAAGCATATTGAAGCCCATAGGGTTCCATACTAGAGTTACAGAAATTATAAAATAAGTGTTTAAAATAAACACTTTATATAAAAAAAGAAGTTTCAATTAGAATTTTGTAGAACTTAGCTTGCACAAGTATGCTCTATTACCAGGTATCCAATTATTTATTAGTCATTGTTTTCTTCTTTCTTCGTTTCTAGGAAAGCGAAATAGCCTAAAACCCTTTCTAGAATGATTATAGCAGTTCGGTGCAGGACATCTACCCATAATTATTTCAATTATACTTCCTAAAGTGAAAATACGAATAGAGCTAATGCTAATGGACTGCGCTTCCAGCTACGGTGGGCTTCAATATGCTTGATGAGTCAGCTCGTATATAGAGGAGCCTTAGGAACGACAGTCCTCCTCCACATATGTATGCGGCGGTCATCAGCACTGAGAGGGAAGCGGGATTCGTCGCTAAATACAACATGACTCCAATGGGACACTGTCCAGGCTGAATCGAGCTCGGCACAAAACTAGACAGCTCTGTCTATGTTGAGGGGTCTGTAGTAGGCGCCTTAATGGACGTCGACACCTAATCCCACTTTCTGACAGTTGCCCCCGAATAGCATCCCTTGATACAGAATGAATGGAGGATGGTAAATGCCTTTCAATGGCTGATAGCAACGCCATTGGTGTGGACGTGGCTCCTCTACTGACTGCATGATCCTCTTGAGCAGTTGCCTGTCTGGAAGCCTCTGCGATAGTTACATGTGCCTTCTCTTATCAACTGTTACCAACACCGAGCAACTACCATATCCGACCAAGATGATGACTGATATGTCTGCTGGATTAACCTGCTTCCCTTGGGCCTATGATGCACCCTTTCTCTAAATTCGACAATTGTTCGTAGCGCAGTATCAAAGCAGAACATCCAGTTCCAATTGTCCGTGACTGAAAACACCGGTTGTTTTAATTATTGCACGAAGCGTTGTTCTTATGAGCCTTGTATGAGTCCTACGAGTATAACATCATTGGCGTTAATAGTTTGATCATTTGTATAACTCTTAAACCGGCATTTGCATACCGAGTTTCGAAGCTGTAGCTCAATTTTTATGAGTGCATATATTTTTTTGCAACAGTGTATCATCGAAAAAATATAAATATAAATAGTGATGTGTGGATTTTCACCACACGTCCGGTCAGGACGCAAATATTATTATTATTCTCCATTAAAATCAATTTCGACGTTGGCCGTGTCGGACATAAACACATGTAAATCAATTATAAAATATAAGTGGACAATGAGGACAACGAATGAAATATAAAACAATAACAAATTTATTTACAAATGATTAAAATAATAAGCTCAATACCATCCTCGCAAAGTTACTCTATTTAACACAACATTAGTGTTATTCATATCTAATCTCATTGACATAATATTTTCTCCGTTCCACAATAACGGCTCTCATAATTACACCTACTTAAAACACCTAATTACATTTCCTCATCTCAAGATTACAGTTAATTCGTACCAAACATATATTTATACATTCACTTAATTTGCATAAGGATCTATTATCTCAAATACGAAGGTTTATAAAATGTCGAGAGAGAGCGAGAAAATCGTGCCATCAAATGTATGTAAAAGGCATGCATGGCATACCTAGGTACTCCGTTATGTCGCCCGTCATCGGGTCGGAAGGCGTTGGGTGTTCGTCATCTCCGTAGTTGTTCGAGGACACTTCTCTCTCAAAAATTTAAAAACCAAGTGAAGTTGCTTCTCTCGAAATCTGACTATCTCTTGAACATCTGAAAATCGTTGCCTCCTACAAAACTGCACCCCTGGTTGTCATTGGCCTGACACTGTAACCCCTGCTATTTTCATTGGACAGCATAAGGTTACATATCTGTTATTGGGTGAATTTGCATAAGGATCTATTATCTCAAATACGAAGGTTTATAAAATGTCGAGAAAGAGCGGGAAAATTGTGCCATCAAAATGTATGTAAAAGACATGCATGGCATACCTAGGTACTCCGATGTGTGGCTTCTGTCATCGGGTCGGAAAGCGTCGGGTATCCGGCATCTCTGTAGTTGTTCGAGGACACTTCTCTCTCAAAAATTGAAAAACCAAGTGAAGTTACTTCTCTCAAAATATGACTCTCTCTCGAACATCTGAAAATCGTTGCCTCCTACAAAACTACGCCCCTGGTTGTCATTGGCCTGACACTGTAGGTCCTGCTATTTCCATTGAACAGCATAAGGTTACATATCTGTTATTGGGTGCTGTCATCTCGTAGGTTTGGTTAGGACCCAAGAATTAATATGTGTCAGCTGACCGAAAGTTCTCACGATCTCAGGTGGGTGGGTGACCAGTGGGGGTCAAGAGGTCGCCTCTTTCCAAGGCCCACCATTGCGAGTCCCTCTGTAATTGAGACGCATCCGTTGACGAAGTCGAAGAAGCGTTGCTTTTATTTCCTTTCCAGGTGTCCTTCTGGGGAAAGATATACTTATTTTAAAAGCAATACAGGGACCGTCTTCATAGGTTGAGATCCATCCAAAACTTACGATGTTACATATTAACCATGTAACAAATAGTAAGCAACAAAAATATTTAGTAGGAAAACCAATTTTCATATCTATAATTTGTTTTTGCAATTCTCTTATAGTTTTCGGTCAAATTGAAAAATATTGAAAGTTTTCGGTTTTTCAAGTTTATAATGCTTATTATCTCAAAAACAGAAAATGCTAGCTAGAAACTATAAGAAGCAAGTTGTAGCCTTTTGGAAATCCCTACAAGGATATATTATTGGATGTCGGATCGAGGTCTTATTTTTGAACTATTGTGGTTATAATTTTGATTTATTAATATTTTCACCTCTTGAAGTTTTCCCAATGAGAGGAAAAGATAACATTTAAAGTGTGATCAGTGCTGCAGCTCAATGTGTTTCCTGCTTGATGAAATAAATATCGGAGCACAAGCTCGAGATATTTTACTTTGTTTTAAAGAAATTAGGAAGTGATGTGAGCTTGAGAACTGTAGATATGCTAAATGATTAATGAGGTTTGATTAAAAGAAATGGAAGTATGAAATTCTACTATGTATTTATGTCCCGTCAGACAAATTTATAAATTTATCTGAATATTAAATCGCGTCAGAGATGTTTAGTTTACATGCCGCCAAACAAGTTAGTAAAAAAAAAAATTGATATTTTGCGCGAGTTCATGGTCAGGGTATTCGGCTGAATTTGGAGCGAAATATAAAAGTATGTCAGTTATCTGACTGCAAATAATTTGTACTATATTAGCTATAAGCTGCAAGTATAATTTTTATCTTTTTAAAAGCCAGCCCTACAGGGATATATAATAGGATTTCGGATCATATTCTTAGTTTTAGAAATAGAGTGGTTATAATTTTGATCTTTTAGTAATTTGAACTATTTTGAAAAGATGGCTCTAATTTCAATATTTTGATATTTTGAACTGTTTTGAATATGTCTAAAGAAGACAAACCATACACAAACGAAGATGTTATTCAAGCTAAACAATTTCGGATTCATCGGACTGGGGCCACTGCTAATTTTTAACACTTTACAACAAAGTTGAAAAGTGTTTATGACTTTGTTCATTCTGTCTGTCTGTCTGTCTGTCCGTTAGCACGATAACTGCCGTAAAAATGATTTAATCAAAATGAAATTTTAGTATGTTGTTCAGACGGTCTGTAGGACCTATGGGAATATAAATGAATAATATCACCCAATTAGTTTTGGATTGAACCCGGGTTGAAAAAATGAAATAAATTGAACCCTATGGAAGCTAATTTTTAAAATATTTTTTAAGCGGATTTAAAATTCACCAATTGCTTCGAAAGTTTTATGAAATATTCAAATTATACTATAAAATATGTAAAAAAAAATTAGCAAAATATATTCAGTAGTTTTTAAAATAAAAATTAAAATAATAATTACATCCTTTATATGAATAGATCACGTGACCATTACATGAAGAGATCACGTGACCCACTTCAAAATAAAATATGCTATCCATCTTGTCTCGAAATCGTGATTTTTAAAGTTCTTTTTAATTCATATTTAGTGTTGTATTCGTCGTAAAACCGCTTTATTTTTGCTTAATTTCTGTGAGTTTATATTCTGAAATAGCGCAATTACAATATATTTGAGTTTCAATGCCATCCATCTTGTGTCAAAATCGAGATTTTTAACACTTTACAACAAAGTTGAAAAGTGTTTATGACTTTGTTCATTCTGTCTGTCTGTCTGTCTGTCCGTTAGCACGATAACTGCCGAAAAATGACTTGATCAAAATGAAATTTCAGTATGTTGTTTAGACAGACTGTAGGACCTATGGGAATATAAATGAATAATATCATCCAATTAGTTTCGGATTGAACCCGGGTTGAAAAAATGAAATGCATTGAGCCCTATGGGACCTAATTTTTCAAACATTTATTAAGCGGATTTAAAATTCACAAATTGCTTCGAAAATTTTAGGTAATATTCAAATTGTTCCAGAAATACATAAAAAGAAATTCAGCGAAATATATTCAGTAATTTTTAAATAAAAATTAAAATAATAATTACACCTCTTATATGAAGCGATCACGTGGACATGATAAAAGATCGCATGACCCACTTCAAAATGATATATGACATCCATCTTGTCTCAAAATCGTGATTTTTTAAGTTCTTTTTAATTCATATTGAGTGTTGTATCCGTCCTAAAACCACTTTATTTTTGCTTAAATTCTGTGCATCTACATACTGAAACAACGCAATTACAATATATTTGAGTTTAAATGATCATCCAAATTTGATTATTTCTACAACGAAGCCTATTTTTCACTTATATAAAATGTAAACAGCAAAATATGTAGAATGAGTTGTATTAGAATTGCTGCATTTCTTTAACACAAAATTATTTAGCCCATGGAGTCTGCATAGCTGATATGAGTGAAATATTCATTGATTTTACGAAGAGAAGCACGATTTTTTTCGATGAAGTTTTAAGCATAGAGTTTAATTACTTGTAGCTCCATGGTCTTAATTTTTTAATAAAATAAATTATTATAGTATTGTGATGAATGAAATGAATGGGAAAATGTTATGAATGAAATGCTGCTTTTATAGAGAGAGCCAGGCTTGTTATTTTTTCTATGACGTCATTTGAATGAATGTCAGTTGTTTTCGATGAAGTTTTCAAATATAATAAATTATCGTAGTATTATGATAATTTTAAAAATATTACCGAGGAATGTATTGCATTTTAGAGATGTTTAAACCAGGTAATTTATATTTCAATGCCGTTATTTGAATGAAGTTCATTTTTTTCGATGTTTAAGTTTTCAAATATAATAAATCAATGTAGTATTGTGATAAGTTTTAAAATATTACCGAGGAATGTATTGCATTTTAGAGATGTTTAAATAAAATTGCATTGAAGTTGGAAAGTGTTTCATAATCAATGCTTTAAGCATGATTGATCTTTCTTGTTTTTTTTAAAGCGTTTCGTAAAAACTATTTTGAAGTTTATTTTCAGATGTTGACAAGAGGTTAGTGATGTCGATGGATCTATTTGGCTTATTTGTGCTAATATAAACTATATTGATATCACTAGCATCCGCATACTGTAGTTCAAATTATCAATTTCGTCCAGAAACTAAATACAGTAGAAAGCCGACTGTCCGGATGTCCGATAATCCGAATTGTGGTCTCTCTCTCTCTCTCTCTCTCTCTTTTCCCTTGACGTTGGAAATTTTGAACGACGGCATGTAAGCAAATTTAAGTTAAAGAGTTATTTTTGGTTTTTTTATTTTATTACTACTAGTATTACAAAAATATCTAATTTTCCGGATCTCTCCCGATCTCGATTGATTTATTGTATTACCATTATTATTTCGTTTTCCATACAAAATAATACATAATAAAAATCTTAAAATCTGTTAACATAATGTATCTACACATAAAATTTGATAGCGGTAGGTGCGTTCTTACTTAAGTTATTGTGTCGTGTCCACACCCACACACATATTTGCAAAACTGATAGAAATGAGTTGGGGAGATCTTAAATAATGCTCATACGCTAAAATATCGAATTAAAAAAATAAAATTTTTTATCCATAGTATGAGAAAGTAAAAATTCTATAAATGTTCCTTTTTCCAATTGATATAACAGCTTAGTGTTACCATGTATTTTAAGGGATCTTGGATGTATTTTCAGGGTACAAGAATAAGTTCGTATTTCTGGATAACGAACGTTTTATTGTAAACAGGAACAATATTGTCATGGCGTATCCTATCAAATTGTGGGTATACTCTCAGAATACAAAAATGAGTCCGAATTTCAGAGTAACTAACACTTTTATTTAAAAGCACTAAGAAGCGTAAGCAGGAATAATATGCATAAATTCAATAACTATTTACAGGATCACTAAACAACAGTCAGGTACAATAAAACAGTAATTAAATGCTCCACTAATTCCCAAAATAGTTGTTCTCAAAACACTGACGTATTTCACAATTCACTTTGACTCATATCACGTCAATCAACTCCAACTGAGCGATGGAGTCCCTTATGTACTATACATAGAAATTTCTAGAAAGTGCTCGTATCTCCGAAACTAGTTGATATTCCGAGAAAGTTCTAGTGGATTCGGAAACTTAGCGAAATTTTGCCAACTTGGCGATATTTAGTCGAATCTGGCACACATACCACGAAAAATCGTCAAAGTATGGCAATCCTACTTTCACGTAATAGGAATGCCTGTAAAAAGTGCTTTCATTTTGTGGGGAGTAAATATGTCGCAAAAACCTTTTATGTATTCGTAACAATATACAGCTAATAACTCCTCTAGCTAACTTTCTAGTTACCAATAAATGTCAGGCACTATAAAACAGCAATTAAATACTTAACTCATTCACGAAATAGACGATTATATTTTTAAAACATTGACGTATTCAAAATTCACTTTGACTCGTATTACGCCAACGACCCATAACTGAATGATGACCGGTTTATAAACACCCTGTGAAAATATCTAGAAAAATCGCGGTAACTTGGGAAATTCTTGATCAAACTAAAAAATTCGAGAAGTTTCCATAATTCGCTATTCGAAAATTTGCCACCAAGGTGAAGCAACTTGGACCTTTAAGCAATGTAAATGTAGTTTTCCCTCGGAAATAGACAATATGCATTGAAGATTACACATGCAGACGGACATCATTGCAAAAATGTTCTAAATGTGTTCCTGGGGTCCTTGCTTTTCGAGAAAAGATTATTTTCTACGTACAGTAGCAAGAGAACTTAAGAATTGCTTTATTGCTTTATTTTATTTAACACCCCCCCCCCCCCCTCATATATTTACGAGGAGAGTCTTTTATTCTCTCTCTCTCTTTTTTTTTATAAATATACTGTAATTGTTCTTGCGCAAACGCATGTGAACTTTCTTGAATTACGTCAGAGTTTTTCTGGATTCTGTTACCCACTGTACGGAAGTCTGGAAGTAGCGTTTATCTTCTTCAGATATCATACAGCTAAGCCAATTCCTAAAAGTTTCGAAACTTTCTCGAAAATAACTTCTGTGTGAGGTAAAATTTCATTCAGATTGTAAATATACTTCGAGGTTTGTTTTCCTATTGTGTAACAGCTACACCAGAGTTTATTTGCTAATTTTATTTTGAAGACTATCTTTTAATCTGCGATCTCGAGGTAATCAGGTTTTGTAGGGTAAAGGTCTGCACGAGTTCGGACTGGATTATTCTAAGACGATTACAAAACAGAGAGATTGTTTTAAGACAGAGCTCTGGTTTCTCTTTAAAAATCGAGTCGGGCCGGGCCGGATATATTCAATGTTTCAAAAATTTATAAATGAAAGGTAATCAAGTGTACGAAATTATTTTGTTGATTTTTTCAGATATATGTAAAGATAAATAATTAAAACATTCTGCAAAAATTGCATAAATTCAAATTTTTGAATTTAGAGTACTTCGAGTTGATCCGGGCTCCGAATCCGCATTCAGAAGCTCAGTTCGAGCCCTAGTACCAGGACCGCTGATAGAGGAGGGCAAAGGGATGCATTGCACAGGGACTCGGGATATTTTGGGGCAAGGGCTGCATATATAGTTTATGAAAAAATGTCAATAACTTGTAAAATAAGGATTAGTAGCGGGTCCGCGCATGTGCTACATAGGGGCCCAAAAATTCTGTTGATGGCACTGACTGGAACTATCAAGTTGGGTCAGGTCAAAATCAGAAATTTTGTCCCCTTCACGCCTTTACTGTCGGGTTCATCTTTTCATGTTGCTTGTATCCTCCACGACAACCACGTGGATTTGGTGTGACAAGATTGCTCTGATCTGGTGGTTTTATTTTAGGGTTGAATGCACTACATCAATAATGACAAAAAGGTTTTAGAAATAACAACAAATCCTTATGTCTGTTTACGAACGAAAGAAAATATTTATGTTGTGCTCGATAAGGTATTTTTTTATTGAGATGAGATAAAAAGTCTGCATGTTGATTGATATCTTAGAAGAATGGGCCAGAAGAATTCACGATTCTTCCAAATGTACTGTGGAACTTTGACTAAAAGGGGGAACTTTCTATTATAATAATCTTACTCCAAAACATTTAATAATATGAATGAGATCAAAGCAATAAATAAATAAACGGAAATAAATATACATTGGGCGAAGAGACGGGCGAATGCTATCCGTGAATATTCGATTACTAGTAAGTATTCGAGATTCGAGATCTCGCATATAATGCCTCTGGAACTTCGAATACATCGAATATCGCGCAGTGATTGACTGTAAGGAATAAAAAGTTAGGATACGCAATAAAAATAAATTCGAAAGTACCTAGAAGAAAGTTTGCTTCCACCAAGTAAAAACATTTTCGACTACTGGAAAAATAATCAGCCGTCTGTATCCTCGCTTGAAGAATTTATCTTTGAAATATTTAATCATGTCAATGCCAACAGTTTTTTAAGAGTGACTTTGCAGCACACCTGGTTTAATTTGTGTAAAAAAGGAAAATGCTGACAAGAGAGTGTGCTTGTTTCCTTAATTTTTTAAATAAAAATCTGTAGTCAGTAAGAAGCATTTATATTTATTCAATTATTTATTCAATTTAAGGAAACTTAAGATAAAAAGCGACCGTAAAAAAAAAAAAAAAAAACATTTAAGTTTAAAATAAAAAGTTTCAGTTTTAGATTAATGTGATTCTATTACTGCTTTACCTTTTTACAAACTTTTATTTACTAACTATTAGCAACTTAATTTGGTATTTGCCAGTGTGATTCACATCTTTGACACCTTAATTAAGCAGGTTCTATTAATCATGAAATTGCTTATATCTTTGTCTTTTATGATATATTTTAGTTCTTTGGGTTTTAAACCGTATCGGGTTAGTACGGCTTGGGCCTATCATAAGAACGTATTTGTTTTTGGGGAATGAGAATGACTCGTTCGGATGTACTCGTTTTTGGGGAATAACTCGAGAACCGGGACGACTAAAATTTGGCATGTCATCATCTTCTGTTGCATATTTTAATTATTTGGATTTTGAACCTTATCGGGATAGCCCGTCCTGGGCCCGCTATAGAATGTACTCGCTTTTCGGAATAACTCGAGATCTGGAGTAGCTGGAAAGCTCATATTTCGCATATAGCTAGATCTATCTAGTAAATTTTAATTTCTTAGATTTTGAACCCTACTAGCGCAATCCGTCCTGGTTCTGCCATAGGAGTTTACTTATTTTTAAGGAACAACTCGAGAAACAGATCAGCTAGAAAGTCCAAATTTGGTAAGGCGTTGTCTTTTTCATACATTTAAGTTACACACACTTTAATAAATGTGTGTAACTTAAATGTATGAAATATTTACTATTTGTATGTAAATTTTTACACATTTACATACAAATAGTAAAATATGGTACTTTTACTTAGTTTATTCACTTTTTTATTTACTAATAACTGATAAATAAAATGTGTAGGTTGTTATAATCTGTGTTACGTTACATAACGAGGTCATGGAGGCAGAATCTAGGTTAGAGGAAGGTTTCGGAACAAGCATTCTACCAGGAAGACACTCTCATTGGAGATACCAGTATCCATGGACCGGTTTCGAGCAGCGTTTATTATGCGTTCGTCAGCATGGAGTAACCGATATCTGCAAAAGCAGGAAGAAACATGCTATCCCAATTTTTGCGAACTTCTATGAGAACTGACTATTTCAATCTTTCTATGGGGTCTTACAATTTAGCTCGGGCTACACGAAGCTGCAAAGGCAAAGTGCATAAACACAAAACGGGACCCTATAACGGGAGTTCCTAAAATTCGGACAACACTTCCGAAGATAGAGTGTCTTCTGAATTTTGGGAACGTCCCTTATAGGCGGGTTTTGCGTTTATGAAGCATTCTACCAACTCATCTACTTAGGCTCTCAAACCTCTTTTCCTGTTTCAAATCTGAGGATACAAATTTTTAGCTAACCTAGCCAATAATTAAACGAAAAGCTGTTTGATCACTTTCTAATCTATAAAGAAAGTTATGAAAGTTGCAGTTTGATTAGAAAGGAAATATTCTTTTAGTTCA
This sequence comes from Amaurobius ferox, assembly GCA_951213105.1. Lineage (NCBI taxonomy): Eukaryota > Metazoa > Arthropoda > Arachnida > Araneae > Amaurobiidae > Amaurobius > Amaurobius ferox. Next base: position 133,855,250 of record OX578136.1, read on the forward strand.
GTAGTTTTTTATATAACTTAGCCACATTTTGTTTGATTCCAAAAATATTTATCCCTTATTAGGATTGAGATATAAACTAGCAAGACAAAAGTCAAACATAAGGGGGGGGGGGGGGGGTTCGATATGTGCTAAACATAATGTTCCCTAAAAATTTTAGTTTGAGGAAAAAAATAACATTTAAAAATAAATTACGTTAGAAAGCAAACAGCTTTTCAATGTACTCTTCTATACAATAGTGGCGCCACGGAAAAGTAGAAAATAAATTTTAATCACGCACGAAATTGGGGATGTAGGCAGATTGAAATCATAAATCTTATTATTATCCAAAATTGATATTATGCAAAATTGTCGAAGGGAAATAAGAGTGTAGGCAAATGAAATAGTTTATACAATTTTGCATACAATCAATTTTAGATAATGATAAAATTTCTATAGTATTGCTTTGAATTGAATCTGCCTACACCGCTACACCTTCGTTTTCCTTCGACAATGTTGTATAATATCTACTCTGTGTAAAGCTGAGATTTATATATTATTGTTTAGGATAGAATCTACCTACACTATCAAATTCGTGTGTGATTAAAATTTATTTTCTAGTTTCCCATGCCCTATTCTTGTGCAAGAGAAAAGACATTAAAAAGCTGCTTTGTTGTCACAAATGATTTTTTACTTTTTAGTTTTCATTTATTTGACGTTATTTTCGTTCAAACCTATGCTGTATTATACATGGATCAGCTCGTTAGAACCAAGATAATATTTCGTCTGAAGACACTGAACTGAGATTCGCAAAGAAAATGAATGAAAGGGAGAAAAACATAGTCTGTCAAAGACGTAACGTAATGTTATGAAAATTCGATAGATGAAAATGTTTGGTGAGATGAAACTGCGTGCCGAGTTTCAGTTCTCCACGTTATCTGGGAGCCGAGAACGAACGAGTTCGTCAAAGATATTGAACGAAGGTACAGAGTCCACGTGAATTTAAATAGAATAGCGTAGGGGAAAAAATAGAGTTACTATAAATTTTTGATTTGTAGAAAGTTAGCAAGCTACTTGTCATTACCAATTTCCTTGGTTTTTAAGTTAATTTTTGAAGATACGCCTCAGAATATGATTTAACAAAACCTTGAATTTGAACTACATATTGAACTACAACTTGGACTACATATATTTAATAATTTTTTGGGGAACAGTATACTGTAAAACATTTACATTTGTGCAATGGTACACAAGTTTTACAAACATATCGAGTTTCTCTGCACTTTTCTATACTCTACATACTCTGAGATTCCCACCCCCTTCCCAGAAGGTGACATCTTTTTTTAAATATGGTGACATGAAAACACGGTGACTGGTCAGCAACATTTAGCCATGCAAATATGAGTATATTCGTGACCTGTCAGCAAAGTGCTAGTCACAAATGATGATTTAGTTCGACATTTCAAAGGAAGATATATATATATATATATATATAAACTCAAAAGACAATAACCCTGAAAACCTTACGATCAAGATGAAAACAAGAACGAAAGGAAAACATACGGGCTAGGTGCAATAAAATGGCCAATGAGGGATTGTGACCTCATTTAAGTCCCGGTTACCAGCCGGCTTCGCGGTCGCGACACCACTCCCGAAAGCCTGCACGCATCCGTAGTTAACCTCATTGTGACCACGAATAAAGAACATGAAGGATCCAAATATATATATATATATATATATAATATTATATATATTACAAAGAAAACGAACAGAAGTTTAAAAAATAATCTTTTTTTTATTCGTGCAAATGAGCATTCTAAAAAGTATCAGAACATAGGCAACATGTTAAAAATCATGTCTGTCTAAGTAAGATATCATCTAGATCTGGAAAAAATGAAATTTAAATCAATTTTAGCTCAAGTGAAATCAAATAATTTAGCACAGTAATCTTTACCTCTCAAAGCACCAAAATAATATTATTAAAGTGGATTTCGACTTTTTTCCATCCTTGTTAAAGTATAGGCCATTTCTATTACAACAACTGCAAAAGAACTGGAGCTCAAATCGTTATGGAATTTGTGCGAATGATATATGCAGTTTCTTGTGTAGTCAGAAAATACGTATAATATTAATAAATAAATTATCTATAAATAAAACACTCAAGCAAGATAATTAAATTTTGGTTTTACAACTCCGCATTAGATGGCGCTATAGAGGCTGTCGCACAGCTATCGGAATACTTTAAAAGCCGTTTTCCTACACTGTAAGCACAAACATCTGAAATTCACATACGAAAGTAAATGAATGAGTGTCACAAATTTTACAGCATTTTTTTCTTTGAAATATTTTTAAATCGAATTACCGTTCCAATTTCATATGCCGCAAGACGTATGAAAACATATATCATCTGAATAGGCCCTTCTGATTGGCTGGTATTTCCACATGCGTTGTAACGTATGAAACACAGAATACTATAGTAGTCTGTGGTATGAAATATGCTTCCAAGATGTTGTTTGTTGACATCGTGGCATTTTTTTTTAGCAACATTCATATTTCAGAGTTAATAAACTTTAGCATGAGTTAAGTTCGTTTGAAATAGAAGTAATTTATTCGAATATGGATATTTAGTTTATCAGAAATAATGAGATATGATGTATTCGTTGCATAAATTAGATGTTGCTTTTCATGTCAGATGAGTAAGCTCTATATAGGAGGATGGAATATAGGGAATCAGCATGTATATGGGGGGGGGGGGGAATTGAACGACAAGTGCTTCGAAGGCAATATAAGCCCTCTTCCTCAGGCCAAAAGCACATGTAGAACCGTTTGCGCCCTTAATAACAACTTAGAATGAACTGCTTGTTTGCTGTACAAACAGCTTCTTCTTATTCTTAGCTGCGCTTATTTAAGGCGTATTATAGAAACTTTTCTAGGGTGTATCAAAGATGTATTTTTAAAGAAATTACTTTTAATATCCCTCTTCCATTTTTTCCAACGCCGGGGGGGGGGGGGGGTAAATCTAAAGTCCAGCTCCGTTGCGTTCTGTAGCGTTATCAATACTATAAGTTTTCTATGATTCAATCGTCTAGATCAAAGTAGGAACTTCTGGAAAATCTGAAAGAACTTTGAGAACTTCTCCCTCCCTCATTTTTTCCAACTATGGGGCGTAAATCTAAAGTCCGGCTTTGTTGCTTCTGTACCGTAGTCGGTACTATATTTTTGCTAAGATTCAGCCTTTTAAGTCAAAGGTGTGGCTTCTTGGAAATCTGAAAGCCCTTTTGATCTCCCTCCCCCATTTTTTCCAACCTTGAAGTGTAAATCTAAAGTCCGGCCCCGTTGTGTCCTGTACCGCAGTCGGTACTATATGTTTGCTAAGATTTAGCCTTCTAAGTCAAAGAAGTGGCTTCTGGGAAATCTGAAAGTACTTTTAATCTCCCTCCTCTAGTTTTTCCAACGTTGGAGCATAAATCTATAGTCCTGCTCCGTTGTATCCTGTACCGTAGTCTGTACTATATGTTTGCTAAGATTCAGCCTTCTAAGTCAAAGCTGGGGCTTCTGAAAAATCTGAAAGTACTTTCAAGTTTCAATCTCCCTTCTCCCATATTTTCCAACGTTGGAGCGTAAATCTAAAGTCCGGTTTCTTTGGGTTCTGTACCGTAATCGGTACTATATGTTTGCTAAGATTCAGCCTTCTAAGCCAAAGGAGGGGCTTCTAGAAAATCTATAAGTAGGTTTATTCTCCCTTCCCCATTTTTTCAGACACCGGGGAAAGGGCGGGGGGGGGGGTGTTTTCTAAAGTCCATTGTCCTAAAAAAATGGATTTTCTATAAAAAACATTGTTTTTAAAATAAAAACATTATTGTAAACACATGATAAAACAACACATACTTCCTAATGTAATATCAATACTGTAGAACGCCATCTAGGGATTAAATTTGAAGGAAATTGCATGATATTCAAAATAAAAAAAATGACGTTTTGTATTATCATGCGCATTTCAAATAGAATTCAATTCTCCTAAGATTTATAGATTCTGTTGAAATATGTTTAAAATACACTTACTCTTTTCAAGCTACTACTTCCCTGCTAAGGATAAAGAAAATATCTTGGAAGACGCAAACACTATGAGCCGAACCGTTGCCTACGTAATAAATATTACGTAGGCAATGGCCGAACGTAACGAAAATACATCGCGACAAAGTAGTTAAGCCTTGCTTCCATTAGATTATATATCCAATAATGATTGAACTCACTTTTTAAACAGTGTTTTTGCATGAGTGCAGCTATTTTTAAGAACATTAAGAGCATTTTTAAAGAATCTTATGGTTGAAATAATAGATATTTAAATTATAAAAGTGCACATTACCTGATACACATTTGATCTCGAGTAGGCGTAAACCGCCATATTGATTAATGTTAGCGGTTCATACCGATTGAATTTTTCACGAAGTTTTAGTGTCTGAATTTCAGTGAAATTCCGTGTGTGAAACGTTTGTTTCATTTGTCTACACGCATGTGAATGAACCCCTGTCACACATGACAGCGCATATGATAAACATATTTCACTAAACATTTGTGTTTCAAAGGAAGTTTCATTTTCAATAAATGTTAAATTTCAGTTATTTGTATTTACAGTGTATTTCCTGCGCCGAATATTTTAAATTTTCTGACTACACAAGAAAAAAATCTGATGTGGGCAACACATGACTTTCCTTATATATAATGAAATGAATTTACTACTTTCACAGTAAAATAAATAGGTTTTTCTTCTAGTAGATACTAATATTCCTTCCGAGATATTGAATTTTCGACAATTAGTCGTCATTTTCATTGATTTAGCGTCATTTTTATCCATTTGGCGAGATTTTCGTTAATTTGGCAACATTTCGAAAAGTCGCCAAGTTGGCGACATTCCGCTAATTTCATCGCCAAAATCTCGCCAAGCGTTATGGACGAAGAAATAAGTTATTCTTACAGCAGATAAATTGGCGTTAAATGCAAAAGTATTACTCAAAGTATCTTTTTTCATGAATGGAACGAACTAGATCCACGAGAATGATGTCACCCAATTTATCGCATGATATTATATATGAAAAGTGAACATGTTTCTCAATAGGAAATTTTTTTTTCCATTTTATATGTTTTTGATAATTTTTTTGAAAAATGTGCAATATCTCGAGAACGGTTCATGTTAGCGTTCTAAAATTTATGTCAATCGTTTTCTAATGAAAAATTACATAAGAAATGTCTATTTACGTAACTTTATTATTGATTTTGATTTTTTGACGATTTTTTCAAAATTTCATTCGAAAATTTAGGGGGGATTCTGAACATTCGATTGCGTATAAAAACAATAAGCTTCCAGTGTTTACAGATTGTGATTTTTGTACCAAATTTGGTTCGAATCGGTCCATTCGTTCGTCAGTTATCGTCTCCACAGACCCACTGACACACACACACACACACACACACACATATTTTCACACACACACACACACACACAGACATCACTTCAAAAATGTTTGATTCGTGATCAGGGATGCTTGAAACGTGCTCTCCCGTCGAAAAGTCGAATTCGAATTTTGGACCCCGTCACAATACTTTCCTTATACATGATGTATATAAGGAAAGTAATAGAGCTTCAGCTTTGTCATATACAACCAATTTTTACTTTCCTTATATACATAATGTATAAGGAAAGTATTGTGATGGGGTCGAAAATTCGAATTCGAGTTTTCGAAGGGAGAGCACGTTTCAAGCATCTCTGATCACGAATCAAGCATTTTTGAAGTGATGTCTGTGTGTGAAAGTATGTGTGTGTGTGTGTCACAGAGTCTGTGGAGACGATAACTGACGAACGAATGAACCGATTTGAACGAAATTTGGTACAAAAATCACAATTCGTAAACACTGGAAGCCTATTGTTTTTATACGCAATCGACTGTTCAGAACCCCCCCTAAATTTTCGAGTGAAATTTTGAAAAAATCGCCAAAAAATCAAAACCTCTAATAAAGTTACGCAAATAGACATTTCTTATGTAATTTTTCATTAGAAAACGATTGACATAAATGTTAGAACGCTAACATGAACCGTTCTCGAGATATTGCACATTTTTCAAAAGAAATTATCAAAAACTTATATAAAATAAAAAAAAAATATTCCCTATTGAGAAGCATGTTCACTTTTCATATGTAATACCATGCGATAAATTGGGTGACATCATTCTCGTGGATCTAGCTCGTTCCATTCATGAAAAAAGATAGATGAGTAATACTTTTGTATTTGAACGCCAATAGTCATTTATCTGCTGTAAGAATAACCTATTTCTCCGTCCATAACGCTTGGCAAAATTTTGGCGACGAATTTGGCGGAATGTCACCAACTTGGCGACATTTTTAATTGTTGCCAAATTAATAAAAATCTCGCCAAATTGATAAAAATGACTCTAAATCACTGAAAATGACGACTAATTGAAGAAAATTCAATATCTTGGAAAGAATATAAGTATCTACTATAAGAATAACATTTTTTTAAACTGTAAAAGTAGTAAATTCATTGCATTATATAAGGAAAGTCATGTGTTGCCCACATCAGATTTTTTTACACTTTGTTCAGTAATTTGCCCGTTTATGTTGTAATACGATTTACAGTGGCAGGTGAACATTTGAACATTTTTGCATCCAATGCTTAGCAAAGTGGCGTAAAGCCAGTAGCACAGCAACTCTAGCTGTGAAAGTAGTAAATAAAGACACTTATGCTTCGTCACTTTTAAAAATGTAAATAAGGGTAAGTACTATATTTGATACATTTCTAGCACAACTTCATTATTCCAATTTATGTCTCAGTATAAAGAATAAAATTTTAATTTTTCTGCTGTTTATTAGGTTTGGTTCACCGGTCAATTGACAATACAAAGTGGATTCTTTTCAGTATTTGTTGCTGTAAGCTAGAAAATTTTTCTTGATTTTCACCTTATCAGTAAATGCATTAAAATTAAACCTATGTGGCAGACAGCTTATGTTGGATGATAACAAAGACTGCAATACACTATTATTTTTTTACAATATTGTAAACATTGGATAGTTTGTAGGTCGGCATTCCCAAAATCGTGTTTTATGGAATACTGATATTCTAAGTTATAAATAAGAGAAAGATGGTGGTGCACATTTTTACTATTTATCTTAAGATTTTGAAAATATTTATGAATGGAAAATTAATTTATAGTAAAGTAACTGATTAAAGAATTCAAATGGAAATAACTGGTTAACGAATTAAAAGAAAGCAATTGCTATAATGGAAAATTACACCTTTTTTATGTTCTGAGTAATCAAGATGTGTAGTTTCTAAATACCATCTTAGCTAAGGATTGAACCTTTTTGGATAATATCCACAATAAACACAAATTAACAATAAAATACATCAATGTATTTTACACTTCCTGCTATCCTACACAATCCTGCTATCGCCCTTGAAATAGATTTCAGCTCTTTTATATTTTATTAAACCATATATACAGTGGCTCTCAAAAGTGTTCGTACACTCACGAATTTCAAGGAAATACTGCTCTATCCATTAATAAAAATTAATATTTCAGAACGGGAATTTTTTAATAATATCCATAACATGTTCTTAACAAAACTATATAAAATATTTTAAAAACATAGTAAAACTTTTTTTGAAAAATTAATAATCAAAAAATAACCAAAAAGTTACGTCACAAAAGTCTTCGTACAATTTAAAAGAAAAAAAAATCTCTACCTACAGTAAATATTGTAATATTTCGGTAAATTAGTACTTAGTATAGGATATCCTTTGGCATTCACAACAGCTTTTAAACGTTTGTGACAACAGCTTTTAAACGTCTGAGTTTACTAGTTTTTTTGTAATTTTTGCATCAATGTTCCTCCATTCTTCGATCATTACTGTTTTTAGTTGGCTTTTCATTTTAATATCGTGTCTTTGTACTCTAAGCGCAAGTTTTCTCCAAATGTGTTCTATTGGGTTTAAATCCGGCGACTGAGGTGGTGTTTTCAGAACTTGTGACCAATTATGGAGACAGAGGAGAACATCGAGAGCCGCGTGTTTAGGATCGTTAAAACAAAGTTGTTTGCAATACCCAAATTTTGGGCTGATAATTTTAAATTGTCTTTTAAAATATTTAAATAAAGAGCATGATTCATTATGCCATCAATAAATACCAAATTGCCTAGTCCTGATGCTGACATGCACCTCTACACAAGGATATCTCCACCGCCAAGCTTTACTGTTCAAACTAAGTTTTTGGGGCGCGGTAGCCCTGTGGTTAGCGCGCTGGAGTTGCACTCGGTAGGTCCGGGTTCGATTCCAGCCACTGCCCAAACTGCCGCCGTGTTCACGCGGAGTACGATCACGTTAAACATGTGGGTCCGTAAGTCCTTCCGAGAGGTTAGTGGTAGGGCAAGGAGGGTACGGTCCCTGTGGATGCCTCCCCCACTGGGTTCCGGTCTAAATTGGGTGGCACTTCCCGGCCGTCCAAACAGATACCTTACACCTTTCTGGTAGGTCGGACGGTCTGGGTCGAAGAAGAAGAAACTAAATTTTTGGGAACCTCATTTTTTCTTCTCCATACAATTATACGCCCATCGGAACCAAAAATATTAAATTTGCTTTCATCTGTAAATAAGACATGATTCTAATACATTTATTTAAAAAATGTATACTATTTCCAGAACGGTTTATGCTAGCGTTCTAAAGTATATGTCAATCGTTTTCTAATGAAAAATTACATAGGAAATAACTATTGGAGTAACTTTATGAACGGTTTTGATTCTTTTTAACATTTATTCAGTATTTCACTTGAAAATTTAGTGGCTTATTTATCATTGATTTTACGAAAGAAAGCCCAAGCTTTCTATTTTTCCACTTACAAAATATTTTCTTCGGGCAGAACGCCCATGTAATCCAGCTGATCTTAGCATTCGTCAAACAGTTTCAGGTAAAATTGAAATAGAAAATTTTTCAGTGAATTCTGTAGAAATATTTACAGCACTCAAACGTGGATTTTTCACAAATTTTCTAACTACAAATCTCTGATCACGTTGAGTTAACTTTGCCAGACGACCTTTTCTTACCTTGTTTTCAGTCCGATTTCCTTCTTTAAAGCGTTTTATCACATTCTGCACCGTAGAATGGGATAATATTAATAATTTAGCGGTAATACGAACTGATTTACCCCTTCTATGAAAAATAATCAATTTTAGAATGAATGCTGTTCGTTGTTTTCTTACGACTACGAGCCATTTTTAAATAATACTATGAATATTACGAAGTAAGCAAGCAAAGATTAAAGCCAAACGCTTTTTTAAATGTCACCACAATGCAAAAATAAAAAATCTGATGTGGGCAACACATGACTTTCCTTATATAATGCAATGAATTTACTACTTTTACAGTAAAAAAGTAGGTTTTTTCTTATAGTAGATACTAATATTTTTTCAAAGATATTGAATTTTCGAAAATTAGTCGTCATTTTCATTGATTTAGAGTCATTTTTATCCATTTGGCGAGATTTTCGTTAATTTGGCAACATTTCAAAAAGTCGCCAAGTTGGCGACATTCCGCCAAATTCGTCGCCAAAATATCGCCAAGTGTTATGCACTAAGGAATAAGTTATTCTTACAGCAGATAAATGACTATTGGCTTTCAAATACAAAAGCATTACTCAAAGTATCTTTTTTCATGAATGGAACGAGCTAGATCCACGTCAATGATGTCACCCAATTTATCGCATGGTATTACATATGAAAAGTGAATATGTTTCTCAATAGGAAATATTTTTTTTTTATTTTATGACATTTTGATAATTTTTTTGAAAAATGTGCAATATCTCAAGAACGGTTCATGTTAGCGTTCTAAAATTTATGCCAATCGTTTTCTAATGAAAAATTACATAAGAAATGTCTATTTGCGTAACTTTATTAGTGGTTTTGATTTTTTGACGATTTTTTCAAAATTTCATTCGAAAATTTAGGGGGGTTCTGAACATTCGATTGCATATAAAAACAATAGGCTTCCAGTCTTTACTGATTGTGATTTTTGTACCAAATTTGGTTCGAATCGGTTCATTCGTTCGTCAGTTATCGTCTCCACAGACTCACTGACACACACACACACACACACACACAGACATCACTTCAAAAATGATTGATTCGTGATCAGGGATGCTTGAAACGTGCTCTCCCGTCGAAAACTCGAATTCGAATTTTCGACCCTGTCACAATACTTTCCTTATACATTATGTATATAAGGAAAGTAAAAATCTGATGTGGACAACACATGACTTTCTTTATATAATGCAATGAATTTACTAATTTTACAGTAAAAAAACAATGTATAAGATCCACGGTGCTGTGCTTTTATCGTTGAATTGTACATTTGGCGATTTTCCGGATGACAACATGTAAAACTATTTCAAAATACTCAATTACCTTATACTTCGCGCAACTCTAAATAAACAGTCATCAATATTGATAGCATCCTCAATAATCGATATAGTCCATATATTAAAATACCTTAATAATTACATCATCAATTAGACATAATTTTCATTAATTTAATGTCATTTTTGCAATTTTGGCAATATTTTTTGTCAATCTGGGAGCGAACCATCGCCAAGTTGGAAATACTTTGCTAAATTATTCGCTGAGTTTGCCAAATGCATCACCAAGTGTTACAGACAAACGGAGAGAAGAGTATTTCTTATATACTAGAAGGTATGCCCGTCATACGACGGAAATCCGAATTTGCGAGCCATTACTTCCCATTTGGCGTCAGTTTTATCAATTTTGAGACACTTTTGCCATTTTAACAATATTTAAAATAGTCGCCAGGTTGACGACTTCCCGCTAAATTTCTCACCAAACATTACGGACGGACGGAGAAATGTGTTATTCTTATAGTCTACGCTTATGGTCTTTCCAAGATATTGAACTTCCATCATCTAGTCGTGATTTTCATTGATTTAGCATTTTAGCGTCAGTTTTATGAATTTTGCGACATTTTCATTTTTTTAGCAACATTTAAAAAGTCATCCAGTTGGCGGCATTCCGCCAAAATCTCGCCAAGTGTTATGAACGGAGATATAAGTTATTCTTGTAGCAGATAAATGATTATTAGCGTTCAAATACAAAAGTATTACCTAAAGTATCTTTTCACATGATTGGAACTAGCTAGATCCATGAGAATGGTGTCACCAAATTTATCTCATGATATTACTTATGTAAAGGGAACATATTTCACAATAGATAATATTTTTTTTGTATGATTTTTTGATAATTTTTTTGAAAAATGGGCACTATCTCGAGAACGGTTCATGCTTGCGTTCTAAAATTTATCTCAATCGTTTTCTAATGAAAAATTATATAAGAAATGACTATTTGCGCAACTTTATAAAATGTTTTAATTTTTTGATGAATTTTCAAAATTTCACTCGAAAATATAGGGGGTTCTGAACATTCAATTGCGCATAAAAGCAATAGGCTTCCAGAATTCATGGATTGTAATTTTTGTACCAAATTTCGTTCGAATCGATCCATTTGTTCGTCAGTTATCGTCTCCACAGACTCACTGACACACACACACACACACACACTCACACTCATACATACATACACACGCACATACAGACATCATCTCAAAAACGTCTGATTCGCGTTCAGGGATGCTTGCAACGTACTCTCCCGTCGAAAACTCGAATTCGAATTTTTGACCCCGTCACAATACTCTCCTTATACATTATGTATATAAGGGAAGTAAAAAAAGCGACAGACAATAATTTTATTTATGAATTTATCCGAAAATGTTTCGGTGTACGATCACTTTTGTGAAGTGTTCTTTCTCTGCCTCCTTGCATTTTTATTTATATATATATAAAAAAATTCCGATGTGGGCAACACATGACTTTCCTTATATAGCAATGAATTTACTACTTTTACAGTAAAAAAAAAAAAATTTGTAGTTGAGTCCTCGTGCTGCTGATTGAATTTTGGTTCAAATAATAAAAAGAATCTGATGTCGACGACACATGACTTTCCTTATATAATGCAATGAATTTACTATTTTTACTTTCCTTATATACATAATGTATAAGGAAAGTATTGTGACGGGATCGAAAATTCGAATTCGAGTTTTCGACGGGAGAGCACGTTTCAAACATCCCTGATCACAAATCAAACATTTTTGAAGTGATATCTGTGAGTGTGTGCGTTTGTGTGTGTGTGTGTGTGTGTGTGTGTGTGTGAAAGTATGTGTGTGTGTCAGTGAGTCTGTGGAGACGATAACTGACGAACGAATGGACCGATTCAAACCAAATTTGGTACAAAAATCACAATCCGTAAGCACTGGAAGCCTATTGTTTTTATACGCAATCGAATGTTCAGAACCTCCCTAAATTTTCGAATGAAATTTTGAAAAAATCGTCAAAAAATCAAAACCGCTAATAAAGTTACACAAATAGACATTTCTTATGTAATTTTTCATTAGAAAACGATTGACATAAATTTTAGAAAGCTAACATGAACCGTTCTTGAGATATTGTACATTTTTTAAAAAAATTATCAAAAAGTCATATAAAATAAAAAAAATATTTCCTATTGAGAAACATGTTCACTTTTTATATGTAATACCATGGGATAAATTTAGTGACATTATTCTCGTGGATTTAGCTCGTTCCATTCATGAAAAAAGATACTTTGAGTAATACTTTTGTATTTGAAAGCCAATAGTCATTTATCTGCTGTAAGAATAACTTATTTCTTCGTCCATCCCGCGAGATTTTGGCGACGAATTTGGTGGAATGTCGCCAACTTGGCGACTCATGTTGCTAAATTAATTAAAAACTCTCCAAATGGATAAAAATGACGCTACATCAATGACGACGACATGGAAAATGACGACTCATTGATAAAAATTCAATATCTTGGAAAGAATAAATAACTACTATAAAAATAATCTATTTTTTTTTACTGTAAAAGTAGTAAATTCATTGCATTATATAAGGAAAGTCATGTGCTGCTCACATCAGATTTTTACAATAAAAAAATAGGTTTTCTTATAGTAGCTATTTATATGCTTTCCAAGAAATTGAATTTTCGTCAATTAGTCGTCATTTTCACTGATTTAGTGTCATTGTTATCCATTTGGCAAGATTTCGGTTAATTTGGCAACATTTGAAAAAGTCGTCAAGTTGACGACATTCCACCAAATTCGGCGCCAAAATCTCGCCAAGCGTCATGGACGGAGAAATAAGTCATTCCTATAGCAGATAAATAATTATTGGCGTTCAAACACAAAAGTATTACTCAAAGTATCTTTTCTCATGAATGGAACGAGCTAGATCCACGAGAATGATGTCACTCAATTTATCGCATGATATTACATATGAAAAGTGAACATATTTTTCAACAGTTAATATATTTTTTTTAATATATGGGATTTTTTGATAAATTTATTTTAAAAATGTGCAATATCTCGAGAACGGTTCATGCTAAAGTTCTAAAGTTTATGTCAGTCGTTTTCTAAGAAAAAATTACATTAGAAATGTCTATTTGCGTAACTTTATTAAAGATGTTGCTTTTTTGATGATTTTTTCAAAATTTCACTCGACAATTTAGGGGGGTTCTGAACATTCGATTACGTTTAAAAACAATAGGCTTCCAGTATTCACGGATTGTGAATTTTGTACCAAATTTCGCTCGAATTGGTCCATTTGTTCGTCAGTTATCGTCTCCATAGGCACACTGACACACACATACTTTTACACACACATACAGACATCACCTCAAAAACGTTTGATTCGTGATCAGGGATACTTGAAACGTGCTCTCCCGTTGAAAACTCGAATTCGAATTTTCGACCCCGTCACTATACTGTCCTTATACATTATGTATATAAGGAAAGTAAAAATAGGTTTTTCTTATAGTAGATACTTATATTCATTCCAAGATATTGAATTTTCGACAGTTAATCGTCATTTTCAATGATTTAGTGTCATTTTTATCCATTTGGTGAGATTTTCGTTAATTTGGTAACATTTCAAAAGTCACCAAGTTGGCGACATTTCGCCAAATTCGCCGCCAAAATCTCGCCAAGCGTTATGAACGGAGAAATAAGTTATTTTTATAGCAGATAAATGACTATTGGCGTCAAATACAAAAGTATTACTCAAAGTATCTTTTCTCATGAATGGAACGAGCTAGATACACGAGAATGATGTCACCCAATTGATCGCATGATATTACATATGAAAAGTGAACATGTTTCTCAACAGTTAATATATATTTCTTTAATTTATAGGGTTTTTTGATAAATTTATTTAAAAAATGTGCAATATCACAAGAACGGTTCATGCTAGCATTTTAAAGTTTAAGTCAATCGTTTTCTGAGGAAAAATTACATAATAAATGTCTATTTGCGTATCTTTATTAAAGGTTTTGATTTTTGATGATATTTTTCAAAATTTCACTCGAAAATTTAGGGGGGTTCTGAACATTCGATTGTGTTTAAAAACAATAGGCTTCCAGTATTCAGGGATTGTAATTTTTGTACCAAATTACATTCGAATCGCTCCTTACGTTCGTGAGATATCGTCTCCACAGCCTCACTGACACACACACACAGACATCACCTCAAAAATGTTCGATTCGTGAACAGGGATGCTTGAAACGTGCTCTCCCGTCGAAAATCGAATTCGAATTTTCGATTCCCGTCACAATACTTTTCTTATACATTATATGTATATAAGGAAAGTAATTGAACTTTATATTCGAATTCAATTCCAGGCGACAGCGCTTTTTTTACAAATTTTTAGAGTACGAACACTTTTGACAGCCACTGTATGAAAAGTTTGGATGCTACATTGCCATGAGGACTTGACATTCCAGTATTAATCATGTATTAAGTAATTATTTGCCATTATGTAGAAAATCTGATGTGGGTAGCATATGGCTTTCCTTATTGCAAGGAATTTACTACTTTTACAGTAAAAAAAAAATAGGTTATTCTTATAGTAGATACTTATATTCTTTTCAAGATATTGAATTTTCGTCAATGAGTCGTCATTTTCATTGATTTAGGGTTATTTTTATCCATTTGGCGAGATTTTCGTTAATTTGGCAACATTTAAAAAAAGTCTCCAAATTGGCGACATTCCGCCAAATTCGTCGCCAAAATCACCAAGCGTTGTGGATTGAGAATTAAGTTATTCTTATAGCAGATAAATGATTATTGGCGTTCAAATACAAAAGTATTACTCAAAGTAACTTTTCTCATGCATGGAATGAGCTAGATCCAGGAGAATGATGTCACCCAATTTATCGCATGATATTACATATGAAAAGTGAACATGTTTCTCAACAGTTAATATTTTTTTTAATTTATGGGATATTTTGATAAATTTATTTGTAAAATGTGCAATATCTGGAGAACGGTTCATGCTAGCGTTTTAAAGTTTATGTTAATCGATTTTAAGGAAAAATTACATAAGAAATATCTATTTGCGTAACTTTATTAAAGGTTTTAATTTTTTGATGATTTTTTCAAAATTTCACTCGAAAATTTATGGGGGGTTCTGAACATTAGATTGCATTTGAAAACAATAGGCTTCCAGTAATCACGGATTGTAATTTTTGTACCAAATTTCATTCGAATCTGTCCATTCGTTCGTCAGTTATCGTCTCCACAGACTCACTGACGCACACACACATACACACAAACATCGCCTCAAAAACGTCTGATTCGTGGTCAGGGATGCTTGAAGCGTGCTCTCCCGTCGAAAACTCGAGTTCGAATTTTCGACGCCGTCATAATACTTTCCGTATACCTTATACGTATATAACGAAAGTCAAAATGGCATTAAAATATATTCTTGAAATATAAGTTCTTTAAATATGGATTCCGTCAGTAACAGAAGAATAATTTGTGGAACAGAGCCAGTGTATTCCAAACTCTATCTAAATAAAATTAATTAATGGTTATTCTAAAAACTGAATAGTGAACCTTTATGCTTCTAAAATATTACAAAATTGAAAAAAAAAACATTTTATTGGTAGCTTTATAAAATATTCTAATTTAAAATGTGGTAACGAAAGGACATTTTTTGGACATGGCATTCAGCATATGTTCTTATTATTACAAATTCAACTGAACTACAGATATAAATATTCTGCAAAAAAATAGAGTACATTTGCAGTACATAAGTAGTTTGTTATATTTTCAAACTAGTTTGTATAAAAAATAAAGTGTAAAAAAATTGCAATTTATCATAGTCATGGAAGGACAAAATTTCCCATATTTCAAATATCGCTTAATTATATAACCTGCATATAATTTTAGGTTGCAAACCTTGCGGTATCATATTATAATAATCGTTAACTAATACAGGGTGGTCCAAAAGTAGGAGGACAGTATGTGGAATAGGTTTATGTATCGGTTATATTATTACAATTGTGTTCATTATAACTATGTTATTTGTGCTATATTATTGAAAATTTTATAACTGCAATTATTTAAATTTAGTCTGTTTTCTTTGCAGATAATTCAGTGGATTTTTCAATGGATTTTTTCTTTTGGGGAGTACTCAAGGACAAAGTTTATAGTCGAGAACCAAGAAGTGTCGGTGATTTGAAAAATTACATAAGAGATGCATTTCAAGAAATTAATACCCAAATAGACTTGTGCAAAAATGTTTGTCGAAGCGTAAGAGGCAGACTTCAAAGCTGTGTAAATTGTGATGGAAAACAATTTGAGCACCTGCGTTGATAAAATTTAAGGGCTTTTGTATTATTGTTCAAAATAAAATTTAAATGCCAATGTAATAATTGTGCTAGTAAATATAATTGTATGTATATGTAATCTCAAAATAAATGTTATCATTTACTATCCGCCAACTTTTGGACTACCCTGTATTTATGACCCAGGAGAAAATATAGAGTTGAACAAATGTAGAATGAATTTTTTGGTATTTTTTTCTAAAAATTAAAAATTATTCAGTCCTTTTTTTTTGTATAAACCAAATACCTTCACACCATCATCACCTGCATTTGAACATTTGCCCAAGATAGAGTCATATAGACTCTTACTTCACATTCAATTAGCAATTAATCTGATTCAATATAATATACCTACCATTTGATACTAAAAGCTCTGTTCCTTCATTAGCTATATACTGATATTTGTCTGTTTACCTTCCTTAATGCTATTTTTTTTTACTTCTGGCACAAATAATTACATCTTATACTCAATGTATTTTACAAATGATTTAAAATAATGGATATAATTTATTTTTAAAAAGTATGAACACCATGCCACTCACACAAAATACAAAAAAAAAAAAAGACATTTATTTGATATTATATCCAATTTGAAGCTTTAAAACATTTTCATTTAGCTACAGAGTTATTTGTCGACACATTTTAAAATTCGCGTCAATTATCATATCCACTTTTTCTCAGAATCCATCTAAAACAAAACTTAGTTTTAAATTTGTTTTAAAATAATAATTTTTTTAATTTAAAAATATAAGCCGTTTTTAGAGCTGTTCATATATGATTAAGTAGAATTTTTATAATTTATATAGCTTTGCATCCCCGGATGCTCTTCCCCTGCAAAATGTCAAGTGATGAAACTGGTTTATAATTATACTAATATTAATATATATATTATATACTATAGGCATTGATAAGATGCTGTTCAACAACTATGTTCGTCTATAGACATTTTCATCTTCCTCCAGTTCCTGTCTATACCCGTTTAGAAATTGAAATCAGACATTATTGGCTATTAATGCGATATAAAGGATGATTCATTTTAATACTAGAGCTGTATTTAGCTATAGTATCAGACATTTATTATTATAACCCAGACAATAAAGAATTAACTTCTAAATCTACTTTTTAAGTTCCAAAAAATAATTATTTTAAAATTAAAATGTGGCAAGTCTCCAAAATGGAGTATGACATCGTGCAAAAGCAATTTTAATGATAATTATTTTGAAAAACTCACCCTTTGCATGAAATGACAGTTGCAAAAGAAATAGTGATGCACTTATATTATAAACCTAATTGATAATGATTTAAAAATCCTTTATTAATTTTAAAAGATTTAAATGTACAGTCTATAGATGCTGTAGCATATAATTAATAATAATCAACATGTTTATAAATGGAAGCTAATGCACTTGTGTGTTTAGAGTGTATTAATTATAATAATACTTACCCTTTAATTTTGTTTCATTAATTCTTTTGGATTTCAAATGATGAATTATTTCTGTTTGTTTTTATTTACAAGTTCAATTACAGTTTGAAAGTATCTAGAATGATAGATATTTTCAAATTCAATCCTTGCATAAGATTACATTTTATGCAAATATTTATATTACACACCTAACTACTTATTCTTTAAAATTCAGTAAAGCAAGTGCATAGCTACCAAAAAGCTACGTTAATCATGTATTTAAAAAACATAATCTTTTTTAGATAATCATAATTTTAAAATTTCCTTAAATGTTTTTTTTTTTAAATCTTTCAAATTGTATGCTGGCAATACAAAATTTGACTCTGAAAATTAACTTTCAACCTTGATAGTCACTCAACATTACCAACACAATCTTATACTTTTTCCTGACAGTAAGACTGTACAAATTCTATTTGTATCTACTAGCAGTCAGACTAACGATTGTTATTCTTATGTCATCATATTGCATCTTAACAATGGACTTTTTCTGGTCCATAATTTATTTTAGTTTCTAGATAGCAATGAGATGGGGAGGGGGGGGGGGGACCAACAAAAATTATTTTTAGTGCCATTTTGCATATTTTATCAAGTAAACTAACAGAAGAAGAAAAACTTAAATTTATAAACATTAACATGTTTTTTTTTTATCTGGTGTTTTGTGACAGCATATATTGCTTTCAGTAGTATATTGTTATGAAGCAGAACAGAACAATCATTCCAGAGTGCATTCTCGTTTGGTGTCTCTTGTGATGAATATATTTTTAGCTTAAGGACCAAAGGCTACATTCACTTGGGAAAGGGCACCTTGTAGTTTTTTTTTCTACGGGATGCCAAAACTTTAGTTATGCTACTGATTGCCTCACTATTTTGATTACTTGTTATGCGGTAACTCTTAATCTAAACCAGTGATTCCAAACATTTTGATGTGAGTAACATCTATGGTTGAGGCATCTCTGGCTGAAATCGGAGTGTATATCTCTGATTCTAATAGATAAAGTAAAAGAAAAATGCTTTTCAGGAAATATGATTCTATTTATGAATATATAAAATTAATTTTAATATTTCAAATTTTTTTTTCAAAAGTCTTTGCAGAACTTTGCTTGCTTACTTTCACTCAATATATCTTCTAAACTATGAAAAATAGATATAAATTATAAAGGACAAAAATTTTCAGTTTGAAATCCAGTTTTTATATGAATAATTTATTTTTATAATGCTTTTCTAATGTTTAAGGAATCAGCTTGTCAAATTGAAGAAGATTGAAAAAATTTTCATTTTTTGATTGGCCAGAGGTACTTTTATTTCCCTAATTTTGTTAAAGCAAATTATTGCATTAAAATAACTGTAATAAATAGACATTAAAAGTACCTTGAATTGC
Organism: Amaurobius ferox; assembly: GCA_951213105.1. Lineage (NCBI taxonomy): Eukaryota > Metazoa > Arthropoda > Arachnida > Araneae > Amaurobiidae > Amaurobius > Amaurobius ferox. The sequence continues at coordinate 133,874,872 of OX578136.1, forward strand.
ATTGTATCTGGACTTGGAGTAGAAGTAATACATGCATTTCGATGATAGTATCTATTGATTTTGTTGTATCAGTACAGGCGATCCAGAATATAAGGATCGTCAGTTAAATCCGTACTATTATCCGTAAATTTATGACTCATGCCCCACACAGGATATGAAGCTTGTTATCGGAGACTTCAATGCTAAAATTGGAAAAGAACGCCTTATTAGCTCCCTTGTTGGCCATTATAGTCTACACAATGACACCAATGGAAATGAACAGAGGCTCACCATGTACTTGTTGATAGGAGACATCGGAACAACGTAAAAGACGTAAGAAGCTATAGAGGTGCAAACGTCGACTCCGAGCACATACTTGTCAAAACTAAAGTTAGATTTAGACTGTGCAAGAATTTCTTCCGAAAGAGGGAGAACAACAACTATAAACCTGATATCTCTAAGTTGAAGGAGCAAAACATACTCAATGAATTTAAACTTAAACTTTCTAAAGACATCGGCTTGGAATTGGGAACACCAAATTGTGATCTCAACTGGAAATCGGTCAGTGTAATCTTATTGAAAGCTGCAATCGAGACCGTACCAAACCTGGGACGTCGTATTAGAAATGAGTGGTTTGACGATGAGTGTAGTAAGACCACAGATGAGAAAAATAAGGCATACTTGCTGATGCTGCAAAGGCACCGTACAAGAACCTATGAAGAAAAATATAGAGTGCTGAGGAGAGTGGAGAAAAAATTACACAGAAGAAAGAAGGAAGCCTTTTTTGAAGGCTCATTAAAAAATTTGGAGAACTTGAACAATCAAAATGAGTGCCGGAAGTTCTACAGATCAGTCAATAAAATGAGAAGCGAGTTCAAGCCAAGATTTATCACATGTAGAAATAGGAGGGGAGAGCTCGTTAGCGAACCTCATGCTGTTCCTAAGGTATGGAAGGACTATTTTCAGGATCTGCTCGAGGGGAGAGACGAAACTGACGCTCCCCAGGAGGACCCTGTGGAACAGGACTTCGTCGTAGACGGGGATTATCCCCCGCCTTCCATTCACGAAGTGATCCTTGCTATCAAAAAACTTAAAGATAACAGATCGGCTGGTCCCGATAACATTCCATCTGAATTATTAAAGGTCGATGAACCAGTGCTTATTAATGCTTTGCACTATATTTTGGTTAAAATTTGGGAATCGGAGAAATTGCCCACTGAGTGGGAAGTGGGTTCCATCTGCCCTATTTTTAAAAAAGGAGATCAACTTGAATGTCGTAACTATAGGGGCATCACACTCCTCAATACGGCATATAAAATCTTCTCCAACTTACTTTTTCAAGACTTCAACCCCATACTGAGAAAGTTATTGGAAACTACCAGTGTGGATTTAGGCCCCAAAGATCTACTGTGGATCAAATTCATACACTGAGACAAATTTTGGAGAAAACTAAAGAGTATAACATCAAAACCTTCCATCTTTTTATTGATTTTAAAGCTGCTTATGACAGCATAAAAAGAGATAAGTTGCTTAAAGCTATGATTGAGTTTAACATTCCTACTAAACTTGTTAACCTTACTAAAGCCACGCTTAGCAACGTTCGTTGCAGGGTTAAAATTCAAAACCACCGTTCTGAGCCTTTTGCTACTGAAAGAGGACTGCTTCAGGGAGACTCACTTGCCTGCCTGCTCTTCAATCTCGCATTGGAGAAATGCATCCGAGATAGCGAATTAGACCGAAGAGGCACTCTCTGGAATAGGTCGCAGTATTCATTGGCCTACGCAGACGACATTGACATTATTGGAAGATCTGAAAGGGCAGTGAAAGAGGCCTTTCGAGCCCTTGAAATCTCTACTGCAGACATGGGCTTCACTATCAATGAGGACAAGACTAATAATATGGAAGTCCCGTCCGCGTCTGGGAACTACAACCCTTTTTGCATAAATGGTCATATATTTGAAAGGGTTAGTGAATTCAAATACCTTGGAGCTACTATCAATGACCAAAACTTGTTGAAAGCCGAAATTAACTACAGAATAAAATCGGCCAATAAATGTTTCCTTGGACTAAAAAAACAATTAAGATCCAGGCTTGTTAGCCGAAGAACTAAAATGAGACTATACAAGACACTTATACTGCCTGTGCTGCTGTATGCTAGCGAAACTTGGACTCGTGCCCTGGAGACTTTTGAAAGAAAAGTGTTAAGAACTATATTCGGGCCTGTACAAGAACAAGGATGCTGGAGAACCAGATATAATTTTGAACTTTATAGACTCTACAAAGAGCCTCAAGTTACACAAATCATCCGAAGTAACAGATTGAGATGGCTCGGACATGTCTGGAGAACCCCTGAAAACAACCCGACTAGATTGTACACTTTTAAGAACCCTGGGGGTACCCGCGCCCGGGGCAGACCTTCGACTAGATGGTTAGACGATATTGTGAATGACATCAACATTTTGAAAATTAAAAACTGGCAAAGAGTCGCTTTGGACCGACGGTGTTGGAAGAGGCGTGTTGTCGAGGCAGCTAAGACCTGTAACAGGTTGTTACGCTCTTAAAGAAGAAAAAGAAATAATTGGATAGAATTATTAGGGCATACAATTATAAAGGATTGCATAAAAAGGTCTGCAATATAGTTGATATGAATGAAACACTCATTGATTTTACATAAAGTAGACGATTCTATAGTATTGCCCTTTCCGATGACGTTTTTAGCATGGAGTTCGAAAGTGCTTTTACCTCCATGGTTTTAAATTTTTAAGTAAAATAAATTATTGTAGTATTGTGATAATTTGAAAAATATCGCCGCTGAATGAAAGAATTTAACTTGAATGGAAAAAGTTTATGAATAAAATAATCACTGCTTTTATATAGAGAGCCAGTCGATTTATATTTCTATGACGTCATTTGAATAAAGTTCATTTGTGTTCGATGAAGTTTTCAAATAAAATAAATTATTGTAGTATTATGATAATTTTAAAATATAACCCCTGAATATATCTAACTCCATGATTGCTAAGCGTTTATGACAAGGATCTTCTCCTGTATCCTGACGAGCGCTTATTCACTGCAAAGTCACTCCCGCCATAATATCACGTGATACATACGTCAGGCGCGAATTTCAGCAAACTAGCAGACTGAGCTCTTCCGATTGATTGTTTCTTTCTTCTTTTTGTCTTTTTGTGTGACGTCCGTAGATATGTGGCCGCGGTGAATGAATACAGTTCTTTATTTTCTTCATGAGGAAATGTACAGTGCAATTAGTTAATGCGTGATTTTGATATTGAAAATACACACACACATATATATATAGCCATATATATATATATATGTATGTCAGAAATATTTATAACGTCAAATAATAATGTAAAACATATTTATAATATATATATATATATATATATATATATATATATATATATATATATTGTCAAAAATATATATATCATAAAATATATATGTTAAAAATATTGTACGATCTAAAACATAGCGTGGTAATTGCAGGAGGGAGTCGACCTTGATTGAAAGAAGTAGGATTAAAAAATGCTAAAAATACTTTTTCCTGCGGTGGTCAAACTAAAGTATGAAACGTAAAAAATTGACTAGCTTGATGATTACATTTGTGACCTTTAAACTTCCAAGGGAGGGTAAATGCCCCCTTGCGCTCCCCTATGGACGCCCATGGCAAAGCGCAAATAGAATTTTCCTAGGGGTGCAAACTATATGAGTATACCTACAATATCTACTAGCTTGAAGACTACATTTGCAACCTTAAACGTCCACAGTAAGGCAAGTTTTCCCTTGCATTTCCTTATGGGCGCCCACGGTAAGGACACCCGTAGAATTAATTCCATCGGTGACAAATTCAAGGATGAGGCGGTTCATATCGACTTGCTTGTAATCTACATTTGTAACCTTAAACGTACACAGTAAGGCAAATTTTATCTTGCATTCCCTTATGGGCGCCCATGGCAAGGACAACCATAGAACTAATTCCATTGGCGACAAACTCAAGGATGAGGTGTTCCACATCGACTAAATTGAGACTTGCATGTCTAACCTTGAACGTTTATAGGACGGCAAGTGTCATCCTTTCCTTCCACTATGGGCGCCCATGTAACATTTTCCAATAGGGCAAAATCAAGGATGAGGAGTTCAATATCTACTAGCTTGAAGACTACATTTGCAACCTTAAACGTCCACAGTAAGGCAAGTTTTGCCTTGCATTTCCTTATGGGCGCCCATGGCAAAGACACCCGTAGAATTAATTCCATCGGTGATAAATTCAAGGATGAGGCGGTTCATATCGACTTGCTTGTATTCTACATTTGTAACCTTAAACGTACACAGTAGGGCAAGTTTCACATTGCGTTCCCGTATGGGCGCCCATGGCAAGGACACCCATAGAACTAATTCTATCGGCGACAAACTCAAGGATGAGGCGTTCCACATCGACTAAATTGAGACTTGCATGTCTAACCTCGATCGTCTATGGGACGGCAAGTGTCATCCTTTTCTTTCACTATGGGCGCCCATGTAACATTTTCCAGGAGGGAACTCAAAGACGACGCATTCAATATCGACTATCTGGTAACCTACATTTGTAACCTTGAATATCCTGTTGGGATTAAGTGCTCCCTTGCTGTGCTCTATGGGCTCCCTGCTTATATTATTGCTCTCAGGACAGAACCTAATGGAGCCGAAGTTTCGATTTCCTCAGGGACGGTTAACAGTCTTTCCAGACCCTCCAAATGTCTCTGGGACATATTGAAACATTGCACACTTGCTATGGGCGCCCATGGGGGATGTTGAAAGTCACGAATATCAAACTAATGAATACTGTAAGTCTCGTCCTTGAGATTGCCCCCGCTGGAAAAAGTTCTATTGACGTCCTTGCCATAGACATAAGGATGCATCCATACGTAAGGGGGCGTCCATAGATGTAAGGGAGCACTTGTCTTCCTGTAAACATTCAAGGTCACAAATGTAGGTTTCAAACTAGTAGATATTGTACGTCTCATCTTTGAGTACGCTCTTTTTAGAAAAAGCGCTATGGACACCCTCGCCATGGGAGCCCATAAAAATTTTGAAAGCCACAATGTCGGTATCAAGCTAATCGATATTGTACGTCTTGTCCTTGAGTTTGCCCCAGCTTTAATAAGTTCTATGGTCACATTTGCCATGGGCGCCCATAGGGGAGAGCAAGGGGGCACTTGCCCTCCATTGGACGTTCAAGGTCCCAAAGTAAGTATCAAGCTAGTCGATATTATACGTCTCATCCTTGAGTTTGAGTTTTCCCCTTTAAAAAAATTCTATGTGTGCCCTTGCCATGGGCGCCCATAGAGGAGCGGGAGGGGCACTTGTTCTCCCGTAGACGGTCAAGGTCGCAAATGTAGATATCAAGCTAGTACATAATTATGTCTCATTCTTGAGTTTGGCCATCCCGGGAAAAAGTTTTATGTTCGCCCTTGAATCCTACTCTTTCGAAACAAGGTTGACCCCTTTCTGCAGTTACAATACTATATTTTGATCGCACTATATTTTTGACACACACACGCACCCTCTCTCTTATTCGTGCTTTAATCACGTTAATTATAAAATGTTATACCTAATTCTGATTTTTTTTTTTTCGGAAAGCATCTACATATAGAATTTCATGGCTATACGTACTCTCTCTCTCTCTTTTGTAAAATCTCTAATTTTGAATAATCTGTGTTTGAATCACATTGATTTCAAAATATTCCACCATTCTGTAGGAAATTCGAAACTAATTAAAGCACGAATAATTCGAAATTAGATATTTTAAGAGAGAGAGTACGTACAGCCACGAAATTCTATATGCATATGCATTCTGTAAAAAAATGGAATTAGGTAGAACATTTTGTGTAATTAACGTGATTAGAACTCGGATGAGAGAAATAATGTCAAAATATAGTGTTGTAATTGCAGGAGGGGGTCCACTTTGTTCAAAAGGAGTGGGATTCAAGGGCGTTCATAAAACTTTCCCTGGAATGTCCAAATTCAAGGATGAGAGGTAAATATACCTAGTATCTTGATACCTACATTTGAGACCTTGAACGTCCACGGAAGGACAAGTGCTCCTCGCGCTCCCCTATGGGCGCCCATGGCAAGAGCGCCTATAGAACTTTTCAGGGAGTAAACTGAAGAGTGAGACGTACAATATCGACTAGCTTGATACCTACCTTTGAACATCCACGAGATGGTAAGTTCCCCCTCACGCTCTCCTATGGGCGCCCATAGGGGACAATAACATTTATCAATATTTATACAATAATATTAACAATACTCGAATATAGATATCAATACTGTATGTCAATATAATCAATACTGTACTTCACATCCTTGTGTTTATCCCACTGGTAAAAGTTCTATTAGCGCCCTGACCATGGACGCCTGTAGGGGAGCGCAAGGGGTCACTTGCCCTACTGTGAACGTTCAAGGTCACAAATGTAGGTACCAAATTAGTAGACATTGTACTATTTATCTTTCAGTATACCTTCCTTGAAAAATTTCTATTGACGCCTTTGCCATGGGCGCCCATACGAGATGCTGATAATAAGGTGTTGCTCACAGGGTGTCAAACTAGTCGATATTGTCGCCCTTGAATGTACCCCCGCTGGAATAAGTTCTATAAACGCTCTTGGTATGGGCGCCCATAGGGGGTCTTGAGGGAGAACTTGCTATCCCGTCGACGTTCAAGTTTACAGATGTAGATATCAAGCTAGTCGATGTATGTCTCACCCTTCAGTTTTCCGCCTGTAAAAGTTATATGGGTGCACTTGCTATGAGCGCCCATAGCAAAGGTGGCCATAGAACTTATTAAAACGGGGTGAACTCAAGGACGAAATGTACAATATCGATTACCTTGATGCCTACGTTTGTGGCTTTCAAAATTTGTATGTGCTTCCATGGCAAGGACGTCCATAGAGTTTCTTCCAAGAGCATAACAAGGCTGAGACGCACGATATATACTAGCTTGACACCAACATTTGGGATCTTGATGTTCACGGGAAGGCAAGTGCTCCCTTATGCTCCCCTATGGGCGCCCATGGTAAGGACGTCACCAGAACTTTTTCCAGCGGGGACAATCTCACGGACGAGACGTACAGTAAGTATTCATTAGTTTGATATTCGTGACGTTCAACATTCCTTTGGGCGCCCATTGCAAGTGTTGTTGTTGAGACCCAGATTGTCCGATCTACCAGAAAGATGTAAGGTATCTGTTTGGACGACCGGGCAGTGCCACCCAATTTGATCCGGAACCCAGGAGGAGGCATCCACAGGGACCGTACCCTCCTTCCCCTATCACCAACCTCTCGGAAGGATTTACAGACTCACATGCTTAACGTGATCGTACTCCACGTGAACACGGCGGCAGTCTTGGCAGTGGCAGGAATCGAACCCGGGCCTACTGAGTGCAATCAATTCCCGCTCGCTAACCACTGAGCTGTCGTGCCCCACTCCATGGCAAGTGTGCAATGTTTCAGCTTTTTATGTCACACAGTCTTTTGGAGGGTCTGGAAAGACTGTTTACTACCCCTGAGGAAATCGAAACTTTGGCTTCGTTAGGTTCTGCCCTGAGGGCAATAATATATAAGCTGGGATCTCATGCGCTGGGAGGCCATAGAGGACTGCAAGGGATCACTTAAGCTGAACTGGATATTCAATGTTACAAATGTAGGTTACAAGCTAGCGATATTGAACGCTTCATCCTTGAGTTCCCTCCTGGAAAATGTTACATGGGCGCCCATAGTGGAGAGAAAGGATGACACTTGCCTTCCCATAGACGTTCAAGGTTAGACATGTAAGTCTCGATCTAGTCGATATTGAACGCCTCATCCTTGAGTTTATCGCCGATGAAATTAGTTCTACGGGTGACCTTGCTATGGGCGCCCTTAAGAGAACGCTTGATGGAACTTATCATACCGTGTACATTTAAAGATATAAATGCAAATTACAAGCAAGTCAATATGGAACGCCTCATCCTTGAGTTTGTCACCCCTGGAATTAGTTCTATGTGCGTTCTTGCCATGAGCTCCCATAGCAATTCCCGCGTGCTAACCACTGGGCTGTCGCGCCCAATCCCATGGCAAGTGTACAATGTTTCAGCCTCTTATATCACAGAGACTTTTGGAGGGTCTGGAAAGACTGTTTACTACCCCCGAGGAAATTGAAACTTCGGTTCCGTTAGGTTCTGTCCTGAGGGCAATAGCATTAAGCAGGGAGCTCATGCAATGGGAGCCCGTAGGGGACTGAAATGGGCGCCCATAGGGGAGAGTAAGGGGGTCGTTTACCATCCCCTGGACGTTTAAAGTCACAAATGTGAACATTAAGCATGTCAATTTTTTCCGTCTCATACTTTAGTTTGACCACAAGGTCGACTCCCTCCTACAATTACCACACTATGTTCTTGATAGTGCTATATTTTTCACATTCTCTCATCTAATAAAAGCAGAAGTAACTCGTAATAATAGTAGTATGATAGCCTCGAAAAGACTTTAAATAGAAAATAAATATATAATATAATAGAAAAATGTAATAAAAATTATTAATAATAAAATAAAATTTAAATTATATATACATATATATATCTGTGTGTGTGTGTGTGTCTGTGTGTGTTTTCAATATCAAAATCGCGCATAGACTAATTGAACTGTAAATTTCCGCATGCAGAAAACAAAGGCTTCTCATCATTCAACTGTCGCCACAAGGTCATGAAATTCGCGCCTGACGTAGTTATCACGTGGTGCATTTTCCCGGGAGTGACTTTGCAATCTCGAAGGTGACGTTGCAGGCTATAAGCGCTCGTTGTATCCTGCACGTATTTTGTAATAAAGGAACGAAGTGAAATGAACCAATGTACATGTGTTGATTTGTTGACATCATATTCATAGCGCTTCAGAATAGTTTTTGGAATTGAGCATTCCAAATAATAAAATTGAGCATAATTTGGAATTAATAATTTAAAATTTATTAAATTTAAGCAGTGTATTTTGTTTTAACCAATGTTTATTATTGAAAATTGAGAAATTTGTTAGTAATATGGGATGCATTAAATGGATTTGTTATATATTTTGAAATGTTGTTGAGACCCAGACTGTCCGACCTACCAGAAAGGTGTAAGGTAACTGTTTGGACGGCCAGGAAGTGCCACCCAATTTAGATCGGAACCCAGTAGGGGAGGCATCCACAGTTACCGTACCCTTCTTCCCCTACCACCAACCTCTCGGAAGGACTTACGGACCCACCACATGTTTAACGTGATCGTACTCCGCATGAACACGGCGGCAGTTGTGGCAGCGTGCAAATCCAGTGCGCAAACCACCGGGCTACCGCGCCCGAAATGTGCCAACAGCACGGGATGTGAAGTTATTTAATTATTATTTACCGGCTTTATTTTGATATAGGTTTCTGATATAGGCTACATGTTTGTTAACTGCGATTACATAATTTATTTATTGTAATCAATCAAGGGATGAGTTAAACTATTAATTGATATGTATTTTGTTATTTTCTGTAAAATATAATATTTTATAGTTAGATTCCGCATGTCTCGCAAATGGCCCCTTTTTTCCTTAGAGGTCCGTTTCTTCGTAATTAAATTAGTCCTTTAACTCCCCTATTTTCATTATCAGGTACCCTTTTCCCCCTTTTTTGCTAGGAAAATATGTATTTTCTTTTTAACAGCAGAAATTTCCGGAGTCAGGGAAATGCCCCAATGAATGGCAATTGTATGAGTGCACGTGTTTACTTTTCTGTGATGTAGATGTTGCCTAGATTTGTAGAACTGCACACGAGTGTTGTCTCCTGTCCGTTTTTTGGATACTGGGGTAATAGTATAAATGGAGCTTGTCACACGAGAACATGAACGTTTTCGTGTGACAAATTCTATTCATTCTGTTACCCTCTGCACACAGTGTCCAAAAAACGGACAGGAAACAACAGGGGTTTTGGTTTCTCAAACTCTAGTCATAATATGAAGTTCTAGATACATGAAGTATGTTGTTTACGTTTACATTTGATGTACTTTTCGATGTTCAGAGGGCGGAATTATCCTGAAATACCTGAAAAAAATATTTGTGTCCTGTAGGGTTGCACCGAATATTCGGTTGGTATTCGGTATACTGCCTATTCGGCAGTCAAACCGAATATTCGGTTCAGCCGAACCGAATAGCAAGAAAAATTTTAAATATTCGATAATTGGTAAAGTACATTTTTTATACAATGAATGAAAGTTATAGTATCATAGTGCAAAATTAATTCAAATTGTTACTTACCAATATTATCGTATTTGAAATAATTTTAATGTAAAAGTAAACAATCTGATATTAAATTTTGTTGTTTTTTCAATTTTTCTTAAATCTTATCACACCTTAACCTTACTAACTTGTTTAAATATGAAGCAGTAACCAGAAAATAAAACTCATAATATTACGTGTTCAAAAATATAACGGTTAATTTTTTATAAAATATGCAGCTAAAAAAAATCAATTATCATTTCACCAATATTAAAAAAAGGTGCAGGTGATTAATATATAAAAAAAAAAGCACTTTGATGAATATTCAATTTTGCAGTATTTTAATTTTGATAGAGATAGAGAAGATACTGAGGATGCCATAGGTGTTCCTTTGTATCCATTAAAATGTGTCAAGTAAGATAACCAAAGAATTTCTCTCTGTGTGTGTGTAGTCAACCCTTCTAATTTCTTTCGTGATTTCTGAAGAGAAGATTACTTTGTTGAGTCTTTTGTCACAGGGTGTAACTGTTTAGTTATCTATCAGTATCTACTCTGTTGTAGTTTGTTGTGACAACAACTTAAAAAAGAATGGCTAGACATTCTGGCAATGTATCCTTTGCACTTTATAAAAAAAAAATGATTCGACAATGTTTGAATTTGACTGCTCAGTTTCAATTTTGATAAAATTATTTATTAGTTACATTATAGAAGAGACTAAGGTAGCAAAAATCACTTGAATAAATTGTAATTCTAATTTGTAATGATATTTTAAGCAACTTGGGTTTGTATGTAAGGTAAATGCAAGATTCTCTATAACATAATATGAAGCCATGATTATCACATATCAGAAATTAACTATCAATTATCAATTTATGCAGATAAACATAAAACAACTTAAGTACTATATTATTATTAATTTGCTTTTGAAATGATTTATTTCATTTTTTATTTATTTTAAATTAATAATTATACTTAATGTAAATTCAAATAAATTTAGGATGTTAAATGTAAATGCATTTAAAAAAGGCACAAAATAGAAGCATTTTCTATTTTAAATTGGCATAAAACAGAAATATTACCTTTAAAAAAATTTAACCGAATATTCGGTATTCGGTGCAACCCTAGTGTCCTGAAATATCCTTATTTTTTATGTACTATCCTGAAATTCCTAAAATTTTACTTATCTCAAAAACAGACATACCGATTACTACGGATTCTCTGTAGTTTCTACGGGAAACATCCTCATCTCATACCACGGGTTACAGAATTTGCATAGTTTTCTACGGAAAATTGCCTTCTGTCTGGGCCACTGTAAATATACGGCCACATGCACAGTCATTTACGGCATGCGCATGTAATGTAAATTAAGATCGCGATCGCATGTTTTTTGAAAGTAATAAATATGGTTCTTCAAATTCAGCATAAATCGTTAAAATGTTATGCTTTTTATTAATTTCGCATAAACTTGCGATTGTGCAATTCAGAATGTTCTCGTAAGTTCAGTTTGTTCTCATGCCGAAAATACTTTGCATCTTTTTCCATCCATCTCAGTCTTCTAAATATTGCATATTAGATTGACTAAAGTAGCATTTTCCGTATTCTGATTAATTATTAAGAATAATTTTTTAATTATTTTCGCATAAACAGTACGATTCCTCAATTCAGTTTTTCTCGTGAATTGCCGAGAGTACAATAGTATCTTTTTCCATCCATCTTCTTAATATTGCATATTAGATTAACTGAAGTAGCATATTTTCATATTCTGGTTAACTATTCCAGTTAATTTCTTAACCATTTTCACATAAACAGTGCGATTGCTCAATTCAGTTTGTTCACTTGAATTGCCGATAGTGCATTCGTATCTTTTCCCCTTCATCTCCATCTTTTAAATGTTGCATATTAGATTGACTAAACTATCTTATTTTCATATTCTGGTCAAATTTTAAAGTTAAATTTTTTAATTATATTTTCAAAATACAAATTTTTCTATTTTGAATAATGTGTATGAACCCTATAACGGGATAGTTTTCCAAAAAGTGGTATTAAAGCAATGATTTAAGCAAAAAAGACAATCATTTTGGCAGGGATATAATTCATTGCTAATATATAACAATGAATATATATATATATATATATATATATTTATTCATTGTATATATCAAATATATATATATATATATATTTTAAATTAATATTAATATTTTTTATTCTCTAGTGAAAACTTGTGTTTTAGCCAGTTTTCATTATAAGGTAATTTTCACCTGATAAAAACTATATATTTTTTGTCCTGAAATTTTATAAAATTTGTGTCCTGAACTTTCATATCCTACCAGTAGAACCCTGGATGTTTTAAGTGTAATAGTTCTGTATATATTTTTATAAAACATAGTTGTCTTAATCATTTTTCAGAAAAATTACCAACTTTTTTTTTAATATTGCTATTTTATATAATTAAATTATAATAGGAGTATATAATTTAATTATAATTATATACTCCTATTGCGTATATTTCTAGCAGTATTTTGCAGAATTATCATAGAATTCCATCTATCCGCCCTCCCCATGAAAGTGACCCTCTTCCTTTTTTCGTTTCAATTTGAAATTCTAAAAAATACCATTCCCCCTAAGCATCGGAAAAAATGAAAGGAATTCATCATCAAATTTGATGAAAATACAAATTGCTTCTTTTAGCTGAAAATTCTGAGTAAGCCTCTACTCTGCATTTTTTTTATCACATTTGAAGGGGTAGATTGACAGAATTTTATCTGTTTCTTTTTGCAAAAAATTTCCAATAATTGCATCTTCCTTGCATTTTCCTGGATACATTTAAAATCGACATAATTTTATGGTAATACTGATACCAACCAAAGAATTTCTGTACAAAATTACTGACTATGGAAAACACCTGTAAAATTATGGAAAACACCTATTATTTTTCATTTTTCATTTTTGCATAAATAGTGGGATTGCACAATTTAATTTGCCTAGAGGAATTTAACAGTTTATCCTGAAGAATTTAATATAATCTGGTGATGAAAACAATATTACTTATTCCCCATAATAATGCTGTGACAGAAGGTATATTCTATATTGTTGTTAGAAAATATGGGTCTGAATTTAAGTTAAATTTGAGTACAGACTTATTAAATGTATTATTACTTCAAAAAATAAAGAACATATTCAATGTTCTGTATTTTTCATGTTTTGGGAAGAAATTAGTGAAGTCTGAGCTAGAGCGCTAAAAAGAACTAAACAACTAAGTTTAGCTTAGGCTAAACATATTCTGTTTTCTTAAAGGTTTTGAAATTTCTTTTTTTGTCCAGTATTGAAGTATATGTATTCATATTATATTGTGTTCAGTCATAATGGTAATTTAATTTGAACATTTCTTGATTTGTCCACTATGCTGATTCATAACTAACAATCTGTTGTACGGGTCTGCAGGAGCATGCGATTCGCGCAACCGCAGTCTAACGTCTAGCAATATGGACACTATGTTTTCAAATTATTATATGTGATTTTGTAGAGCTTTTTGGAATTTTATTTGTTTATTTAAATCAAGTTTTTATTTTTCTCTTCTGTTTATTGGCAAGTACTGAAATTGAAGCTAACATTTATTTTCTAACAATCACAATCATTATATATATATATATATATATATATATATATATAAAGTATATATATATATATATATATATATATATATATATATATATAAAGGGTGTCCCAAAAACATTGACCTCGGCTTTTATTCCTTAAATATTGATCTTAGTCATATATAATAAATTACAAAGTTGTGTAAAAAAAGGTACAGAATTTTATGAAATCAATAAAAATTCTCAGGGGATTAAATTTGAAGAAATACAAAATTTAAATTTTTATATGGCCCCCGTACAAAAACATTTCCACTGAGTAAAATGTGTAATTTAATTTGGACATTTCTTGATTTGTCCACTATGCTGATTGATGACTAACAGAAATCTGTTGCACGGGACTGTAGGAGCATGTGATCCGTGTGACCACAGGCTAACGTCTAGCAATATGGACACTGTGAGGGCACCAGTTTTTCAAATTATTATATGTGATTTTGTAGAGTTTTTTGGAATTTTGTATGTTTATTTAAATCAAGTTTTTATTTTTCTCTTCTGTTTAGTGGCAAGTACATAGTACTTTGAAATTGAAGCTAACATTTATTTTCTAAGAATCATTATATATATATAGGGGGTCCCAAAAACATTGACCTCGACTTTTATTCCTTAAATATTGATCTTAGTCATATATAATAAATTACAAAGTTGTGTAAAAAAAGGTACAGAATTTTATGAAATCAATAAAAATTTTCAGGGGATTAAATTTGAAGAAATACAAAATTAAAATTTTTATATGGCCCTTGTACAAAAACATTTCCAATGAGTAAAATGTGCCCCATACACTAATAAGGTGATGTAAAAAATTTCAGCATTTTATCAGAAAAAGTCTCAGAGATATGTTAAAATAAAGTTGGTGAGGGATTAATCACAAATTGAAGTGTAAATGTTTACAGCAAGAGTGCAAATGAGGCAACGTAGAAATGCATAATAGGCAAATAATATCTGCCTGTTATCTTTAATGGATCTTTGGCATGGACAGAAGACATTTTGAACAAGCTGTGTAATCTTTGTGTAAAGTTATTATTTCTACACAGTGTAGATACTTTTGTACCAATAAATAACAAAATTATTATTTATGTATGTAATCATTGTTTTCTTTCTTAATTTATGTATGACCCCTGAAACTCGATCTGCGGACATGATTTTTTCCCTCTGAGAACCCATGTTGATGCATCGAAAAGTAGTTTAAGTCAGCATTTTTGTCTTTTCATATCTCTGGACCTTTCTATGATAAAATGCTGAAATTTTGTACATCACCTTATTAGTGTATGGGGTACATTTTACTCATTGGAAATGTTTTTGTATGGGGGCCGTATAAAAATTTAAATTTTGTATTTCTTAAAATTTAATTCCCTTGAAAATTTTAATAGATTTCATAAAATTCTGTACCTTTTTCTACATAACTTTGTAATTTATTATATATGTCTAAGATCAATATTTAAGGAATAAAAGCCGAGGTCAATGGTTTTGGGACATCCTGTATATATGAATTCAGTCATCATCAAGGCTGTGGAGTCCGTGTGTGTGTGTTCAGAAAAATATCTTTATAATTAATATATGACAACAAATAATTGAAAAATATTATTAACATTTAAATGTATCTTGTCACTGTGAGCTCATTCACACCTCATTAACGAATGAGAAAATATTAAAAAGCAATTTAATATTCTTCTTTGCAAATTTAATAAATTCTAAAATGATATAAATTCAATAACTGCAATTGTTAATCAATGAACACAACTGCTCAAAACTATAAATATTTTATATACAAATAGCTTTTTTCAATGATAAATTTGTTAACAGCAAAAAATTCCATTTATCAGTGCTTGGTAACTTCATGCCTTCAGTTTTTTAATTACCCTTTCTTGTGTAGCTGTACTCTGCCCTTTTTTAATTATGGAAACTTTTAGGATAGAATCATCCGTATGCAATATCATCAATCCTTTTTTTTTCTCCCCCAGATGGACCTGTTTTTGGTCCTTTTTTAAATTGAAAATGGTTCCTTTCTTGTTAAAAATGGTCCCTTTTTTCCCCAAGAATATAGTAAAAATTTGTTGTGAGCTCTGGATCCGCCTATAAGCCCGAAACCAGTCTATGGTTGTTCTACTAGGATCTTGTATCTCAACAAAATTTGATCTTCATTGCACGATACAAATAGACCTTATTGTATAGTTTTTCATTTTCATGCTTGTCTTTAATTATACGAGTATAAGTTAGTAAAATGAACATATGTTGCTACTATTCATGAGTACTAATTTATTAATTGCTATTTCTTTTCAAAATGCATGTTTACATTTCTATAAATTTATGATTATAAAAGAAAATTGTTGAGGCTTTTATCTATATATCTATAAATTGTAAATTTTTGTAACCTGTTCTATCAGGTATTACATAGAGGGTTTGAAGTGTGAACAGCAGTCCGAGATAAGCTCTGAATTTAAATTATTTTGTTAGATTTTGAAGATTTTTTGTTTTGTTCATTTGTTTCAGAGTTATTTAGAAATATAATTAATATGAAAATTTAATTTTTTATTAAAAAATGGCAGAAAATGCAAAAATTGACCTAAACCAATCAAATAACAATAAAGCAATGTTCCCTAAAATGCATAAAAGTTCTGCAAAACCTCGATAAATGCTCCTAAAACTCCAAAAAGTGTCCTAAAGGAGAAAAAAGCCTAAAAATGCAATTGTCATTAAAGTCTGGACCCTGTATCTGTATATTATGTTATTTTATAAATTAGAATAATATTTGATTTAAACAAGTGCACATATAGAAGTGCAGTTCTTTTGGCACTTTGAACCACATCAAATGTATGGAATGTTTTTACTTTTGTTAAAACTAATAGGAGCATGATTTATTATTTATCATATAGAATGTTTTATCTTGTCTAACATCATAATTTTTTTAGCTTCTTATTGATCTTGCTAAGGATTATGTAGTCAAAGTAGTCATCTCTTAGATCAAGGCTGCCCAATTGCTGGTATGTAGGCCCATAAAGAAATTTTTATGCCTGTGAATCTTGTGTATTCTAAATAAAACATATTTTGATAATATTAAAATAGCAGAATTTCTTTTAAAACAAATTACTAATACCTAATAAAACATTTAATGAAATATGACATTAATCATTTAAAATTTGACATTTTTGCTATTTCTTTTGACCCAGAAAAGATATTGTAGAGGAAAATATTCCCATGGAATTTTAAGTTAAAATTTCTAGATATGGAAGAATAGTTAGTTGCTTTATCATACTGGTTATTTAGATTGAATAAAATATATCATGTTTTTATATTATAAAAACATTGTCAGACAGTTCAGCAATGAAGTTGTTTTCTTTCTACAATTTATGAACATTTCATAGTCAGTTTGTAAAAAGGGTGACATGGTGAAAAAAATTCACCAGTTTCGAGATATCTGCCAAAACTGAGCCTTTTTATCTGGAAAAGTGTCGCATCTGAACTACTTTACTGTTAGAGAACAAACAGTAGTGCAACCTCTTCTGATCAAATAAATGTCTTCCAAGTGTTTTCCATAAGACAGGAAGAGATGTTCTGTGAGTATGATAATACACTAGTTTCAGAAATAGAATTGACAAGTAGTTACTACAAATAATTTTTTATGGGTATTTTCACTCCTTTTGAAATTTTGAGAGTAGTTTTCTAAGGTAAAGAGTATTAAAAAAACTACAATCCTTATTTTCAAATATCCAATAAAATAAATTTATATATTTTTGTGATTATTAAGGATTTTTTTTATGTTTTGAAATGATTGAATGCTTAAAATTTTACAATTTTTACACCTATATACTAGGAGTGGCGACACGTCAAAATTTCAAATCACTTAATCAACTAAACAAATGACAAATCTTAAAACCAGATCCAAAGGTCACTTTATTGAACATCCTACAGACGTACATCAAATACAGCCAAAACACTTTCGAACATCCCCATGTTCATCTTCAGTGGCGATATAATTAAACAGATGCCAAACATGCTTAAATACAATCCATTGCCGTTAAGTGAAATTTGCATATCTTGAAAACTGTCAGTGATTGGTGAATTATAAAACAAATAAATATATACAAAGCTCAAAGATAAATATCTGAAAAACAGTTTAAAGGCAATAAATATTTTAGAACAATATTATAAATTAAGGTAACTATGTAAAGGTTTAACTCTCTCTCTCTCTTACACGGAATTGAAAACGAGTCTCGAAGCATAACTTAAGATCTGAACAGGGTCAAAATTACAAATAGAAGAACAATATAGATAAATAAAAAGAGATTCGTAAAGTAAGATAGAACGAGGGTTATTACAGCAAAAGAAAAGAATAGAATTTTAAAAAAGGAGGCGAAAATTATCTTTATTCACTAATTGAGCAAGGACAGTTGTTTGCTTACCATTTTTTATATCTCTTGCATGTTCAGATAAATGGATACCAACCGTATGTTTAGTACTACCGATATAAAATTTATAGATATTATCCGGAGAAAGAAGGGGCGCGACATACACCCCCAGCGAGATTTTTAAAGTTAGCAATATCCCTAAATTTATCAGTACGAATACGATTGAATAAAGTAGTAACAGCTGAATGAGCGGGTTTAAATTTAAATTTGGTACAAAAATTGATAAGAAGGCGAAAATTTTTAGGATGGTAAGGGCAGCTAGATTTAAACGGTAAACGATCATTGATGGGAATAAGACTAGAAATGGGATGTAAAAACTTATGGCGAATTTTAGCAAAGATATTATGAACAAACTTATAAGAGTAACTGGCATCTTGACCGAGTTTAAAAATTAAATCAATTTCACTTTTCAAAGAAGTAATAGTGGAACTAACATTAAAAGTGCGGTTGAAATATGCATTGAAGGAAGCCTTTATGGACGAAATGGGGTGAAAAGAATTAGACGAAATGGGGTGAAAAGAATTAGACGAAATGCACGTGTTAGTGAAAGTGGATTTGCGAAAAGCGGAATACAGAAAATTAAAGGAATTATGGGAAATAATAACATCTAAAAATGGCAAGGAACAGTTAGATTCACGTTCTACAGTAAAATTAATAGAGGGATAAAAATTATTGACCAAATCAAGCAAATTTAGAAGATCATTTAAACTATGGTCCCAAATTATAAACACATCATCAACATAATGTTGCCAAAGTATAGGTTTATGGGATAAAAAAGGCAAAACCTCGTTCTCGATTTCCTGCAAAACAACTTCAGCAAGGATACCAGAAAGTGGGCTGCCCATAGGGGAATTTTGTAAATAAATATCATCACGGAAACCAAAATAATTGGTCCCCACCACGATATTCAATGCACAGGCTATTGCTGTGATGGAAGAGGGCTTATAATTACGTAATGAAAGTTTATTAGCTATAATATTAATGGCTTTATCAACGGGAACATTTGGAAACTAAGAAAGCACTTCGAAACTGTGAAAAGTACAATTAGGAACAAATTTTACACTAAAATGGTCGGTAGAATTGACAGAAAAGGGGTGATTATTGAAGAAGGGTTTAAGGAACTTTGCCAAAGCTTTTCTAAAAAAATGGTGGAACTTTCAAACATTTCAAAATTTTGAAACAATAAGCCTAATTGGATGATTAACTTTATGTAATTTAATTTGGCCAAAAAATTACGGTAATTGGTGGGAAGTGCGAAAAATAGCCGATTTAATAATGGGAGGAAGGTCAATAGACTTTTAAAGTTGGGCAATTTTTGATTTTATAGCAGTAATTGGGAATTTTTTAACATTGGTGCAATCCATCTCGGCAATACACCTCCGCATTGCTTCAATATAATTAACTCTGTCAATGAGCACAAGTTGCTTAGTTTTGTCAGCAGACAATATAATTAAATTATTATTTGATTTAAGTTTATTAAGTGCAGAAATTTCAACATGTAAACCATCGTTTAAACGAGGAAAGTTATTTTTATTTTTACCTTTGAATTTATTACTATTATTTTGAAAATTGGAAATGGAGCGGTACATAACGAACCTTCCACGTATCTCTATGTCTGTGATCGACATGAAGAAGAGTTTCTTCAACATAAGGAATTAAGTTGAGGATATTAGGGGCGTGCGGATAGGCAAATTTTGGGCCTCGCTCTAAAGCTAAACGTTGCATAGAGGTGATATCCTGTGAAGAATCATTCACAAAAGGAAAAGGCACAGAAGCTTTTAATTGATCAAAAAACTTTGGTCTAATACTGATAAGTTCAGCACGATCGTATTTAAACGTAGAGTGAGCCGAAAAAATGGGGGAGTTTTTAGCAGAAACGGGAAAGTGTCTGGTATCAAGCTGCTGACCATGATTAAAGTAAATAATTTTATTGGGTTTAGGATCCTAAACCCTAACGAAATTCGAAAAAAGTTTGTCAATGGTTTCCTTCCCGAGTCGAGTAATACAACAATTTATTGGCATACGCGTTCTTGCCTTTGTTTTTGCTAGTGCTCTGTGTTTTTTATCCTGACGAGGGAGTGTATTCTATGCTTCTGAAACCGGTTGATAACTTTTAATTACCATCTTAAGCTGTTACTAACGGATTAATAATTGTTTAGATATTAATGTATGTTCACAGTCTATTTACATTATACAATTGCTTAGAAATAAAAAAAAAGTTATTTTGATCGATTTATATTTATCCTGTTCCACGTGCTTTATCGGCTTTCGTTTTGTTTATTTTATTTTCGTACCATCATACAAAAAACTAATGTTTATCTTCCGCTTTCAGATACTCTTTCATTTTTGAATAACAGTTGCCTTTTGTTAAATTTTGATAAGATATATTTTCTACAAACAGAAGTCGGTTTAATCTAGTTTCTTAGGCAGTTCTTGAATGATTGTTCTTGAAGCTAAAAAAAGTTATCAGCTATCTAGAGTACGAGTTGAGGTGGGAAGAGCGCGTGGGGCGTTTGCATATGAAGGGTTAAATTCGTTATTAAAAGGCGTTGCTAAGATCTTTTGTTTGAAAACATTTTTATTTTCTCGACGCATGGGCGCCCATAAAACCTTTTCCCGGAGGGTTCAAATTAAAGAAAAGACATACAACATCGACTCGCTTGATGTCCGCCTTTGTGACTTTGAAGTCCGAGGATGTATTACGGGAATATCTTCAAATACCCTGGTATAATCTTCTAATCTACGAGAATATAAATAGTACTGGCATACCTTCTAATACAATTTTGGCGCTTTTATTTTGGCATATATTGATTCAATTTCATATTTTCTTTAAATTTGTATAGAGATGGGATCAGGATGTTTTATTCTTCAGATCTGTCTGTGAAGATAATTTTGTGTAGCGAGAACAGAGATTCTTAAAACTTATTTTTAGGAGCATTAATTTAAATATTTTAATATTTATAGAATGTTTTGATAACAAAGTATCATGTAGAACACTATAGGAATTTTGCACGATTATGAATTTTAAGTTTCTTTATTATTGCATATTTCGTATGAAGAACGGATATACTGCTGGATTATGTAATTTAGGTAAAAATGAAAAAGGTTAAATGGGAAAAGGCCTATCTATAGTAATATGACCATGACCGATCGTGTTTAGGGCCTCGTGTGGAGAATTGAATTGAATAAGTTAGGAACATGAACTCGCCAACAAAGCTCGATAGAAAAACATTTCACGTACAAAGTTTAAGAGCCGTGCTTAATTAGTAGGAATCGGCATTTGTAATTCACGAAGTGCGTATATAGTAACCAATACATGCATGTCATTCAGCGCCGTCACTAATCATGCGCCGTCACTAATCATGCGCCGTCACTAATTATAAGTAATTATTGTATAACTCGCCGCCTTCGGCGACCAGCCTGTTCGTTACCCTTGAAAATTCTGACCGTGGCAAACTCGCTGGCGCGACCTACCAGAAAGGTGTAAGGTAACAATTTGGACGGTCAGGAAGTGCCACCCAATTTAGAACCCAGTGGGGGAGGCATCTACAGGGACCGTACCCTCCTCCTACCACCAACCTCTCAGAAGGACTTACGGACCCACATGTTTAACGTGATCGTACTCCGCGTGAACACGGCGGCAGTTTTGGCAGTAGCGTGAATCGAACCCGGGTCTACCGAGTGCAATTCCCGCGTTTAAAATATAAAGTAATATCACCGCGACAATCTCCATAACTTTCTTTTTATTTCTTCCGTTCCATCATTTAAAATATCCATAAAATTAAAATATCCATAAATTAAAATATCCATTTAAAAATCCATATCATTCCACTATTTAAAATATCGCATAAAACATTAAATAACAATAATAATTTCACGCTCACAATATTCCAGCCACACATAAAATTGCCATAAGCCTTAGGGTTGGTCGTGTTTGGCGTTTTTACTTTGAGTAGCCCTCTTCCCGTGGCATCGCTTGTGAATTTCTTGAAATTATTAAGTGCAATTTGGTGCGTTAATTTCAGTTGAGAATTGAAAACCTATGCGTTTCAGGCATTGAATCTTAATTTTTGTTATTTTTCCAAACAATTAAAGATAGTTTGTGGAGAAAGTCACGTGTTGGCTACATTACATTTTTAAATTTCTTCATGCACGTAAATTAAAATTGTGATGAAATCAGAGAATTGGAAATTACTTTGTTTATAAAATTTTGATGCAATAACACTGAGTAGCTATCCTTGAACATGATTCAGCTACTTTTCTTTATACACCTGCATGTAACTATTTTTCAACATACGGGTCTGCGCGAGAATCTCTGACATGGAATTCGATTGAAATATTCTGCTACTACTTTAGTTTGTAAACTCAAGTCTATTCATTTTCTGCTACATTCAACATGACAACAACCGTTTGTTTGTCGTTTTTGTTTCAAAATAATCAGATTATTTATTGAAACTCGTGTTGAGTCTTACTTTCCGTACAATACATAGTATATATAATATTGTTATGAGATCAATCAACAATTTGACCCAGGATTTCGATGGATTGAATCGTTTTGAACATCACTGAACCAGAAACAGCCATTTTCCCATTCTCAGTCTGTTTGTGGTCACCCTATATTTGTTTGACAAATTAAGCAAATGGACTGGGATGAAATTTGGTACAATTATTTTCAAATGATGAAAAAGCTTATTGATTTTCAGAGTGGATGAACTAAAAGAAGGTCCTTCATTTTTTGGGGAAGAAGAAAGGGGAAAAAAAAAAAAAAAAAAAAAAAAAAAAACTCGCCCTGAGAACAAACTTTGGTGACTAGTCTGATGGAACCGAAATGATTTTGCGTGAATGGTATTTTGTAAAATAAAACTCAACTTTTGTAATATCTGGGGAAAAAAGAGAACTCGATCTAAAATCCGATTGTATATATTTGTAGGACTTTCAAAAAGTTACAAATTCTTGCTTATTGTTCAAAAGTAACTCTTTCAGTTATTGAGATATAAGCATTACAAAATTTTCAATCTTCCACTTGACAAAACGATTACTCGAAAACTATAAAAGCTTTTATAAATAATAAATATACAGAGATGCCGATTACTACGGATTCTCCGTAGTTTCTACGGGATACAATCTCATACTACGGATTAGATTAAGGAATTTGCATAGTTTCCTACTGAAAATTACCTTTCTCTCTAGGCCAATGCAAATTTACGGCCGCATGCACGGTAATGCCAATCAAATCAACGTGCCAAAGGGGATTTACGGCTGCATGTAATGTAAATTATGATCGCGATTGCTTTTTACATGAAAGCTATAAATATGTTCTTTAAAAAGTTGTCATTTGGCATAAATCTGTAAACGGTTATTTTTTTAAATTACAGTTTATATTTATTTTTGGACGACGGGTCGCCAGTGGAAATTAATCTGCCCATATCAGTTTTTTTTTTTGTAATTCTTTTCCTACAAAACAGAAATGCGCCAGTTTGTAGTGAAAACCGTATATTGGGCCTATTTACTTTGCCCTGCATGTATGCTAAATAAATAAATAAATATATATATATATAACATCTCATAAATTTTTGGAGCGTGTTATCTATTTTATACATTACTAATGACACATTCATATTACAAATTTAAGCTGACTATCCATAATCCATTTCAATTATTTCGTGCTGGAAAGTTGGGGAAAAAATTCTCGTTTGTGCAATTTATAAATTTGTTTTGTACTAATATCGTCTGACAACTGTAAGAAATTATAATTTAAAAAACTTATGAAAGGTTCGTTTTGGAGACCGCGTTTGATTACTATAGACATTGTCTTATTCCAACCCTTGGCATACGTAATACGTAAAAAATATGCATACGTAAAAAAACAAAATGTTAATTCATGTAATCGCCGTAAACGTAAGGAAAAGACTAAGTACCTAATTCATTTGGTATTATATAAAAATATATATGATGCATATTTAACGGCTGATTTCTTTAATATGTTCAGTGGCAGGTGTTCCTAACTGAATTGGCTGGCTGATCTATAAAGGTATTCTTCGTTTTGGCAGACGCAGCTGCCGTAAATCAATATTTGCATCATCAAATTCAAAGTGCCTTTACAATTGTGATTATGTTCTATGTTTAGCAAGGAGTTCCATACGTGGATAAATTTGTTACAAAATTATATGCTTCAAAAATAGTAGGAATGTTTTCGTATAGGAATAAATGCATAATAGGAAGGGAGAGCAGAGAAGAAATTTTAATCCATGTAAAGTAGGAATGTTCATAAGGAAGGGCAAAACTTTATCTTAACTGCTATTAATCGCATGCGAAACATTTTTATTTTCTCCTACTATTGAATAGAGAGTATTGTTTACCTGAAAAGAGTTTTCCTTGAATTTTTTTTTTTTGAGGGGGGGTGGGGTGGTGGCAATTTGGAGGATTAGAACACTAATTATTTCCAATTTAAGATTTTCACAGTCATATTTACTGTGGTAAACCCTTATTCCAGAAAAATAGTGGCAAGTATAGTTGATGCGGGAAAATAATAGTTGTTAAAATAAAGTACATGCGAGAAAATAAAGTATGTTATGGATATAAATAGTATTAAAATAGACTGCATTAACAACACAAATCAGTCCAATTCAGGGGTGTTGTTGAGACCCAGACCGTCCGACCTATCAGAAAGTTGTAAGGTAACTGTTTGGACAGCCGGGAAGTGCCACCCAATTTAGACCGGAACCCAGTGGGGGAGGCATTCACAGGGACCGTACCCTCCTTCCCCTACCACCAACCTCTCGGAAGGACTTACGGACCCACATGTTTAACGTGATCGTACTCCGCGTGAACACGGCGGCAGTTATGGCAGTGGCTGGAATCGAACCCGGGCCTACCGAGTGCAACTCCAGCACGCTAACCAATGGGCTACCGCGCCCCAATTCAGGGGTGTGACAGGTGTGACAGACTTGTCAACTTGAAAAACGAGAAATTTTAATCAATCTTGCGAAAAATGTTAAAATAGTAACTTGCAAACAGAAATTTAAAATTTCGATTCTGATTATGATACAATTTGACTTGAATAACATGGAAAACTAATATTATTAAAAATAACATGACACTGCAGATATTTTTATGTAGCATTGATATATAGATGATATCAGACCCGGTTGTAGGACTCGTACATTATGAATGAAATATGTTCCAGTAAAATAAAAATATTTTGCTATATAAAATATTTTACAATTCGAAAAGAGCAGCTAAAGTTTATTTGTGCATAGGTCGGTGTTCAGGGACGGATTTACCCTTAAACTGAATTAGCTACGAAAGGGCATCCAGAAGAAAACTTTTTATTTCTTTTTCTATCAATCCTTTTCTTTGTATAATAAAAGTCGTTATTATCCTTGTTTTGCATTGTTTTCTTCTTCTATAACCCTATTACACCCGCATACCGAGTTTCCTTCCATTCCGATGTAGATTTCCTGAAATTTTCACATAAACAGCAACTATGCTCAACTTTTATTGAAAATTGTTTTTACACACGGCAAAAATTCCGGTTGCGTTGTTAAAATTGTAAAAATCTGTATGTAAAAAGAAATAAGTACATGAAAAATAAACTGTTTAAAAATGACTTATTTTGAACATATATTTGAGAGGTTTTTTTAAGCGGGGGGGGGGGGGGGGGGAGATAGATTTGTCTAAAATTAGCAGAAATGCAGGTTTACAATTTTAAGGGGATTTGCATGTTTTTCCAGTTTGAAGAGAGTTGTATCTTTCGGTTCCTTGTTAAATGCGTACCGTTTGCTGATGTATGTAATGTTTATGAATCGAATTTTGCTGTATTGTTCCTGTATTTTCTAATAAATTATTTTCATTGGCTTCTGTATTATTGCATCATACGAACTGTTGTCAAATATGTTCTTGCCACGCATAGCAGTAATACCTATTTTTAAATGATGTAATATATAGCCGTGCCCTTGCATCAAAGTTCTAGTTCGCTCATGATTGCGTCACTGATAACACGTCATGAATTTGTATCCAGTTTTTAATCTAATCATACAGCCTTGCATTAAACAGATATCGCTTCTGCCTTTGTGATTTCTTATCGAAATATTGCTTGCATATAAAAAGACTTAACCCATATTATATCGTGCTTTCTCGGCATTTGATATCCAGACGTTATCTACGCAGTAGTGTTTTTTGCGAAGTAAGCCGGTTGTGTTAATTACAATCCGCGGTTCTTTAGTATATGAAATATGTTGACTCGATCTTATTAAGAATATTAAATTTTATTATAATATTTTTATAAGACAATTTGAAAAGCATGCAATATGTTAAAAATTGTCTGCTTCATGTCACAGCGAGTTACCGCAACGTAAAATTGATTTTAATAATTTATTTAAAATTTTATGTAAAATGTCATTTATTTGACATGTTTTGTAATTATCTCGATTTATTTTTTCTTTCTTAATGCAAGTTTCAGAAAAATTATGGTATTTCTATATTTTGAACTTTCAGAAAACCAGTAGGGCTTTTATGTGTAGGCATATTAATTAATCACACTCTTCATGCTAAAATTTTATTCAGGGTGAATTTTTACAAAAGATAAACAGCTTTTAGACAGCTATATATTTAAAAATATTAATTCATGTGCAGTATTGCTCTGTATTAAGCCATCAAAATACGATAACTGAAAAGTGTAGTTTTTTATACTTAATGTTCAGTAAGGAAAAATATTTCTTAAACATATTTTTTCTACTTAGATATTATCTAGCTGTTATATTATATATATATATATATATATATATATATATATATATGCATAATTTTCGATTAAAATCTTTCAATTTTTATATATATATATATATTTAATATATGTATATATATATATATATATATATATATATATTTACTTTTATTTTTATTTGTATATATATATATATATATATATATATATATAGTAAGTCTGATCATAATTACTTCAGATATTTTAAAATGCATATTTTTAAACTAATGAACTTATTTAATCTTACAGGAATTATAAAATGATGTTAATGCTTTAAAATGCCTGAATTAAATAAATATGTAGATGTATTTTTTTTAATTTAAAAAATTTTCTTAGGTTCCAAGATGACTCCATCTCCAAGTAAAACGTGCAGAGCTCGGGTAGCTTCCTCTGGTATAGAGCTTGTGAGGCCAGATTTGCCAAGTAAATGTTCTTGGCATTTGGGTATGAAGTCAGATGTGTCTATCCATCACCATGCAATTCCGTAAGTTTACTATAATGTCTTTTATTTTTCAATGAACTATACTATATACCTTTTAACTTTTCCATTTCAAAAGTTTTAATTCAAAATTGCTGTAGTTATACTAAATGCATGTAGGGATACTAAATGCTTTTCATGGTGATTAATCATTATTAAAGCTTTTTTTATGTATCTCCAATAGTCCCACCATGTACCCTTAGAGGAAGTGAAGGTTTTTCACATATATTTAGGTGATCATATTCTAGTGAAATTCTGCAAAACTGTGCTAAATACTTCACTAGATATAATTTGCCCTTAATTAATCTTGTAAAATTGAATTTATCAATAATGCTGAACAGAATTCCACATGCATTTTTGATGATGTAAATTTTATACTGTAGATATGTGCAATACACTATACACACATGTTTATAAATTCAAGATGATGCATAAATGATGCATAAATTCAAGATGCAATTATGCATCAAATCATTTTTGATGCATAAATTCAAGAAAATTGAGGTTAAAAGTTTTTGTATATTAAACTTTTATCTCAATGATGTTATTGTATTCAGTTGGCATTTTAAAGAATTTATGCATCATTTTAATTCTTAATATGCTTTGTGTTATTATTTTAGTTCTTTTTCAATAATTGTCTCCTCAAATTTGTTGCAATATTCATTTTACTTTCTTTTTTCTCCGTAGCAGAGTACAAACCCAACTAGTTTCTGGACAATAAAGTTCATTGCATAAACATATAAAGCAAAAGCTACCCTAGAATAATTCTCTTGAGTGATATGCAGAATATTTTGCATGCAAACTATTTATTTTAGTTACGATAACTTTTTTTGAAGTGGTACATTTGCTGATAAAGTTAAATGAGAAAAGGAAACATATATAATAAGATAAATATTAATTAGTATGATTATATGTGAAACTTGTTCAAATCTGGCACATAATCTTGTTATAATAAGCAAAAACATATTTTGCAAAGATCAAGGAAAATTAACATAATTAAGCACAAAGTAATAAACAATGTAGATATATTTTATACTATTGTAGATATATTTTATACTATTGTAGATATATTTTATACTATTACATTTATATATAATATGCTTAAATATATTTATGTATAAGTGATATTAGTACTATGTATCACTTATACATAAATATATTTAAGCTATGCTTTTATAATAAAAATAAGTTTTGTGCAAAATATCTCGTGCAACATTTAGATAATCACCCACTACAACTTATGTCAAAAATATATTATCCACTATGTCAAAAGTGCATGTATATGTCACAAATAAAAGTATAGTTTTTAAATTCAAATTTATGGAGAAGAGACTGTTTCAATAGGAAAACCATATAAAGCTTGTACTAAATGTGCAGTAAACAGTAGTATAACTTTCACTGTGATATAACTTCTTAGACTTGAAAATTAAAAGACTTGAAAATTACAGGGAGGACATTCATGTTAAAGAAAAAATGAGTTAAATGCTTATATTATAAAAATAAAATATTTGATGTACTTGATATGATTGATGATACTTGATTTGATATTTGATGTACTATCACTAGACAGAAGTGATTTTAATAATGTAGTATGATATCTGTAATCATAAATTCACATAACTAGATTAAAGAAAATTGGTGGATTTGATAAGTTTTCACTTATTATAAAAGCTAATGTTTATGTTATTTTAACAATTTATGAAATTATATTTAAAGAAAGCCATTTACACAAAATATTTAAAAAGTACAGTAATTTAAACATTGTTTTATTTGAAGTTGAAAATGCATTATGCATTTCATGAAGTAAATGATGATTTATTGACATAAAATACATAATTTCTGGATGACATTTAACTTTTATACCTTTATATAAATTTTTGTTTAATTATAATATTAATTTCAGTGTGTATGAAATTTTGATTGACACTAAAATTCAATTAAAATCTCAGTAACAGTCTTTCTTTGTATAAATAGTTCTTTGGAAACATATTTCTAAATAACTATTGATACTAAGCAAGGGGAAACTTTAGCGTGGGGTTATATTTACTTATAAGCCAATATTTTTGGAAAGTAGGAAAGCAATAAATTACAAATTTCTAGAAATTTTTTGATTGAAGTTTATGCAGCAATAGTTGGTGTAAATATGTGACATCCATTTAAAATACATTAGTTTTTTTATACTTGGTCTAGAATTAGTAATTTTAAACAGAATTTAGATGTTATTTTGAAGCCAAGGTTTTGAATGTGAGAATAATAACCTGCTTATTTGGAAAGTAAATATTGACATCAAGTGTAGAACAGTAGATATAATAACTCAATATCAAAATATAAAAAGAAATTGAAAATCTTTAGGAAATTAATTTTGGAAAATTTTATTGCTTACATTTTTGTTAATAGTTCTTTTTCTAGGTCAGAAATACATAAAATAATGCCCAATGTACTTCATGCAATTGGCAATACACCTCTAATACGCCTGAATAAAATACCAGCAGAGTATGGATTAAAGTGTGAGATGTGTAAGTATAACTATTGTAAATGAAATAGATTTTAAGTGCCGAAATAGAATTTTTTTTTATTTGAATATGCAAAACTGTTATTTTGTTAATTTTCTATTGTACTTTATATCTTGCCTACGATAAAATGGTATAGCATACTTGCTACTTAAGCATGTATATTATTTTTCATTTGTCATTTTAAAGTACTTAAAATTTATAATTCATTAGGTATGAAACAAATTCGAATTTTCAGGATAGCAAATTTATGTTTTATAAGAAAAATTACTCGGCATTGTCCAAGTTATAAATAAACGCCCATTACTACTTAAGTCACCAAGCACTTTATCCGCAAAGCAAACAAACAAACAAAAAGTTCTCTGTAATTCTTTGTTTTATGACTGATTACAATTGTAATTGTTAACTTTTGAAGTTATGGTAGAAACATGATTTTTTTAGGGAATGCTTATGATACTGTTACAATCTTATATTTAAAAACATTCAAATCTCTATCTGTAGAACTCGGGATTTTAAATTTCTGAATTTTAAATCCTACTACTGAAATACTAGCTATCTGGGATTCCTGGTTTCATGAGCGATATGGTTGTCTGTGATTTTGCCGCCATGCCTCAAATGAAATTTGAGCTGAAATTTGAGAAAATTTAAAATCACAAAAATTTTGTAAGCTAATATTAAGAATGTATAAAATATTATCTGATTGAGCAATAATAATTTTCAACTAAAAAATTATTTTATATATATTGACATTTTTTTTACATAGATCCAACTTATTTAAAACAAGCTTGTCTCATTTCTTTATTTTATTAAAGAAACTAATTAATTTGTTAGGTGCTGCTCAGTTTTCTTAAAGAAAATTTAAATTAATTCAAATCTAATGTTACCTATATTTCATCTTATTCAATATGTTAATGTGGCATTGGAATACTTTTGAATGCGTTTTTCTACTGTTATTGAGCAGAATGCTAGTGTGTTTGGACAGTCTCTGAGGCAGTATGAGACAAACATAAGGTAATGACATGAAATGGTTTTGTTACACATTATTCTAACATTGATAAAGCTTGCTGCTTGAGGGCTCCGTAAGAGGTTTATTATCCAGGTAGATTTCACTCTATTGCAGAGTTCTAGCACGTCGATTTTGGTCAGGCTTCGGATTAGGTTTCCTTTTTTTTCCAAGCTGTGGGTCTATCTATAAAAGTTATTTTTAAGGGTTATATGGCTATACTTTATCCAATATTTTTATGAGAGTAACTGAATAAATGCTTAACAGAGGTTAAAACACAAACAGTAGAAAATTTAGAAATTAAAAACTACTGAAACAAATTTTGAAATTCAATTTTATTGAGAGTCAAGGATCAGGTATTCAAGTAACACACTGCAGGCTTGAGATAATTATGGGTCGATAATTTTCTTTGTTGCAGGTGCGGGTTAGGTGTAACCTGATTCGCACAAGTCTCTAATCTATCATTACCAATACCTGGAGTACAAACCCCATTGGTGTGCCAATATTGATATATATCATATATCAATAATGACAATATTAAAAAGTATATATTTTATATTTGAATGCTTAGTTGTATATATATATTTTGCCAATATTGGCTTAGTATTCATTGCAAAACTACAAAAAATACCTGACATTACCCAGAATTTAAAATGCAAACATCTGATTAAAATTACACCGGAGCTTACAACGAATTCTTGAAAACCAAAGAACGTTTTAATAATAATATATGCCCACTTATAATAAAAAATAAAAGAAAATTCTGCTGAACCCTAACACAAGTCAATATTGGGAAAATACATGCTACATATTGGTTAGCTACTAGAGGTCAAAATTGCTAATATTAGCAACATGCCATCATTACAATATTGGTGAAATATTGAACAACATTGCACGCTATTGGGGTACTTTGTTAAGTTAAAATTAAATATTTTATTTTGCTTTAGACTAATGGTTTTTACATCTATGTAAAACACACTTTAGGTGCATGAGATTGTGCCAATACAAAATAAATTAGAAAATTCTGAACATTTTAATGTTGTCATTAACAAGGTTAACTTATGTACACATATACATGTATGGTATATGCAGGTAATTTCCAAATTATTTGTCAATGTTGCAGATTCATTGCAGCTAGCAGAACTTAAAATACAGTGTCATAATTTCACATATATTTATAGGATGCCTTTTTTTTATTATTTTGAGAACTTGTATTCTCAAATAATTGTGTACTATTTATTCCAAAAAATATTTTATTTTATTGTTATACACATTAAAAGTTTGTCTCAAATTTTGTTTCATCAGTTATGTATGCATATGCATTTTTTTTATGAAACATTGGTTAGAAGTAACTTGTTTTTAAATTGCGATAAAATCAACTTACATTGACATTATAATGATTTAAAATTAAAAATTTTATCTGAACAATTGTGTGAACAACCAAAACATTTCACTCCTTGAATGGAGAAATCTCTTATGGAGGTTTTCTTCTCATATTTATATGATCAAAATATCAAGGGTGTTATAGATTTAAACTACTCATGACTTCATGACTTTTAAAATAATAGAATAATCATTTATCCCTCCCTGAAAAAAAAAATCATCTACCATCTGTAGTGCTGCTTGACATCCCCCAGTTATCATATAAGGTTGCGGAATGGGCATTAATAAAGGTTTGTACAGACAACCTAATTGCATGTAGTTTCAACCAGATTGAGTGAACAATTTACAAATGTGGCCCTTGACGAATAAATATTATACTAAGAATGAAAGAATATTATATAAGAAGAAAGAAATATTATACTAAGACAGATAAATATTATACTAAGAATGAAAAATCTATATTAAACCTGACTATGTCAGTGATCTACAATATTTTAACACATTTCTCATTGTTGCAAGACAACATTTCTTTTTAATTTTGTAAATAATTTCTGATATTTTATGTACCTTTCCAAATTAAAATTGTTTTCATTTTCATATTTTTTTCAATTTTTCAAATTACTACTGGATTTTTCTTTTAATGAAGATAATTATTATTTTTATGTTATTGTAGATTCAAAGTATTTTGTGTTTATCTTTTCTTTCAATAACTAAATTTTGTGAGCAATTTGCCAATTTTAAAGAAATTTAGTTAAAATCTAGTGATTCTTGATAGTGTTACTTTTTTTCAGAACAGCGACGCAATTCGTCTATGGTATTTTTAAACCATTCAACCCTTAAAGTGTATTCATAAAGCTTTCTGTTTCAATGAGTATTAAAAAACACACACTCTAATTCACATTCTTTCTAATTGTGATTTAAATCTTTCACTGTGAACTAAATATTGTTTCATCAAGCACCTTAAGGGTTGAAGGGTACATTGCCCCCTTTATCTGTTCTCTTCTGGCATGCCTTAGATATGAAGGTAATTTTTTAAGTTTTCTGAAAGAACTGCTGTTATTATTTGACTTGACTATTTAAATGACACTATAAAATATATTTGCAATATATGTCATTTAGTAAAATAAAAGTTAGTAAAAACACATTTTTAAAAATAGTTAATGCATAAAAAATAGGAAAAACTGTGAATTTAAATGTGCTAGTTATCAGACTATTTTTTGCAGTATTCAGACCAATTTACCATTTGTTATAAATAAGTTATTGATGAATAGCTGTTATGTCATAGTAAAATACACTTTTTATTTATATATATATTTTTTTCTTTTCAATTTAAAAATATTTAATCATTTAAATTTGTGTTTCACGCTTCCCTTGTGAGATGCAGCCTCTGGTCATCTAGTATTGAGACACTGTATTGGGCTTTAATGATTTTTCTTACATTGTATTTATACTCAAGTGAAATTCGCAACTCAGAGTTGCCGATATCTCACTTGAGTAAGTAAAATCGTGGTTCTTTTTGGTTTTGAAGAAAGCTGTTTAGTGCTTTTGAAACCAGTAAACCAGTTTTTTTTTTTATTTAAGTTGCATGCTGTATTTATGAAGTTTTTATTTTATCGTGGGTGTTAAATATACGTCTCAATAAATGTATCACAAAAATAAATTGTCATAATTGATAGGCTTGCATTAAAACATATGTTTGGAGAAGGAGGTCTTGCATCACCATTATTTATACTATAGATGTAATTTTTAAAATGAGTTATTTATGCTATCACACACACTGCAGTGTTAGGTTTTGTCAGCTAGTAAATTATTTACAAGCTGAATTTTAAAATTAATTTTTGATCATTTTTCAATCAT
The DNA here is from genome assembly GCA_951213105.1 of Amaurobius ferox. Classification (NCBI taxonomy): domain Eukaryota; kingdom Metazoa; phylum Arthropoda; class Arachnida; order Araneae; family Amaurobiidae; genus Amaurobius; species Amaurobius ferox. The sequence continues at coordinate 133,909,164 of OX578136.1, forward strand.
TATTGCCATTATTATTATTTGTTTTTTAAACTAAGGGCTGCCCTTTACTAGAGTGACAGATAAACAAAATGCATATAACTGATAGTAGTAAATTTTTGAAAATATCGCTTTTGTTTTACCTATTTTAGTTGTGTACCACTGTACATTTGTTGCATTAAATTTCAAAGACTTATCTTGAAGTAGCTGAGAAAGACATGACTGAAACCATATTTCAATTAAATTCAAACACGTACTCACACATGCTAACAAGTCTATCTGATTTCCTATTTTAGTTTAAAATTTATTAAACAATTTTGATAGGTTAGTGATAACTCTATTTATAGTGTTTGGTTATAAAAATCAAATTATGCATTATGTATTTTTATTTGGTTTTTAATTGCTAGGATTATGAGAATTTATCTGTAATCTGTGTTGTAAACCATTGAATCTCAATAAGCGGCCTGTGGGCCAAATGTGGCCGATGAAGAGTGGCAGTCTGACTCACACTGTAAAAGAACTTAACTGTATAATTAATCATAAAATTTTTCAAAATTGTAAGGAACTTGCCATTTTATATTAAACTATATTTGGATTCACCTATAAATCTGAATCTCGCTTCTCTGACATGAACATTATAAAGAATAGTTACTGGAATAAGTTAACAGATGGTCATCTTGTAAATGGCCTTAAGATGGGTAACTACAACCTAAACTCTAAATTTTAAATATATTGCAAAAGGACATCACTTCCATTTTTTCTCACTAATTTCTTGATGACTAAATTTAAATTTAGAATATTGTGTTTGTAATTTTACATTAATATATATAAGTAACTAATTTTTGAAATTTGTTCTATGTTTTCCATTTGTCCACTTTGAAAGTTTAATTGTATAATTTCTTTATTACCTTTAATAAATATTTGAATAAATATAATATTTATATGAGTACCAGCATATATAACTCACAATTATCAAATTATATGTTCACACCCTCTGACCTGATTACTTAAAGAAAAGAAAAACAAAATTTTAGCCCTGGTGAAAAGTAATTAAGAACCACTGTTGCAAGCATTGGTCATATTCTATTTATGCTGTAATGCATACATTCATAGCAAATTAACTAATATAAAGTGATCACAATATTAAAATAATTTTATTTACATTTAAAAAAAAAAAATAAACAATTTAAAAATTCATACTATTCAAAATTTTGCAACATAAATATATTTTACTCACTTTTATATATTTCATTATGCATGTTTCTCCGATTTCATGGATTAGATTCATTTGCTTTAGAAAATTATATAAAATATCTCTGTAGAATTTTTAAAAAATGAAATTATTAATGACTGTATTCAATTTTATTAGTATATGAGCATACATACATAATTTTAGTAAAACATAACAAATTCAACTAATTTTAAATGTATATGAACATATGTAATTTTGAATCTTAGAATTCAGCAGATATGCTACGTATACAAGAGATTTTACATGATTTTTTGTATTGTGTTATGGTTAATATAGTGTATTCTTCCTAGATCTATCTTTTTTCTTTTGTTCAGCTGAAAATGTTTACAGTGCATGCAAGTGAAATATTAACTAACTGAAGTAATTTGATAAACATATTGACAAAATTTCAATTGAATTCCTTAGCTTCACAGAGTTCTTCAACTTTTCTTTGCTTCACAGTTTCTCTCTTGCTACTGTATTTGTACTTTAATTTCCTGTCGTGGTTATAGTTTCATACTGTCAAAAATGCAAATGCGTTGATGGCATAAGTACAGTTGAGGTGAACTTGGAATTAAAAGAAAGCAAAAACTCATGTCAAACAAAAATTCCCCCACCTTCTTGTTTATGAAAAAATCTCAGGCATTAGATGTGTTTGCGAAAAGGTCACCAGATTATCCCATTTTTCTTTCTTTCCCCAATTTCTCAAACTATTTTCATTAATTATTATGTAGAAATGTGTTGAACAAAAGTTAGCCATGAAACAGATTTGATAAATATGCTTCCGATTGTATTTTTCACTACATTATTGTTTAATAAAATGTACAAAGGAATTAGACCTGTCATAGTGATTCATTTCAACTATTTTTAAGCCCATATTTTAAAGTAATCTCATTGTAGTAAATATGTCTAAATAGTTTTTTTTAAAGATTTGTTATAAAATAATGTTTAAAGGGAGAAATGGACTTTTATTTTAGTTCAACTTAATAAGGTTGATGAGTGCAGAATATATTTTTTGTAAAAGAACTTAGATGTGTAGATCATATTAATTTTTTTTTTTACGTTTTGACATTTTTGCTTGCTTTTTTTGAAGTTGTATTGAAATATAAATTTTTTTTTGAAGCAGCATATTATATAGTTAATAACCTTAATTTCTTAAATTAAAATTGGTACATAATTAAAATGTAGGTTTTTATACTTTTTTATTCTTACAAAATGAAATAGTCATATTTATTTTGTTTCTTGTTGAGTTTGAAAATTAAAAGATAGCTCAAAAGAAATAATATTGATTTGATATATAATGATGAATAAAGCATGCAAAATCTATAGAAAAGGTTTGTGTGAAATACTAGGGGTTTTTACAATGAATTTGTACAATTTCATTTGACAGTGGGACATCATTAGTTAGAATTTAAGATTGTATCACATGAATTACCTATTGCCTTTGATAGTTTAGTAATAAAACATTTTTCTCCAGATCTAATAAATAATTCAATTCTTATTATGGTTAAGGCAAATTATTAACCTTAATGCTAATTGTTATAAATATGCATCGGATTGCAGTTCTATGATGACTGATCAGTAGTTTGGATGTCTCGAAGTTGCTTGAGTCACCTGTTAATCAAAGTCTATTGGCTCCAAATTAAATCTATTCTCCAGGAAAGAATATGTGTGTTTGAATCCATGGATGTGTGAGAATAAAGTATCAGAATGCAACAAATCAGGTTTAGAGATTGATAGGCTTAAATCTTGTGAATGTTTTATTTTTCGCAGACACTTTCCATTCAGCTTCAATACCTCTGGGTTGGAGAGAGGCATGTAGGACTCGATTGCTACTCAGTGTTATCTGCAGGTCTCCTCAATGTCCTGGCTTAGCGAGTTCCCCACAATTCGACTTGTTCTGTCTCGTGTCTCATCCTCCTCTCTTGTTTTCTTTTTCATATTTTTATATCTCTCTTTAGATCACCCTGATAATCAAACCACCCCTCTATTCTTTGAATTTGGTCTGGGAATCTATGACTCCAAGACATCTGTGGTGGTACTCTGTTTACCTTGCAAAATTAATTCTTAGCACCCTCGCCTTTTGATGACAACTCTAATGCTTTTATTTTTGACTCCTCAAGCTTATTCTACCCTTGATAACAGTTTTAATGGTTTTGTTTTTGAATTCCAGGCCACATCATCTCTATTCCGAGGTCTGTAACTTCTTAACAGTCATACAAAAGATGTTTTCTGAGTTTCTTACACTAATTGTCATTTATCTAATAAAAATATGAAGTATTTTTCTACTGTTCATGCTACGAGTAGATATTTAAGACCATTTTCTGTTCAAGATTTCAGTTTTAAAATTTTGGGAGAAAGTGATATAAAAATTTGTTTTCATATGTTTAAAGTTCTAAAACAATCAAGAGATCAATCTCAGTATGTCACTTGAATAATATGAAGTACAATTTAACTGTACTTGATTAAAATATTAAATTATTAAAAAGCAAATTAAATTGTGATACATTAAAGATTTGATTTTACTTGTACAATTTCACTGTATGTATTTTCTGCTTAATTCTTAATATTTTCTTTTATTTATTTAATTTTGTGTGTTAGATTTGGCAATTACCTTTTTTTTTCTTTTATATTTTTGCTGTATTATAGTTATTTGTATTTTGAATGTTTGCCACATGTTTTTCTAATTAGATTATTTCATTTGATAAAGTGGCCAAATGTGAGTTTTTTAATGCTGGTGGAAGCGTTAAAGACAGAATTGGACTTCGAATGGTTGAAGAAGCTGAAAGACAGGGAAAGATCAAACCTGGCTATACATTAATTGAGCCTACATCAGGAAACACGGGTAAGAGTTTGTGACTCGAATTTCATGCTACCTTTTACATTCTGGTTTAATGTGCTGAATACTAAGATACTATATTTATTTCATTACAATAATAAATGCATAGTAGTACTATTTACATTAATTTTTTTGTGATAAGCCACATGATTGGTTAAGCATGTGGCTTACTTATATTTATTTAAATAATTTGAAATAATCAAGAGATCAATCTCTGTGTTCTTTCGAAGAATATTGGTATTTTCAATTTGAAAAAACATTTGTAATTAAGCTGAACTTATCATTCGTTTTTTCATAATATCTGCAAGTTTTAAATTTACTTAAATGTTTTATTTTAATGAAGATTATTGTGCTCTGTCATCTAAAAGCACTTTCTTTTTCTTGTTAGTAAGATTTTGGTGTGTTGTTGTTGAGACCCAGATCGTCCGACCTACCAGAAAGGTGTAAGGTAACTGTTTGGATGGTCGGGAAGTGCCACCCAATTTAGACCTGAACCCAGTGGGGAAGGCATCCACAGGGACCGTATCCTCCTTCCCCTACCACCAACCTCTCGGAAGGACTTAACGGACCCACATGTTTAACGTGATTGTACTCCTTGTGAACACGGCAGCAATTTTGGCAATGGCGGGAATTGAACTCGGGCCTACCGAGTGAGATTCCGGTGTGTGTAGCAGTGTTAATGTGATAATTCCTATTCTGATTTTTAGAACCGTAAAATATTTCTATATTAAGTAGAACTGTGTTTTAAGCTGATTTCATGTTACTCTGATTTCACATTTCTTTGATTGTTTCTGAAATTATTTAGTAGTAAACTTTGTGTATACAACTGTGTTAAAAAAAGTTTGAGCAATGTACTTATCACTTTCAAGTTATGTGTTTTAGCCTTTACATAAGTAAAAATATAAGGAAAATATTTGTTTTCTATATTTTTACTATAGATGAATAATGGTTTTAAAATCAAATATTCTCAAATGTATGAAGCTCATAATATTAATAATATATTTTCATTACACTTTATAAACACTAAAGCCAAGTTCAAAAATTTAAAGTGATGTAAAGTCTTGTGGATTTTTGTGAAAAATAATTTTACTTATTTTTTCTTTTTTTAGGAATTGGTTTAGCCTTGACTGCTGTTGTGAAAGATTACAAATGTACCATTGTCATGCCTGAGAAAATGAGCAGTGAGAAAGTGAACATCCTAAGAGCACTGGGTGCTGATATTGTCCGTACCCCCACTAGTGCTCGCTTTGATGCCCCAGAATCTCATATTAGTGTTGCCCAAAAAGTTAACATGCAGATACCTAACAGTGTGATACTTGATCAGGTGTGTATTCTTTGAACATCCAAGTTATCATTACTGATTTCTTGCTGCTTTTATATTTTGATTTAGCATTTATGTGATTTTAATTTTGCTTGTATTGTTGTGAACTGCTTTAAATCCTTATGCTTTCTCCAAAACGGATGTTTTTTTTTATAAAATGTGTTCTCATCCCTCTATAAAATATAATGTTTGAGATTGATAGTCATTGCTGATGACCCAATTTTTATCGTTAGTGACAAAATATTTTTCTATGTTGCAATTTTTTATCCAACATTCTAAATTTAGACAGCTGCATTAAGTAAAAATAGTAATAAGTTTTTGTGTGTGTTTCAAAGTATTACATACAGTAATAATATGAAATGTTGGGATGTTTTAACAAAACTGAATGAAAAAAAATCTTTGTGTTTGGTTGAAAAATTTTGTTGAAAGATTTGTCACATTATAATCTAGTTCAGTGACTCCTAACATTTTTTCACCCGAGTTTTCTTTGACTGTCAGCTTCTTTTAATTGTACCCCTGATTGTTAATTTTTTAATATTTTTTTTGTATTGTAATAAATATTGCAATTGTTATAAATTGGATTTCCTATAAAAGTATATTTTACATGTTTAAACAAAAAGCACACACAAAGATGTTTTAAGATTTAGGTGTAATAAAGTAAGTACTGTACTTTAGATCTTTACTTTAAAATTTCTTAGAAATACAAAAAAAAAAGTAAAACTTTTAAAAATATTATTAAAGTACAGTTAATATATAAAGAACTAATAAACATTTCTATTAGTATATGTGTACAAAGAATTAATAGAAATGTCTAAAATTGAAAATTTATTATTACAAATGCCCCAGAAAATGTTGAAAATAATATGCATTTAGTTCTTTTTAGCATAACTCTTTATATTGAAGTGTGAAGAAACCAACTATTGCCAAAATAGCAAGCTTGTGTAAACGGCATCAAAGAAACGCACATTTTTCAAATTCAGCAAGATTTTGCGAAGTGAAATAACCTGAATAAACCTGAATAAGGGACAAAAGACTGAATCATTTGTATTTAGTTTTATATTTAGCATATAGATTTGGTATCCTATAAGTGGAATTTTAAATCAATTTTTACTCGAAATATCAAAGAAAATAATGTGATTCAAAAACTATCAATTTGCTCAAGTCCGCCATTGCTGAAATATTTCTGTGTACATCCAACTATCCTTTTCATGTACCCCCAGAGGTACGCATATCCCAGGTTGGGAAGCACTTATCTAGTTTGTATGTCTGTGATTCAGTGCATTAGGTCAGTGATTCACAATCAGGGTTCCACAAGAATTTGCAAATACTTGAGTAAAAAAGGACAACTTGTTAGTCTGTAATTGGGTAAAAGAAAATTATAAAGTTTGAATGTGACAGTTATATTAACACATTATTATGAAATATGTTTGGAATCAGTAAGCAAGGTATATGGGAAAATCTTTGCCATTTTCTTATTAACAGTAATTAATAAATAGAAATAGGGAATAAATAATTTTGTAAAAATTTTGTTTAAAAGTATGTGTTTATTATTTATTAATTCTACTGTTTTACACATCTACACATCTATTTTATAATTTACTTCTGTTGAACCTAATATGCATCAGCCCAGAAGGGGTTCCTCAAGATTTTATGAAATATTTCAAAGGGTTGGGAATCACTGCATTAGTTTGTTAAGTGTAGAAATCTATACTGTTTAACATTATACTATTTTTTAATTGTTTTGTATTTCTTTTTTTTTAATATTTTCAGTATCGAAATCCTGGAAATCCTTTAGCTCATTATGACAGTACAGCTGAAGAAATATTATATCAGTGCGACAACCAAGTCGATATGATTGTTATGGGAGCTGGAACTGGGGGCACAATTACTGGCATTGGGCGAAAAATAAAAGAAAAATGCCCCAATTGCAAAGTGAGTATATTTGCATACATTACTCTGTTACAAGAATAATATGTTCTGCTAATTCAAAGTTGGATAGGTAGTTGTTGCATTACATTTTAATAAAATTATATTTCAGATTGTTGGAGTGGATCCTTATGGTTCTATATTGGCTGAACCAGAAATTTTAAATGAAGCAGATAGTTCTTTTTATGAAGTTGAAGGAATTGGTTATGACTTTGTTCCTACAGTTTTAGACAGATCTGTGAGTATCACCAATTTGCATATATAAAAATATGAGAGAATGTTTATTTGAATTTGTAGTTGATAAGGACATTCAATAACTGGAATATGGTATTTTAAATTTCAAAATTCATTTGAAAGAGAATTTAATACTCTTTTAAAAATGATAAGGATTGAAAGAATTAAAACATGCATTAATTAATAAGCTCCTTTCCAGTATTTCAGTATTTCCTTTCCACAGTTATGGCGTAATTGAGCTCAAATGACTGTGCATGTACTTCCAATCTGTTCGATTCTGCTATTTTCAAGATAGACACTGTCCTTTCAGCCAGGTGATATCTGTGCCACACAGATTATTAAAATAATGAATATGATGGAAACATGCAAACAAATATCACGATTCACAATTTTCTTGAACAAAAATTCAAACCTAAAACTCGTGAGAAATTTGAGAATCATTAGAGAAATTTGTCTATTTCTCAAAGATCTCATTCTTGACTATAAAAGGTTCAGCATAAAACGGGGAAATCAGTTGGAGAGAGAAGTTAATCAGTGCAGGTAATCTGAAGTCAGGTAATCTGACAGAAGGCAGATCAACTTGGCTTGTTTTTGATTAAATCCATTGTTTTTAGCATGGAAATTTTCTGCTGTCAAGGAAAAGTTATGTTACAGGATCTCTAGCCCCCGGCCACTCAAGCAACTACTGTAAGCCCTAGGGCCAGTTGAGTGGTCTGGGTCTTCCACAGGATATCTAGCTTACGATCACGTTAAACATGTGGGTCCGTAAGTCCTTCCGAGAGGTTGGTGGTAGGGGAAGGAGAGTACGGTCCCTGTGGATGCCTCCCCCACTGGGTTCCGGTTCTAAATTGGGTGGCACTTCCCGGCCGTCCAAACGGTTACCTTACACCTTTCTGGTAGGTCGGACGGTCTGAGTCTCAACAACAACAACAGGATCTCTAGCTTGAATCAAAGCAAAAGGACATGCTTTTTTAGAGCTCGTATGATTATGATGCTAGTTATGCATCAGTAATTCCTCTGCTTATATTATGCTGAGTCTTTTGAAAGCAAGTTATTATGGTCAAAAAGTGTAGAGCATTAAAATGCTTATTTGTAAATATGTACATATTTTTATATAAATACTGCACATTGTTATATATATATATATATATTTTCCAATGGCCAGGCAATGACTCTTTCATCTTCGCCTATATATCGGCTAGAACCGTGAACCTCTTAGCCGTCATATGACGTTGCCCCAGTGCACCAGTGGGGGTGGGAACACATTGCACCCAACAACACAAACATCCATGTCTGAAGTGAGACTCAAACCCACAACCCTGCAACCGAGCAATCACTAGGAAACTCTTGCCTTGGCCGCTCAATCACCGCGTTGACTTATTTTGCCAATAGCACACGGTGTTCCCAGATGATCACCCACCCAAGTACTAACCGTGCCCGATGCTGCTTAACTTCGGTGATCTAACGGGAACTGGTGTTTTCAGCACGGTAGAGCCATTGGCTTACATTGTTATATGTCAATGTAAAATTATCTTTTACTAAATCAACAAAAATCCCTTTTATATATGCTTTCTAAATAAAAGGATTTAGAATGTTTGAAACTCACTTGCTGTCATGCTGTGCTATCTCTGCTTTTTCACAAATTCAATTGAGGTAGGGACTTTCTTGTTTTTAAAACCTGAAAATTATTCTTCACAGGCAAAACCTAAGTAATTCATGCTTCACAGTGGATTAAAAATTTTTAAGTGATGACAAAAGAATAAACTTCTATGCTTTTGATATGGATATATAACTTACTATTAGACAATTTAGATGCATCTAAAATGCATTATTTCCTAGATTAGAATTAAATTATTTCAATATTGGCTAAACTAAAGAATATTTTTACTATTTTCTCATACTTTTGTATAGAGAAAGTTTCTAACATGTTTTTAACCTGAAACCGAAAAAGTGCATTTAAAGACATCTTGAACACATTTCGGACATTTTTGGAAATATTTCCAGCAATATGTGTGTATGTATCTGTAAAGTGCATACACTAGAAAGTGCTCAAGAACAAATGCTCGTATCACTACGAGGTGTATTTTGCATAAAATTGAAAGTATGGCACTTAAACACGATAATGATGCACAGTCTCAGGGAACATTGACTGCTACGCCCTAATGCGACCATGTTTACACCCTAAGTATACTTTTGCTTGCATGAGTATAATGCATCCTAAATAAGTTCTTTTGATACTTCTTAAGTGCAAGGGTAAAAATTTATTTTCTGTTTAAAGAAAAAATAAAAAGCAGTGATTGATATCCTCTTTAAAAGAAAACAAGAAAGATCAATCATGCATAAAGCATTGATTATGAAACACTTTCCAACTGCAATGCAATTTTTTTAAACATTTCTAAAATGCGATACATTTAGTGGTAATATTTTAAAATTATCACAGTACTATAATAATTTATTATATTTGAAAACTTAAAACTTCATCGAGAAAAATGAACTTTATTCAAATGATGTCATTGAAATATAAATCACCTGGCTCTCTATGAAAAGCAATAAATATTTCATTCATACACTTTTTTCCATTCTTTTCATTCATCACATTACTACAATAATTTATTTTACATAAAACCTTAAAACCATGGAGGTAAAAGTAATTTAACTCTGCTTAAAACTTCATCAAAAAAGTTTGCTATAAAATCGTCTGCATCTCTATGTAAAATCAATGAATGTTTCATTCATATCAGCTATATTGCAGACTCCAGAGCTAAATAATTTTGCATTAAAGAAATTCAGCAATTCTTATACAACTCATCTTACAGCTTCATGTGTTTACATTCTCCATAAGTGAAAATTAAGCTTCGTTGTAGAAATAATCAAAGTTTGATCATTTAAATTCAAATATATTATAATTGCACTATTTCAAAATATAAATGCATGGAAATTAAGTAAAAATAAAGCGGTTTTAGGACGAATACAACACTAAATATAAATAAAAAATAACTTTAAAAATCATGATTTTGACACAAGATGGATGCCATATTTTATTTTGAAGTGGGTCACTTGATCTCTTCATATGATATGGGAGTAATTATTATTGTAATTTTTATTTAAAAAGCTACCGAATATATTTTGCTGAAATTTTTATTTTTTTTTTTTGTGGGATAATTTGAATATTTCCTAAAACTTTCAAAGCAATTTGTTAATTTGAAATTCGTTTGAAAAATTAGGTCCCATAGGGTTCCTAAAAAAAATGCATTTCGTATTTTGGACCCGGGTTCAATCCAAAACCAATTGGGTGATATTATTCATTTATATTCCCATAGGTCCCACAGATCGGCTGAACAACATACTAAAATTTCATTTTGATAAAGTCATTTTTAGGGCAGTTATAGTGTGAACGGACAGACAGGCAGAATGAACAAAGTCATAAGCACTTTTCAACTATGTTGTAAAGTGTTAAAAAAAGGGAAAATTCAAATGCACAAGAGAACTCCCATAAAAATATACTACAAAAATTTCTCTAAAATGGAGACTAAATTAAAGAAAAGAATAGAAACACCACTCTTTAAAAATATAGAAAGTTCTGTCTAAAAATATTGTGATATCACATTACCAAGCTTTTACTCTTTAATTCTAATGCTTAATTAACATTTCATAATAATTAATTTCTCATATTTGTAAATAAATTGTATGACATGTTAATATATCCCTTTTACCTGTGAATACATTATAACATGTTTCTGAAAATGAAAATTATTGCATTTTATACACTTTTTTTAAGATGGTTTGGCAGTCACCTTTAAAAAAAAAAGTATCATTCTCCTTCATAACCATCTTGCATTGCCAATTTCAACATTCAATTTGAAAAATAAATAAATAGTAGGACATACTTTGCTGAAATATCTGGGAAAAAAATTGGATACATTTAAATTACATAATAATATTTTATAGCATTTGCCTGACATTGTTTAAGCTTTAGTATGATAATCTTCAACTGTTTAATTTCTCCCCTACCCATGTCAGAAATAATAAAAAGTGAATTCAAAACATAGATAGATCTAGCTTTGATGATAAGTATTTGTTTCACAAAAAATCTGATGTTGTCAGCTTTTGACTTTCGCTACAATTCAAATTTGATAGCTTTACTCTATATATCAATTTGTATTCTTGTGTATTGACTCTACTAGTATATTTTTTCATCCATCTTCTAAATATTGCATGTTAGATTGACTAAACTAGTTGTTCATATTCTCACTAATTATAAAGGTTATTTTTTAAATTATTTTCATATAAACAGTGTGATTGTGTAATTCAGTTTGTAGTCCTGAAAGTCTACAAGCAACTTTTTCCATCCTTTCTTTAATTATGCATTAGATTGACTAAATTAGCGTATTTTCATATTTTGGTTAATTATTTAAGAAATTGATTTCATAATTTACTCAATAGCATTCAAATTAACTTGTAGCTATGAGATTATTCTTAGTTAACAATTAACATTCTTTTGATGTGCTGTAAATCTAAAGGTATTTTCTCTGTTTAATAAAAAATTCCCATTTTGAAGTGGTAAATTTATTTTTATTATATTAAAATTTATTCTAAAAGATATATATTTTTTAATTATGCATTAAATAAATGAAATAGTAATAATACATTAAAAAATTCTTTTTATCTGTCTTAAGCATTGTTTATTCTTGCACATAATAGTAAATTATCTTTTATGTTTTGATAATCATGAGAAAAATTCCATATTTGTTTGAACTTCAACTTTCCCCACTCTATTAAAATTTGATTTTCTTTCTAAGGTTGGCATGCATGAAAGTATGTGTCAAAAATTGAAAATAAGCTTTCATCATTTATGTTTATTAAAAAGATTTTCTATTTTACACTTTCTGAGGAGTAGAAACTATTAATTATCATTGCAAATTGTGCGTGCACGGATTTTATTAGAAAAACTTTCAAAATATATCTTCTAAAATGGATATTTAAAATTAGAAATTTAAATACTATAATATTTTTAATTGAGAATATTCTTTTGGTTGAAATTTTAATTCATTTTGAAAAATGGGTGTAAATCCTGTTTCTAGTGACCTTGCTGTATACATTTTTTATTTTATTTCTTCATTCGAGGAATAATATTTTTTCATAATATCCTTTCTTTGTTAAGTGTGTAGGCGTTTTATTAAGGAAACATTTTTACATGTTTTATACAACAAAAGCTTGTGTACAATTTTTTTGTTTACTATAAAATCTTTTTCTACGAAGTTCAATAAAACAATATTCATTCAGCTGCTCAATTAAGTGCTATAAAATATTTTTCTTTATACTACAAGTTTCAATTTTAGTTCTCCAAAGTGCTATGAAAATCAATTTTTTGTGTGACAAAGGGCTACAAAAAACTTTTAGTGCTCCAAACCTTGATTCTAGTGCTACAAAAATCAGTTTTTGGTGCTATCATCTTTTAATCATCAAAGAATAATTGCTGAAAATAGGTCCATTACATAACTTTATGTTGTTGTTGTTGTTGAGACCCAGACCGTCCGACCTACCAGAAAGGTGTAAGGTAACTGTTTGGACGGCCGGGAAATGCCACCCAATTTAGACCGGAACCCAGTGGGGGAGGCATCCACAGGGACCGTACCCTCCTTCCCCTACCACCAACCACTCGGAAGGACTTTCGGACCCACATGTTTAACGTGATCGTACTCCGCATGAACACGGCGGCAGTTTTGGCAGTGGCTGGAATCGAACCCGGGCTTACCGAGTGCAACTCCAGCGTGCTAACAAATGGGCTACCGCGCCCTACATAACTTTATGTAAAACAACTGAAAGTATAGAAAAAAAAACTGATAAAAAATATGATAGAATAATATATTTCGACTGAATGAATTGAATTTCAAATATAATTCAAGTTTGTTACACAGTAAGAAATAAAATGATTTTGGGCATTAATGTACCGAATTACACGTAAATATAGATAACGTTTTTTGAAAATACATATTTCTCAAATTTTAAACAATGAATTGAGAATGTAGTTTCAAATTAGCACAAGCTGATATAATGAATGAATGGATTAACTCTAAACAAAATGATACAGTGAGTTATTGTGTATCTATCTATCTATGTATATTTCTGTATAGTGTTTTTCTCATCTAATTTGTACTAAAATTAGACACATTTCATTAGATACAATGGTTTGTGTCTAATGAAAACATTTTTTTCTTGTAGATTATTGTTAGTTGAAAAGTTAATAGATATTTAATTATTTGATAAAACTACTAAACATCTAGCCTAAAATGTCTTATTGAACAATTTATAGCAATAAATAAATTTCCTCAATGTGAATTTGATATTATAAAATATAAAAATTATAGAAATAAATTCTGAATTGATCATCTATTCAATGAAATTGTCAATGGCTAGGTAATATTTATTCGGTGTGTTGTTTCCTTTCTTGCAAAGCAGTCATTACTGGGTAGATAGATAGCCTGAGTATTATAATTCTGTACTTTTAGTTCTGTTAGTCCGATTTCAGCAATCTTGGCATTTATCATTAGCCATAATCTGCCTACATATCCGGTCAGCATCAGACATGTATTGGGATATAGCAGCCTATGTACTTGCATAGTGGGCGAATCAATAATGTATTGAAGTATTAAAAAATGTTCATGATCACATTTGAGAGGTATTGCAAATTATTTCAGAAAGCGACTGTGCCTGCTGCCAAAGACAGATAGTTAAGAATGTTGAAAATAAAGAACAGTAGAGAATAATAGTTAAGTTTTCAGTCTAATACCAAAATATCTTTATTTTCATATCAATACTGGTGTTAAAATACTCACTGATAAAATTTGATTCCAGTATTGAAGGCCCTATGACAGACAGCAGTTAATGATTGAAAAGGAATCTATACTTATGCATCCAACTTTCTTTTTATATTTTATGAATTGGTTTATTCATATGGAATTTTTGGTGCTTTTTTAAAAACACTTTTCTCTTATATTTGAGTTTTCTATAGCCATCTGCATATCTTGCCAGTTGATGGAAATTATTTTAAAAATTAATTAATGAGCTGGTTATATTGCTAAATTAACATGTACTTTATTTTCCCCAATATTTGAAATGTATATAAAATAATTGCGGTGGCATAAGTATTCTAAAGCTTTCAAGTATTCTACTTCTATTGGTACAGTATTTGAATTCTTGAATATTCTTATATATAGTATGTTTGCTATAATTGGAAAATGTTAAATCATCATATTATATACTTTGTATAAGCAATTAAAATACAAATGGAGAATGGAGACAGCGTGAATCCTATTTGGCATGTTTAAATTTGGTACAGTATTTGAATTCTTGAATATTCTTATATATAGTATGTTTGCTATAATTGGAAAATGTTAAATCATCATATTATATACTTTGTATAAGCAATTAAAATACAAATGGAGAATGGAGACAGCGTGAATCCTATTTGGCATGTTTAAATTTCTTACGCTTGTTGATTCAAAGCTTGGTTTAAGGTTATTGCTAGTAAAAAGGGGAAAAAATAACTTTTCTAATATTTTAAATTTATAAAATAATTCTTTTCTGATTATATCACTGAAGTTAATACAGTAAAATAGGTAAATCTATCCAAATAAAGTAACCACTTTTTCTATAACTGAGACTATTGAAGACTATATTTTTGTCACCATTTTATGAGAACACAAGGGATGAGAGAGGTGATTTTATCCTCCATGTTATTCCTATATTAAAGTCAAAATGACTAGTTGTTGCCACATATGATTAAAACTTAAATGTGTTGTCCTGTAGTAAAAGTAATTGTTGATGTCCATGTTTTAATTAGTAAGAAATGTGTTACACAGGTACCATATTTATGAACTTGAAACAATATTCAACATGTAGATAAATGATAGAAATATATACGATTTAATCACATGTGGTTTTTCAGGTAAGTAAAAGGATTTATGCTTGTACGTGAAAAGATCATAAGACTCATGGCATTTGGCCTATAATGACTGATGTATTCCTGATATAAAGATTGTTATTTTGTGCAAATTGTAGTCTTTTTACTGACTTTATATTGATTTGCCAGTTGACAAATCAATACAAAATGTTTAATAGTTACATATGTTTTTGTTAACTAAAATCTTTACTTTAATGAAATATAGTTTTATTCTTCTATCAATCCAGCTAATTTGACTAACAGTTTATTAATTGTCATGTATTCTGCTTGTTTATAGATTGTTGATAAGTGGATCAAAAGTGGAGATATTGAGTCCTTTCAGATGGCTAGAATGTTAATTAAAAAGGAAGGGCTGTTATGTGGTATGCTTGTTTTGCTTTTAATAAAGAGTAAATTATAACCATAAAATTATACTAAATGTATGTTGAGATGTTTTCTGCAATGTTTCACAAATATAAAGCTTCACACTCACAATAGTTTAAATAGAAGGCTGTATTTTGTATGCTACTATTAATTTTGTCTCCATTATTTATTACTTTGCAAAAAATATTGGTGATATCAGGTAAATAAAAAGTATGGGGTTGTGAATAGAACAACTATAGTGATATTGACGTGATAAGATACTTTTAACAATGCTGAGTTACCCTAAACTTTTTTACTATACTATTTACCAAAATTAATGGATAATAATTTGATTAGCTAAGTTGAATACGGTTATTATGTAATTGATGAAATTTATTATCAGATAATCTATAAATTTGAAACAATTGATTTTTAATGATGTTACAAAATATGTGAACAGAATTACATGAAGTGAAAGACGGTAATAAGTTATTGATATTAAAATTAAGATAACTTTTTTATCATATAACTTATAAATAAATCTATTAGAAGATTCAATATATATATTTAAATCCAGAAAGTTAACATTTTCACTAATAAAAGGTTCTAGACAACAATTCCAGATGTACCAGATAGAAATCGATTTTTATATTATTTAAATCTGTAATAACAACACAGATTAGATCGTCTACATATCAATATATTTGTATGTCAGTAGATGTAAATGTATATTCAATGATATAGATCAGACTTTCCTAAACTTGAAATCAAAAACTTTCCTAAACTTCACTACTTTGTTTTATTTAATAATTATATATTTTCAAGGAAATCAATTATATTTACAAGTATCAGGTGTCCCATAAGGTGGATATAGTAGTAGTATATTGGCTAATTTATATCTATATCATTATGAATTTACATTTACATCTATTGACTTATATCGATATGTAGACTATCTGATCTGTGTTATTATTATGGATTTAAATAATATAAAAATCAATTTCTATTCAGTACATCGGGAATTGTCTAATGAACCTTCTTTTAGTAAAAAAGTTTAGGGTAACTCAGTATTGTTAAAAGCATCCTATCTTGGTAATATCACTATAGTTGTTCCATTCACAATCCCATACTTTTTATTAATTTACTGCTATTTATAGTTATTGTTTCTAATTTTATGCATTTCGTAACACATGCATCTTCTAACAGGTCATTCTACCAGGAGATAGATGCAATGTGTCAGTGGTTGGCTTTGTCTGAATTCTATAAGCGATTAAAACATTCAATTGTCTATTCGATTCATAATATATTAATTTTTTAAATTATTTTACTGTTTTAATAATTATCATTATTATCTATATGTATTAAATAGCACTTGATGTATTTTGATTTCAGTTTATCTTGTGGTTTTCCTTACTTTTACTTTAGAATGGATTTTCTTTTTATAATTTTGAAGATTGGCAACATGGATTTTATTTTACGTTACTCTTTATAATTGGCAACACCATCTTTACACATCATGTTAAGCTGGTTCTTGAAAGTATGACCATCTATCTACACATGTGTTAGTCAATTGTTTTTAGCTTTTCAATTTTCTCAATCTATTTTAATTTTTAGTACATTTGGGTGTCTAATGGCCTTTCGTTCAGAGTAACAAGGCCATTAAATGAAATATGCTATTTTGAAGAGGATGTTTTGTAGTCACTTCCTGATGATTTTACAATTACATTGCCTCCAATCCTTTGTTGGCCACTCCATTTTTACAATTCATTTTAAATTTGTAGGGTTGTTTTCTGGTTTTTCTTTTTGATGACAAACATTCTCTTGAGTCTTTTCTTGTAAAAAATTGAATTATTTTGTTTGTTATGCATGCTTTACTATATCTGTACTTATATATTGTTATTTATTATGCATCTACACTTAGTATATATTGCTTTACTATATATTGTTTACAAATGTGATAAGGATGATTTATATTTCAGATGTGCCTGTGAAGATAATTTTGTATAGTGAGAACAGAGATTTTTAAACTTCTTTTTAAGAGCATTGATTTAAATATTTTAATTGAATGTTTTGAATAAAAAAGTCATTTAGAATACTATAAGAAGCTGAACACAATATGAAATTTTACATTTCTTTATTGCATATTCCGTATGAAGAATGGGTATAACACTAGTCAGAAAATAAGATTTTGTTTTTCCACGATTGAAGTGAGGAAACATTAAAATCAAGTGCTTGCAATCTCCACTTCAAAACTTATTGAAAAGTAATAATAGTGTTTAAATTACATATAATTGTATATAGTTAAACACTACTTATAAATTATATATAATTTAAACACTACTTTACATATATGTAAAGAAACTAAATTGATATGTCTGTGCGCTATTCGGAATTTGTTTTGTAAAATATATTAATTGACATATCCTTTTAGGTGGAAGTAGTGGTAGTGCTCTCAGTGCTGCCATTAAGGTTGCAAAAGATCTTAAAGAAGGCCAGAGATGTGTTGTCATTCTTCCTGATGGTGTTCGCAATTATATGACAAAGTTCGTTACAGACAGTTGGTTATCTGAAAGAGACTTCATTGATATACATTCAGAAATGAGCGCTAAACACTGGTAAGCAATTGAAATTGGATATTACTTTCCTTACAGCCGGTTTTACCACCTGTTTATGAAATTCAGTAGTTTTATGTTTTTAGAAATCTTATGACAGAATGAAAGTGCGATGAAACAATGAAAATTTTTTATTAGGTTACAAAATAATTTTAAATCTAAAAAATGTATACTTATAAAGGTGTACTGTCTTCTATTGAATGAATGGGTGATTTATATTCAAATCTTCATGCTATGTATAAATATGTTTTCACAAACTATTTTAGATTTTTGTTTTCTATGTAGGTGGTGGGATCTGAAGGTTAGCAGTCTAAATCTTGCTGCTCCATTAACCATATTGCCACACATGTCATGCCAGGATGCAATTGACATCATGAACAAGGAGGGATTTGATCAATTGCCTGTCGTAGATGATGCTGGGTAAAATTACTATCTCATTTTTGACTTCCAACATGAACTTGTTCAGCATTTTATAAAACATGTCTTTATACATTCTAATTTTGGAAACATTGATCATCCAATCTGTTGGTCATAATTATATGTAATCTGTGTCATTTTGATATATAAAATATAATTTCCATAAAGTGAGACTATATAAACATTAATTTTAAATACACTGTGTTGTAAAAAATATATGCATCCATAAAAAATTGAGCTACTGCCACGAAACTTAGCATACAAATTTCTTTTTCAGAGTTATGCAAATGATCAAACTGACAGCCCCAATGATGTTATAGGGCTCATGAAATGTGCATAAGAACAATGCATTGTGTAGCATTTAAAATGACTGGTGTTCTCACTCATGGGTAATTAGAACTGGATTTTATGCCTTGATACTACAAGTTGTGTACAAAGACCTACTCGATGCCACTATGAACAATTACAGTAGCCCCTCACTATATCGCACTTGTCGGGAGACATGGCAAAATGTGCGATATATCCGAATGCGCTATATATCGGGCGATATTATAAAAAATATGCTTTTATGAACACATGCAATAAAAATTTAGGAGCGAAAGTACAATAATAAAAAAGAATCGCATAATAAAGACAGAAAAGTTCCATTTACCCTTTAATTTTATGTCCAAATGCACATACACATTTAATTGATTATTGTACACACTTCATTCTCTTGCGAAGAAGGTACATACATACGATCTAATGTCAGCTACTTCGATTTTTCTTTCAAAACTTGCTTTCCAGAAAATATCAGTGAGCGAAAATGAATCAACTGCATCTCACACATATTATTTGAGTTGCATCTTTCAAATGCTGTGCTATGCTCAAGCATAACCACGGCTTGTTTGATGGTGACAGAAGGAGAACTCGCTTGTTCATCATCGCTGTCAGCATCTTTTGGGTCCACTTCTTCTCGTACATGAGGTATGATCTGCTCATCTGAAAGAGTTTCTGAAGTCAGTTCATTATCATCTACATTAACTCAATCTTTCACTTCAAAGCGAGTGACTTGGATTTTTGAACTAGAAGCTCTATTGAGTTTTCTTCAATATCCTTGTGTTCAACATCATTTAAAACTTTCAGCCAGCATTTGGAAATGGTTTCTGATTTAATAGCGGATCACGCCTTTTGGGAAATGTACATGGCATCTTTTAAGTTCACATTTTTCATTGCCTCAGGCAGTGGTCATTCTTCAACGAACAATGGATTGCTGAGTAACTCCCGTCAATTTTTTTTTAACATGGCAATTATTCCTTGGTCCATTGGTTGAAGAAAACTTGTTGTGTTTAGTGGCAAAAACATAACTTTGATATTTCCATCTGATGACATAAATTCTTCTTCACCGGGATGAGCACTGCATTAGTCAATTAGGAGCATGGCCTTTTTCTTCCAAACTCTTATTTCTTAGATGAAGATGAACTGATGGGATGAAATTAAAAAACCAATTTTTGCATAAGATTTGTGTCATCTAAGCGTTTCTTGAACTTTCGTATACCACTGGCAGATTCTCCTTATTTACATTCTTAAAAACTCTAGGGTTTTTGCTGTTTCCCACAAGCAACATCTTCAACTTATGGCTTCCTGCTTTATTTGCTGCAAAAAGAAGTGTTACCCTGTCCTTTTGCTTTTTGCATCCAAAATTAGTCGTGGTTTTTCTTAAAATCCTGTGTTCTGTTTGACAATAACTTCCAGTATAGTGCAGCTTCATCAGGATTGTATATCAGAAAAAAAGAAATAGAGAGACATAGCAGAAGCGCAATATATCCGAATGCGCGATATATTGAGGCGCGATATAACAAGGGGCTACTGTATTGGATTTAGAGAGAGGTCGCATATATGCCTAAGGGAAGCTGGTTGGTCCAACATATATCAGTCACCATCTTGGTCGAAGTGATGTTTGTGCTCAGTGTTAGCAACAGTGGATCATGGAATGCACATGTAACCATCGGAGGCTCAGAATGCAGGTGACTATTCGAAAGGTTTGTGTGTGCCGCCCAGGCGGTGAAGTGGATAGCGTCTCCGACTGCTGTCTAGTGGGCTTGGGTTCGAATCTCGAGTAAGGCATGGTTGTTTTCTTGAGGATGAAGACAGTCTTCCGCCCTTTGGGTCCTCGCTAAATGAGAAGCTGCACCCCCGTTGACCTTCTTCAGTGATGTTGTTTGTGTTAATAAACTTTGTGATCTTGTCTTGTGTCATTCTTTGTCCGTCTTCTGGCATCACTGGTCCTGTTTGTGGTTCCACCAAAACAGGAGGTTATAAGCAACAACAACAACAACAAGGTTTGTGTAGTTAGTAGAGGAGCCACGTCTACACCAATGGCTTCGCTATCTGCTATTCAAAGGCATTTTCCATCCTCCATGCATTCTGTATCAAGGGATACTATTCGGAGAGAAATGACAGACTGTGGGATTAGGTGTTGACACCCATTGAGGCATTTATCACTTCAGTTTCAACAGTTGTGGCAAAATCTTTTGTAGAAGGATATAGTTAACTTAATTGACTCTACGCCCCCTGAATATCAGCTTGTATAGCTGCCAGGGAAGTATTTGCCACTTAACTAAAATGTCATCATCTTGTTGCCAATAAATGCTTTTTTTTGCTCCCAAATTCTAATCATTTGCATATCTACTCAAATAATGCATACATGTCGAGTTTCATGGCTGTAGATCAATTTCTTATGGATGCATATCTTTTTTTGCGGCAGAGTATGTTTTGAAATTGAAATTTCAATTACAACTACAGCAATTAACAATTGGATTTTTTTATTAAATTATTCTAAATTTGGCACTAAAATTCTTAATATTTGAATCTTATGTCAATGTGTGAAAGCAATGTGCACCAAACATAATATATTGAGAGTATATGCAAAAAATATCTGTTTTCATAAGCAGATGTATTAGTATCAAAATATCCCATGCAATTGAATTGCATATTTTTATTGTATCCATCCACTCAATTTTGTTTTGAAAGAGAAGTTTGTAAAAGAGATTATGTTCTTTTAAAATCATAAAGAAAATGCCTGTTTTAGAATTTTCTTTTAAATTTGTGACTGAATAACTCTTAATTTTCTAGCCGATTTCATCTTTCAATGGTCACATGTGTTTTCTTATTCCAAATTACATGCTAATAGGATAGATTTTTAAAAATGTGGACATCCCTATGAGTTGAAAACAAACAGTCTCATGTGATCTCATTTTTATAGTCTCATTTTGTTACCAAATGCTTTAATACATAAAATCCTTAATATTGCTTTGAAGTATAAGGATTTGAAGTTTTCTTGAAAATAAGTTGAAAACCTGAAGTTTTCTACGATACAAAATACGTTAGCATTAAACCATGCATTATATATGGTAAATGTAAAATGCATTTTCTATGTACCCAGTCTTAGTCACGGTTATATCGATTACAGTTAGGATTGATAGTTGGAGGGTTCTAAAGCCTCTTTAGCCTCAATTAGTCCAGTTGTAATGTAAAATACCAGTACACATTTAAAAAAATTGCTGGAGGTGTTTATGAAGTTTTTAGAATGTGTGTGTGTATGTGGGGGGGGGGGGAGAAATTTGACAATACTTTAAATTTCTCTAACTCCAGCAATGATATTAGCATGATAAACCTAATCAGAAATGCCTTTTAGAGTTGTATGAAAAGTTCTATTCCTTTAATAATTTTTTATGTTTGTGTTATGTCTGTTGTAACACCAGTTAGTATTATAATAATAAATTAAATGAATTATCCTTTTTGTATTTCAGAGTAATTAAAGGTATGGTAACTCTTGGAAATGTTATGGCGAAGATCATGGCAGGAAAAGTTATGTCGACCTCTTTTGTTTCTGACATTTTGTACACTACATTCCACAAGGTAAATCTTTTTACTTTAATTGGTTATTTACTTTAAATCTTGTGTACATTGAGAAGTTTGAATTTTCATATTGTTTTCTGTTTTAAACAGATTACGTTGGATACATCTTTAGGAAGATTGTCTAGGATATTGGATAAGGGTCACTTTGCTTTAGTTGTCCACGATTTACGGCAATGTAAGTAATTGTTCACATTTTACATATATAAGAATATAGTCACCCCCAAAAAAGAGACCTTCAGATTTTCCTGTTCTACTCCCCAAATTGTCTTTTTACTTTTTATGCGAAATATATCTACTTGAAAAACTAACTCATTTTTAATGGACTTTTTCATTATTTTGACAAGACCTACTATGATAAAACATGCAATTTCTTGTGTATCAATTTAATAAAACAAGTGTATTTAATGTACTCAAGTTACTGTAAAACAGCTTCAGCTAAAATGGTTGGTGAGACTACTTATAGAGATTCCCTAACATTAAAATTGCTGCTGTTTATGTCGCTTATCAACTTCCCCAGATTTTTGGCTAAATTAAACTTTACAAAATGAATTATTCTGTGCATCCAATAGTTTTAAATGTAATGGCCCTACTTATTACTTAAAAGCTTTGGCCTTTTTTCCTAAAGTCTTTGACAACCATATTTTTTTAATTAATTGTACTGAAGAATTTATTTCTTGCTTATATAAGTTTGATTTTGATTCTAATTGCTCTTTACTTAGTTTTGATGCAGTTTCTCTTCCTAATACTCCCATTGATATAGTTGACAACATTTTGGCAAAAAGTTGTGTAATAATAATGCTCCTCAACCTATTATTGACACAATCATTTCTGCAGCACAGAACATTGTTTCTGAAACCAATTATTTTGGTTTTCACAACTGAATATATTTGCAAACTGTTGGGGAGGGGGGGGGGGGATAATTCTTTGCCTTATTTATAATTTAAATCTGTTTTGTGGTGCATTACGTTAACTCTTTTCATTCTGGTGAATTACAATCTTAAGGAATTCAATCTTCTCACTATGGTTATTGATTTTTACACTACTATTAGTTTTTCTGTTGAACATGAGTGTAATGTGGCACTACCTTCCTTAACATTTTACTTTCTCTCAGTACTGTTGGTTTTCTTATCACTGTTTATCATAACTCACTTTTTTTAATACCTACATCCCTGTTCACTCATTTCGCCATGTTTCCTCTAAAAAAGCTGTCTTTGTTGCCTATTTTAATAGATCTTTTAACATTTGTTTCATGTTTAAGTAATGAAAGTTGTTTTATTTTCTGTTTAGGATATGAGAAGCCACCTATTCCTATAATTTAAACTTTTTTTTTTATCATCTTTGTTCAAAATTATTGTTTTCTAAATCTACCCTTACTCTTTTTTATGTTCAGTTATCATTTAGGTCCAGTGTTCCATATAATACTAGAATTTCCCTCCCTTTAGTTCATTTCTATCATAAATTTAAATCTGCCCATTCTACTGTAATTTCTATTTTCAGCCGAATTTATATTGATAAATTTGATTTCAGTCCTTTAAATCAGACTAGGGTGTATATAGTACCCCTTATCTCATGTGACAACTTATATAAATATTATATTGGCAGTACCAAATGTTTTGTAAATATCAGGTTGATCAAACATCATTGTAATAAAATCCCCCAGAAAATCCTGTTACTGCTTTATCTCATACATATTTCTCTTTTTTGATAAAACATTTCTTTTTGTAATTTTATGTTTTTGGCTGATTTACAACCCTTTTTATGGAGGTGTGGGGCTATTTTGCTCCGTTTTAGAGATAAAGTCAATTACAAAATTGTAGAGCATTCCCAAATTAGTAGAGAAATGTATTTGTCTGACAGAAAAAGCTGAATACTAGGGAATACACTCTAAATCCCCCTAAATAAAGCAACATTAACGTACTCAGGTGATTGGGATGCTTTGAATTGGGAAACACTACGTATATAGTCATTTGGCTGCACTGGCATTCCGATTACATTCTCCAATAATAGGGATCCTACTTTAAACATAAAGACAACCAAAAAATTGGCCGTAATTAAAAGTCTTTTATCAAAATCTTTAACGACGTACTAAAATAACACAGCCATAGCGCTTTCGAGCATTACTATGCCCATCATCAATGGCGAAGTGAAAATAAGTGGCGAACATGTGCTTAAATGCAGGTCATAACCGCCAGACAAAATTTACATATTAATCATTTTACATTATTAAATACGAGGCATTTAAAATATAATTTAATTATAAAATATAAAATTACAATACAAGGAAAAAGGTTCATAGATTAAATGGTAACCAATAGGAATGTCATCAAAAGCAAAATAAAGCATCTACTAAATATTCAGAAAATCATATAAAGGTTTAACACGTAGTGAGTCAAGAACGAGATGCCAAGCATAACTAAGGGTCTGAACGGGATCAAAATTGCAAATAGATAGATCATTTCATAGTATTCTTCATTAGTAAACATAGCAGACATGGCTCATAAAATCCAAATGAACATAGGACAAAGTGACAAACCCATAGCATAAGGATACAATACAATACTGCAGATGGAATGTTCTTTCATTTGCAGATTAATTTATTATTTGGTTTCGATTATGATGATATGATGTTTGCCAACAAACCATCTGTCATATAAAATAGTTAGCATTCAAACTAAATTTATTAAAATTATTTGTTATACAACTTTCGCCAGATGGTTAACAGTTTAAAGAATCACATGCTTTAAAAAATATCTTTTTGGACAATTATTTGCAGCTTTTTCAGTCGGACAAACACATTTTTGTACTTATTTGGCAGCACTCTATAACTTTGACTTTTTCCCCTCATAAAAAGGGGATTAGTCTTGCCTCCGATTGTTGTCTCATCGTGTAATGTCATAGGGGTTTCCTATGCAGCTGTATTAAAAAAACAAGAAAGATCAATCATGCATAAAGCATTGATTATGAAACACTTTCCAACTTTCCAATGCAATTTTATTTAAACATCTCTAAAATGCGATACATTCCTCAGTAATATTTTTAAAATTATCACAATACTACATTCATTTATTATATTTGAAAACTTAAAACTTGATCGAAAAAAATGAACTTCATTCAAATGACGGCATTGAAATATAAATTACCTGGTTTAAGCATCTCTAAAATGCGATGCATTTCTCGATAATATTTTTAAAATTGTCATAATACTACAATAATTTATTATATTTGAAAACTTCATCGAAAAAAAAATGAAATTTATTCAAATGACATCATCGAAATATAACAAGCCTGGTTCTCTCTATAAAAGCAGCACTTCATTGATAAACATTTTTCCATTCATTTCATTCATCACAGTACTATAATAAATTATTTTATTTAAAAACATAAGACCATGGAGATACAAGTAATTAAACTCTATGCTTAAAACTTCATTGAAAAAATCATCCTTCTCTCTGTAAAATCAATGAATATTTCATTCATATCAGCTATATTGCAGACTCCATGAGCTAAATAATTTTGTGTTAAAGAAATGTGGCAATTCTTGTACAACTCATTCAACATCTTTTGGTATTTACATTTTCCATAAGTGAAAAATAGGCTTCATTGTAGAAATAATCAAAGTTGGATGATCCTTTAAACTCAAATATATTGTAATTGCGTTATTTCAGTATGTAGATGCACAGAATTTAAGCAAAAATAAAGCGGATTTAGGATGGATACAACACTAAATATGAATTAGAAAGAACTTTAAAAATCACGATTTGGACACAAGATGGATGCCTAATTTTATTTTGAAGTGGGTCACGTGATCTTTTCATATAGTGGTCACGTGATCGCTTCATATAAAAGGTGTAATTATTATTTTAATTTTTATTTAAAAAACTACTGAATATATTTTGCTGAAATTTTTTTTATATATTTTATGGGATAATTTGAATATTTCCTAAAATTTTCGAAGTAATTTGTGAATTTTAAATCTGCTTAAAAAATATTTGAAAAATTAGGTTCCATAGGGCTCAATGTATTTCATTTTTTCAACCCGGGTTCAATCCAAAACTAATTGGGTGATATTATTCATTTACATTCCCATAGGTCCCACACACCGTCTGAACAACATACTAAAATTTCATTTTGATAAAGTCATTTTTACGGCAGTTATCGTGCTAACAGACAGACAGACAGGCAGAATGAACTAAGTCATAAACACTTTTCAACTTTGTTGTAAAGTGTTAATAAGGATAGCTCTCTTTGTTCTTGAGAAATTTCTCTGAATACAAACTTTCCTAGATATCCTGTATACTTTTTGTGCTTGTTTCATAACAATATAAAACAGCTTGTGTTTTATATTATGTTATGAAATAATTGATGACCAATCCAGTATTTATGATTTACACTAGCTACTTTAAATATCACAGACTGCTCCTAAACAAAAATTAATTTCTTGAAGCTGTCCGTTCATTAATTATGAATTTTTTAAGCGTGTGAACTATTAAAATTTTTGAGTCAGTCGACTGTTTTGTTATTGAACTTCTGACCCAATGATTGAAGTTTATCAACCTACTAAAGCGACGCCTACATTCTCACATTCACATAAGGGGGATTATTTCTTTTGCTCTTTCATTAGCAATGTGCTGAATATATGGTTAATTGTGATTCTGATTTTGTGATTTGGCGATTTTATTTTTATCATAAGACTGATTTTAGTGCAAAACAGGTGATTTGGGAAATTGAATATAGTGTTATCTGTTTCTGTATTATTTAAGTAGCAGGCACTTATTTTATTTGTAAGTTGTAGACACTTAGAGTCTGGGCAATGCTGGGTATTTCGTTCTAGTTTACTGTATTTTTTTATACTTAATGTTTTCTATGTATATTTAAAATATTTATATATTCTATTTGTCCTGTTTAAGTGTACTTGACGAATGCTAATTTTAACCCTAGGTCACAAGTATAGGCTAAGTATAGGGTACATTTCATTGTATGGTGCTTTATTTATTTGCCTTTCGATGATGGGCATATGGCATCAGAAAAGGCTAAAGACTTGGAAGTTGTAGATGCTTAGGGTCTGGGCAAATCAAACATCTGACATGTAGCAATAATATTTTTAATGTTTTTAAAGTTGTTCTATCTTTGTATTTCATGGACATTTGTCCAAAATCTATTTTACAAACATTTTGTACTAATTTTTTTTTAATTGTTAAAATAATCTTGATTTGCCTGATGATTATACATAAGCAGTTAGCACTTTTGCGAGTATGGAACTTAAAAAGTGGATTTTATCTTGGTATTTCACAAAGGTGTGGCCAAAATTTATTTTGCAAGCATTTTGTACCTATTCTTTTCAATTGTTGAAAAAATCTTGTTTGCCTAATGGAAATTGTCATATTTACTGTTTATTGTATTTTAATTTCCTTGTTTTAGTTGTGGAAAAGGACAAAATTGAGACGAAGCAAATTGTAATAGGGGTTGTCACTAGGATGGATCTCATTAGTTTTATTACAAATGAAGATTATCAACGAGCAAAATCAGATTCTTCTTCACCAGCTCCTACCCAGGATGGAACAGATGAGGAAGATTTGCACAACTGAAATTTGATAAATTAAGTAGTTTTTGTAAATTTGTATTGTACATATGCATTTGTGCTTTTCTCCTTTGCAGCATTCTTTCAGTACTTGACTAATTTTTGAGATCGTTGACTGAGCACGGCATTTATTCACCTCAGAGCCCATATGCATTAACACATTAACAATTTTGAAATTCTCAGGCTATAAAGCCATTACAGTCCAAAACATATTTACAAATGTTTCTCTAAAGTCCTCCCCCAAATGAAAGCAGCTACCTGTGATTTAGATAAAATTCAGATCTTATTCGGAAGTCTTAACGGACTTCCAGTATAGAACTGAATCCCTGTAATGGCTGACCCAGATAAGCCCACAATCCCCATGTTTTTTTAACGCAGCCTTCATCGATTCAAGGCCAGTATTCCACGAAGCACAGCTAGACCCCTCCCACTTTCACCTTTCTTTCCCGAGGAAGTATTTCCTCTTTCTCCAAATTCTGCGACCCGACAAATCTTGATTGTGATTAGTAACAATCAGGATTGAAGAGCATCGCCTGTTTCTTGAAATTTCTCTTCTGTAACTTATCTTTTTCACTATTTCTGAACTGACTCTTAGTTTGGAGTTTAAAGGCAGCCTTCAGCTGCCTGGCCACTCCGTAATTTGGAGATCCTTGAATCCTTGAATTCTCAGGCTATAGATATTTTAGGGCGTTGTTTGTGGTATAAATGAATTAGAAATTTAATTTTCATTTGAGACTACATTTTGAAAGACTAGGAGGAAAATGGTCTAAAAACCTTATACTGTTGAAAATATAAAACCATTAAAATATATATAATTTTCCCTGTTTTCCTTGAAAATACAAAAGAATAAAATATTATAACCTTGAAAATACTATAAAGATATTCAAATAAATGGAGTCAATAAATTTATTTATTCTTTTTTTGAAAATTGTAATTATTCTAATAAAATGCCTATAGCAATTGACATTGTAATGCTAAGGTAAATAGGAAAACGACTTTTATATTACAAAAATGCATTTTAGGTTTTTAAAATAAAATATATTTAAAATAAAAAACTGTTTCTCATGAGGTTTTAAAGTGCCTGTGGTCCAGGCTTGGGCCCACTTTGGCCCGATGGGCAATCTGGCCTTGCCTGACATGATTATATATATATTAACTTTAACATATAAGCATTTTTTAAATTATGAAATAATGAAAATTTGTATGTATATAAACATATAAAATTCATATGCAGGTAAAAAGAGGATATTTTAAATTATAAGTTAAAATGTTTTATAACTTATTAATTGTAATTTTTATGCTGATTGAATAGAAAGTTATATAAATGCAATGTAAGTGCTTCTGAATGAATGCCTATATTTCACTTTTTTAAACTAATTGTTATTTAACTTTAAAAAGTTTTTACCTATATTTTAGTTTTCACATGATCTGTGGCAATTTTTTTGCCATGAAACATTTCATGAAACTGTTTTATGTAAGTAAAAAACAATTTTTTGAACTATATTTACCATGTTATACCTGCTGCATGTATATTGGTTATATGTAATAGAATAAATCATTAAGATACAAGTGTAGTCAAGAAACTATTTATTGTTAATGTTGTGAATATATATCCAAGATCTGCATTGGGGTCAAATGCTGGGATTCGGGACAAATATTAGTTAATTCAGATGTATTGTCAAGCCTACTGTTCAATTTTGCCTTCTTTTAGGGAATATTGTTTTTGTTTCTCTTAGGGGCATTGTTTTCATTTCTTTTTTTGCAATTTTCCCTTGGTGGCTGCTTGTAAATATTTTTTATTGTTTGGCACCTAATAGAGATTTTGTGCCTATGTAAAATCTGACAATATATATAGGTGATTATAATTTGCAACTTCTAAATAAAAGATATTGACATATTTTTAAAATAACTAAAAAACCTAAACTGGTTTCACATGCACCTGGTTTTCTCTTTTTCTATATTTTTCTCTTTGTATTATTATAGCTTAATTCTTTGTATTTTCCAAAATATATTTTGTGTTTTTTGTGTGTTGAATATCTTGTATATTTCATATAAGCATTCAAATATTTTTTTTTTTTGCATAAAAAATTCATGTTATATTCTTATTTACTCTTCCATATCTATGTATATATATTGAACTGTGTTATTCCTTTGTAAATAAATGTATGCTTTTATGTTTGCTGAAAAATAAAGTTAATTGTTTATTGTGCAAAATGCATAAATTATAAAAGAAAAGAAAAGTGAATTGAGATGGTAAACTGGTTTTTTTATGTACCATGCTCCTGCATATTAATACTTTTGATAAATAGCACTGTTTGATAGGACACTATTGAAATTTATTAAAACTAAACATAGAAGTTTTGGCTTATATTTTATTAAAATAAAACAATATTTTGAAGTTCTTTGTTTGAATTTAGCAATTTGGATGGCTAATTCAGATATTTATCTTATGAGTAAGCTACTGTCTTTATGTCCAAAATTATCCAAGATTTCGATGCTATTTTGTTAGCTATTTTTGATTAATTAAAATGTGTTTGCTTCATTTTCTCATAGTATATGCTAGATTTATTCGATCCTGAGGAAAGTTACCCAAAATTTTATTGCCAAAAATTTCGAGTTCATGTATTGATTATATATTTTTTATTTTATTGAAGCGAAGTAAGTTCACAGTGTAGCTTCTTTAACACTGACTCAAATCTGATTGTGGGCAAAGTTTCGTTGACATTAAAAGTCAATTGATTCAAATAAAATTTTGTACATAGCTTGAATTAATCATGTTTTAAATCATAATAAAACCCTAATATTAAATTTTGATCTATATAGTGAGAAATCCGAGGTCAGAGATCAGATAATGTTAGGTCTATGGAAAATATTGATTTCAGAAAATTTGCATGCCAAACAAAATTTTCTATTTGTTTGGTATAACTTGTGCAATTGTACAAGTTACTAGGCTGCCTTGTACATTATTCATTATTTAATATTTTGAGAGTTTACTACTTTCATGAAATAAATGACTCAGTTATTAAACATGCTTAACTCCGCTTCATTTCAGTTTTAAGTTGCGATAAACAGCCTAGTGAAATATACTTTCTGTAGACTGTGTTATTTAAAAATTATTACTCTCCTTTTTAATGTTTCTTTTAACAAATTACCCTGTTATAAATTTAAAATTCTAATTTTATCTGTAATGTATTTAAACTAAACCCTGGCCTATACTAATATAGATATAGTTAAAAACTGACCACAGATTGTTGTTGATACTTGCATGTATGTGATATTTAAATATGCTATTTTTGTTATTACATTTTTTTAAACATATTGTTTGTAAATTTCACTGTATGATTAGTTATTTAATTCTCTCTATTTTTGTGTTATTGCTTCACAATTAGTCCTGTTACATCAAATATTTAGTTTATTTAAATTTGAATTATTAGATTATTTTTGTTCTGTGCTAAATTTATATGTGATTGGGTTTATATTTTATGGTGTCATATTTTCCATTTAGTGTGTGAAAAACCTGTGTCCTATTAAAAGCAAATTTGTGATATTTTTATTTATGTATATTATGAAGTTTGATAGATTATCTTTCGTTGTGTTGATTATTAAGCATTTAGAAAATGAATGTTCTATTGACTGAAGATTCTATTACATGAAAAAATTGTGCCTGGATATTATAGCATTTTGTGATTTTGAATGTTGGCAGTATCATGACAGCCAAATTCATACGAAATTTGAAACATCAATACAATTTTCGTATAAGACGAGCTTACAGTATAAAATATATACTAATTCATGATAAAAGTTATCTCTTAGTAAAAAAAGTTGTATAGAGGAGTAATGTTGTATAAGTTACAAGTATAAAAAAAAATGACTTTTTTAGTTTGTGTGTTTTAAACTTATTAAAACCTTGATTCACTTAAAACTGTAGGATGTTTGTGATATTTCTTACTTTAAAAAATTAAGCTTTTTCCTGGTGAATTTTTTATTTTTTAATATTATTTCTTTGTATATATTATGAGCATTTTCACTTTCAATTTCTTTAATTTTTAATTTTATTTTAGAGAGGGGTAGCAATTTTATTAGAAACCTGTTGCTTATAAAATGGATGTTTTGTTCCTTATAAAAGACTTTAAATAATCAGTAAATATCACTCTAAAGAATATTTTAACTAAACTGAGTTTCAGAGATGTTTGAAGTTTTCAAAAGTAAGCATAGCATTGTGTGTTATACAGCTTTTGTTCAACATTTAAAATTAATTTCTTTTCTAGAATCTCTTTATCAGTTTGATTTTATTGGGATATTAATGTGTGAATTAAATATTTTTTTTGCATAGAACTAAGCCACATATGAAAAGAGCATAGTTGAAATAAGCTAATTTGTAAATTGATTTGAGCTATTACTTCAAAAAATTTTCTCCAAGAGCTTTTTATTACATTTCAAAATATGAATTAAATATTTCAGAATGTTATAACAAATTATAAACATTCCACTTATGAGCTTTGTATATTTATGCTTTTAATATAATGTAAATTTGATAAGAAGTTTTTGTAAAGATCTGTAAATTGCACTTTGCAATATTTTCATTTGTATTGTTGCCTAATATTTATATTTTTAATTCCAATTTATCAAGCTTAATTTTATGCATTCCATATAATGTAATTGCTTTTAAGTCCTTAAAGCTATTCATAAATATAATTTTTTTTCATCTCGTTTGGGTATTGACTTGGGTTACTAAATAACTTTAATTTTTCTGATAAGCTATAACATATTTCACTAGATATTGCTTTCATTTTAAAACCCAAGATAGGCAAATTTGTAATAATTTTACTACAAAATTTTAATGTTTAATGTTTATGAAAGAATTTGTCTAAATGTATTTAAATGCTTCATGCCTATTTGATAGTTGTGTTAAAATAATGTACTTATCAAAATGTAGTTTCTTAATAAAATAAACATATTAATGCTATCCTTTTGTTGTTGCAATATTTAAATTCCATTCCTTGTGTAGAGTTTAAAAATATGTCTGTTTAAGAATAGAAGTAATAGAGACAGACACTGAAAACATTGCGATTTTGATAATTACATTACATTTTATTCTGGTAACAATTAGGTAAACATGGCATAATTACCAATCTCGATTCTGTTCAGTTAAGATTTTCAACGTTAAATCACATGCAGTTGCAGGTATGGGGTGCCATGGGGAGATACTGTGGTGCACTCAAGGGTTTATTAAGGGACAGTGGATTATTATAGGTGCAAGCTTGACTAGATCATCTGAATAGATCTTTTAAGATTGGATCTTAAAATTATATTATAATAATAATATTGTAATTATAATATTATTATTATAATTATAATATTATAATAATAATATTATAATTACAATATTATTATTATAATATTGTATAGATATTTAAGAAGTAGATCCACTAAGTGACATTTTTCTTGCTAACAGACATAATGGTACCTTGCACATTGCCGAAGTACTCACAAGCTTAAGACATGGAGAGGAGGACTGGTTGTTGGACAGTGCTGTAGCGGTTTGCCACTGGTAGTCCTTTTGTTTAGACCATGTGCCAATTACCTTGATGTTCTGTAGCAGTGCTTTAATACTAGCAAGCCCCACCGCAATAGCAGGTCTAGTTCCTGAAAGGTCTATGGTCTACTGGTAAGGGGGGGGGGGGGCACAGCAGCATATTGACCCTGTTTTGTTTCTGTCCTTCCGATTTCAGCAAATGTCATGTATATTGTTAGTCTTGACAGTAAGCTACTCAGTTGTATAGCTGTTAGGTAAGGTATGTGATCCTGCTGAAGACATCTCAAAGCTTTTCAAAAGGTGATTTTTTAAAAATAAAATCTTAGTATACTTTGTATTACTATCCATGACCTGTCCATGTAGCAGGCTACATGGACATGCAGATATTAAATATATAGACCACTGTGTAGGCCTATTAAAGACATCTAGGTACTTTTCAAAAAGTAATTTTTTTTTAAAAAGCATTCAGGCGGGTTGCAGAAGGTGGATAGTACACTGTGTTAAAAACTAATTACAGTAGAACCTGTCTATCTTGAATCTCATGGGAACGAGAAAATAATTCTAGATATAGAGGTTTCTATATAATAGGTTTGATTGAGAAGGTATTTTGTTAATACAGTAGTAAGTGAAAATAAAGCATTTTTGACATACCTTAAAAAATTGTCTGTCAATAGTTTTCAACGCCTATCTTTGTTTGACTGGATAATTTTCTGAAGGTTAGTAATAGCCATGAATCCATTCTGACTAATATCTTCCTGAGATTCAAGGAACGTTCTCAACATTTCGATGACCTTCTTCGCTTCTTTTGTGGTATAATCTTTGAATCTCAAACGAATTTGTCTGCTCTTTTATTTCGTCATTTTTGTTGTCAGAAACTCTTCTCACTTTGTCCATGATCTCCACATTTTTTAACATTCTGCATGTTGTCGGGGAATTGTTCAAACACTCTTCGAATGGAATGTCTAGATTAAGTCTATATTTGACAGTCATCCTTTCTTCCGAATTTACTTTATTGACTTCTACTTTATGCAGCATGTCAATAGTTTTATGTTGTCCCTCCTCTTCCTTGTTGCTCCTTTGCTCAAATCCTGCTTTTAGGAAACTATTCTTGATAGTCTTCTCCATAACATTCCTCCAAGCATAGTCTGCCATCCTCATTGCATCCCGAAACATTGATAGTGGGAAGAGTATTGCCATCTTCAATGACATTTTAAATTTTTCGAACCAGTTCTCATTTGTATTTTACTTTTAAACTTCTAATGATCCCTTGATTGAAGGGTTGTAGCTTGGGTATGGTGTTTGGAGGTAAAAACTTTACAGTGACATTTTTTAGAGTAGGAAGGTTAGAATGAGCATTGTAGTTATCGATGAAAAGAATTTTCTTTTTATTCAAACCCATATATTTTTCAATTCCTTTCAACCAGTCACTGAAGATTTCACTTATTCAGGTTTTCTTGTTTACTTTGTATGCTATAGGAAACTATTTCACATTTGGGAAACACTTGGGCTCTGCATAATGACTCATCAGTGGTTAAAGTTTTCCACTTTTATTTTAATTAGCTGCTAATGCAGTTATACGTACTTTACTTTGTTTACAACCTCGACATTCTTCTCCCTTGAATGTTTCTGTTCTATTGGTAAATATTGGCGCCTGGGGCAACGTCATAGGACGGCTAAATAGTTCACGTTCCTGACCGATGTACAGGCGAATGATGGAAGTCAAGTGTCTGGCCATTTGATTGAAAAAAAAAATTGGTAAATATTAGGAAAAAAAAAAGCCCTGTTTCAATGGCATTGAAGACATTCACTGGTTCATAGTCTTGCATAAGATGGGAGTTTCTTGTTTCACTGTTTGCAAAAACTTTGAGTTACAGATGCACTTTTGCTGCAAAGTTTCCTGAAGACAAAGTTATGTCTTGAGCCAGTTCTTGAGCTACCCATTGCTGACTTTAAATTTGCTGTTATGGCCAAGTTTTTTTTGCAAAATCATCGACTTTCTTTTGTAACATCATTTATTTCTCTGACAGAAACTCTTTGGTCATATATTGCATAAATCATTTTCTTGCACACTTGTCTATATCTGGAAAAGAACATTTTTAAATTTTTTTACTTGCTGTTTTCAAAGTTTTCTCTATTGAATTTTTGTTCTTTATCATCGTTGAAAGAGTACTAGACAGAATACCGAACTTGGTTGCAACTTCATCCTATTTCATCAGATGATTTCAGTTCAAAACTTCTCAATTGCAGTAAGATTTTCATATTTACATCAGAGAACATTCAATTTTCTTTTCATTCCCACCATTTGGAAGCTTAACTAGTGCCCAAAATATAACAAAATGACTTTTCATGTCCTTAGACCCTCGAATTTTGCAAGCTAAGTCCAACAATTTCCAAGGAAAGAAGGGTGAAATTGGTTGCTTATCTTTCATCCTCCCTGCCCAAAGTTCCCAATCCCTGCTGGGTCAATAGGAGTCATGCTCTCTTTGTAGATTTTCAGGAAATATGTGACCTGTTTGTTCCTTTTCAACTACACGTGTGTTGTGTAAGGGGTGATTCTCAATTATATCTTGCACTGTCGAAATATGAGCTTTGAATTTGGAATTGATACTTCATCCTGTTATTCGAGATATAGAAGTTTTGGGAGAAAATTATTCGAGATAAATATGGAAAATACATTGAATGTAATCTAAAAATGCAGGGAAATAAATAAATGTCAAGGTTTTTAAGTTAACCAGGTTCAACTGTAGTTAGAATTTCATGTAATTTACACAAATAGAACACAAATTATTCATTCAAAATTTTATGTGTTCAAAGTATTGTCTACAGACAATATTTCTTGAAATAATATGTGCTAGTCAATACAGGAAATCAATTGTTTAAAATTTGTTATGTATGTAGAAGGTATTAAAATTGCAGATTTTATACAAATCGATTGAATGTATCCAATACATGAGTGTGATTCACCTGTTTACAATTTATATTTATAGAAAAAAAAATCTTAACGAGCTATTTATTCTTTGCTGATTGTTCTTAAGATATGCATTTTTTCACTGATGCTGATTGTGATTCAAAATGGATGCAAAAATATGTAATATGAATGTATGAGAAAAGTGGCTTAGAGTTTAACATATCAGATATTTCAGTGATTTTTTAAAATATCTCTATACTAGGTTTGCAGTCTAATTCGCAATTGCTGTGTAAACAACCCATAAGATACTTGGACATACTGGAGTGGATAACAACATGCAGTTAGTGCCAGGAAATGGATTTGAAAGTAACTTTGCTAAAATGATGGAATGTAAACAAACATGCTGTTTTTTATTGGTTGCACATGAATTCTATGCAAACAGAAATGTTCTGTACTGTGAACATTGCATTAACTTTTAAATCAATTACAACTTTTCTATTTTTTCAAAATTTGGCTTTGTCATTGCCTTGATCTTAATATAATAGAATCATATGCAAAAACTCATTGAAATTGGCCAAAGCATTTTGGAGTATGCATTTTTGCATATTTCACAACTTCAAGTTGCTCCCATGGGAGCTCTGCTCCAATTAAATTAAAAGTTGTTCTGCATGTACAAATCCAGTTTTTGATTTTTTAAAAATTGGAATGTTTGTTTTTACTGTGTTCATATGTTGAGTTTTTAATGTCAAGGGTTGTTGAGAAAAAAAAAAACACAAAATTAACTGTTCCATAGAAATAACATTGCACAGAATATTATTTTTAATCTTTATATATAAAAAAATTGTATTGTAGCTACTTAGAAACAGAATTAAATTGTTTTTTCTGTAAAAAGTGCTTATTGGCTATGTGGTTACTAAGGCAGAATTTTGATAATTAATAAGAGTTGTGTTTATATGTTAAATAATTAGCCTTTCTTAAGTTTATTTTGTACTCATCACTATATATTTTTTAGATAGGGGTTTTATCCACATAGTAACTTTGTTCTCACTTATGCAGGTAAATAATTTGAAGTCAGGGAGTTCAGTAACTAAGCTTCTTACTTTTGAGTTGAATGCAATTTGCTGTTGTATCATGTAAGTTAATGTTTTACAGGCCGAATTTGTTGCAGAATATTGTCGGATAAAAATTGCCCATGTTACTCCTTTTTTACGGATTTCTTTTGTCTAACTACTTTAAGACTTAATTGAATTTTTAGGAATTTATATATATCATGTAATACATCACTCAATAAGTCTCCGGTCTGACACATATATGGCAACACTGTTAACAGACCCATATGATTTCTGGATAGTACCAACCTTCAAACGACACGTGTCAAAATTTCATGACATTCTGACAATTAGTTTATAGGTTACAGTGGTTTTAGTGACCCCAGTTTTGTAATTTTCAAAACAATAGATAAAAAAGAATTTCGTGTGTTGATTAAACATTGTTTTTTAATGGGGAAAAATACTCTTAAAGCCAAACAGTGGCTTGATAAGCGTTATGGAGATTCTGCACCAGGGAAATCAACTATTATTGACTGGTATGCTGAATTTAAACGCGGTCGTACAAATACCGATGATGCTGAACGCTCTGGTCGCCCAAAATCGGCAGTTGTTCCGGAAAACATAAAAAAGTCCACAAAATAGTTTTGAAAGACCGTAAAGTGAAGTTGCATGAGATAGCTGACACCTTAAAGATATCAGAAGGTAGTGTGTTTACAATTTTACACCAAAATTTGAGCATGCGTAAGTTGCTTTCGAAGTGGGTGCCGCGTTTGCTCACACCGGACCAAAAACAACAACGCGTCGACGATTCAGAGCGCTGTTTGGAGCTGTTCAAGCGAGATAAGAAGGATTTTTTGCCTCGGTTGTGACAATGGATGAAACATGGATCCATTACTACACACCTGAATCAAAAAGATCGTCAGCTGAGTGGACAGCAGCCGGTGAAAGTCGTCCAAAGCGACCCAAAAGTCAGCTGGCAAGGTTATGGCATCCGTATTTTGGGTCGGTTAAATTACATGAATTACGCTTCGAATTGCTTCCTCATCCACCTTACTCTCTAGATTTGGCCCCCAACGACTACTGGCTTTTTGCAGACATCAAAAAGATGCTCCAGGGAAAGAAATTTGGCTGAAATGAAGAAGTGATTGCCGAAACTGAGGCCTATTTTGAGACCGAAGACAAATCGTTCTACAAAAAAGGCATCGAAAAGTTAGAGGAGCGTTGGAATGAATGCATCACTCTCTTGAAGGAGAGTATGTTGATGAATAAAGTCGAATTTCTAAAAAAAATTGTTTTTCTTAGTTAGACCGGAGACTTATTGAGTGATGTAGTAAAATGATATTTTATAAGGTAAGTTCGTTTACGAACATGGTCAAATACAAATTTTGGTGTGCCTCATCCCCTTTACTAATACATTTGCTAATAATTATTGCACAAAAATTTAACTAAATTTTTTAAAACTTGTATATGTAATATAAATTAATGTTTTACATGTCAAGTTCATTATGAGTACTGAACCTGGTCAGATAAAAATCACGTATGCTGCACCCCTTGTACTGATGCACATTGTCCAATGATAATTTTTCTGAAGTGTAATGGATTATATTACTTTCCTTATATACATAATGTATAAAGAAAGTATTGTGACGGGGTCGAAAATTCGAATTCGAGTTTTCGACGGGAGAGCACGTTTCAAGCATCCCTGATCACGATTCAAACATTTTTGAAGTGATGTCTGTGTGTGTGTGTGTGTGTGAAAGTATGTGTGTGTATGTCAGTGGGTCTGTGGAGACGATAACTGACGAACGAATGGACCGATTCGAACCAAATTTGGTACAATAATCACAATCTGTAAACACTGGAAGCCTATTGTTTTTATACGCAATCGAATGTTCAGAACCCCCCCCCCCCCCCCTAAATTTTCGAATGAAATTTTGAAAAAATTGTCAAAAAATCAAAACCAATATTAAAGTTACGCAAATAGACATTTCTTAT
Source organism: Amaurobius ferox (assembly GCA_951213105.1). Lineage (NCBI taxonomy): Eukaryota > Metazoa > Arthropoda > Arachnida > Araneae > Amaurobiidae > Amaurobius > Amaurobius ferox. The sequence goes on from OX578136.1 coordinate 133,948,991, forward strand.
GTAATTTTTCATTAGAAAACGATTGACATAAATTTTAGAACGCTAACATGAACCGTTCTCGAGATATTGCACATTTTTCAAAAAAATTATCAAAAAGTCATATAAAATAGAAAAAAAATATTTCCTATTGAGAAACATGTTCACTTTTCATATATAATATCATGCGATAAATTGGGTGACATCATTCTCGTGGATCTAGCTCGTTCCATTCATGAATAAAGATACTTTGAGTAATACTTTTGCATTTGAACGCCAATTTATCTGCTGTAAGAACAACTTATTTCTTCGTCCATAATGCTTGGCGAGATTTTGGCGACGAAATTGGCGGAATGTCGCCAACTTGGCGACTTTTTGAAATGTTGCCAAATTAACAAAAATCTCGCCAAATAGATAAAAAGGACGCTAAATCAATGAAAATGACGACTAATTGTGGAAAATTCAATATCTAATAAGTTATATATAAATATATAATAATAGTTATATAATATATGTCGAAAATTCAATATCTAATAAGTTATATACATATATATATATATATAACTTATTTCTTCGTCCATAAGCTTGGCGAGATTTTGGCGACGAAATTGGCGGAATGTCGCCAACTTGGCGATTTTTTGAAATGTTGCCAAATTAACGAAAATCTCGCCAAATGGATAAAAATGACGCTAAATCAATGAAAATGACGACTAATTGTCGAAAATTCAATATCTTGGAAAGGATATTAGTATCTACTACAAGAAAAACCTATTTATTTTACTCTAAAAGTGGTAAATTCATTTCATTATATAAGGAAAGTCATGTATGTTGCCCACATCAGATTTTTTATTTTATAAAGTTGAAATATACGTCATTGCATATTGAGTCATATGAATGTCTAGTTACCTTCTAGAAGGTTCACTTCAGTCTAGTAACACCCACAGGGATGCAATGCAAAGGAAAATGGTTAATGGAAGTGGCCCACAAAGCGGAATTGAAAAATTTAAAGATTATAGAAATATTATGAAGAGGCCAAGCTTAATTCATTATACCAGTTGTTAACATCTTCCTTGCATTGTGCCTGAAAAAAAAATTATAGGAAGATTTTTGTGTTTAGGAAAGTATTTTCATTAAGTTAAATTTTTATTTCATATTCAATTATCTATCCCTTTGCGTCAAAATTGATGTTTTGAGATAATAATGAGTAAGATGTATGTTTGAAGAATAAAGGGAGCTGCTTTTCATTGAATTTTGTAGATTAATAAATTTCAAAGCCATATAAAAGTTTTTTATTTGCTTCATCACGTAACTTAATCTTCAGCGATCAAGCACAAGTACAATTGTAAAGCATCACAAATTCATAACAATACAACACAAAAAAGCATCAAAATGAACGCTTAATAACAGGAGAATGCACAACTTTTGAAATTTTTCTTTTAGAGAGAATAAAGGACTAGAGATTTCATGTAGTTCTGGTTGAGTCTAAATTCATTTTAGTGGTGCTGTCCGCAATTTATTACTTCAAAATATACACTAAAATACAATAAGCAATTATATTTTGTATCTGAAAAGAGTTTTTATAAATTGATGCTGATTTTATTCAATGCAGAACGTTCACAATAAAATATAATTTTTATGTTCAAAAGGTAAAATGTTTAAGTTTGATAAAATACAAAATATTTCTTTATTTTAGTCATTTTTTTACTAGAGAGAAAGTTTAATGCATGCAAAAGATGGAAGATTTTCATTCAAATTATTTCTTGCATGTAACATGCATATATCTGTATAAGAGATTTTATAAATGGGATACTTATGGTCTACTTAAAGGGTTTAAATCACTCAAAATTTTCATAAAACCTATAATTCAAAGTAGTGAAGTAGGCTGCATAGTTTGTATAATGAAATAGGCCAAGCTGTCCTGTATTATAGAAAAAGAAACTAACAAACTTCTATATGCTTAGTTTTTGTGGTACTAAATTCAGAAAAATATTAATTTTGCTATAATTTTATTGGAAGATATGTAATTTTAAGGTGGTAAACTTAAATAGAATCTATGTTGAAGCTTGCATGCATCCAAGTGATGGTGAAGTATTTTGAATCTAAAACTTTAACTAAAGTTTAGTTATAATATCATAGAATCTTCAATAGGGGCGTTTCTAAAGTTAGTATTATGCTCACATTGTGAAAAAAAAAAAAAAAAAAAATTGAGCTTAGGCTACAATGACCAAGTTTAATACTCGCAGAACCTGCCTATAGTTATATACTCAAAGTTAGGATCATGCTTCTATTGCAGATAACAGTATAATATAATAAAGATAACAGTATTATATATAAATATTTATAGATTAGTTTTGAACTTATGCGCTCATCAGCATAGAACAGCCAACACTTGCATTGGCTGTAAGAATACCCATGTGTCAGAATTTTGCAAATATCTATGGGTGCTGACATTTCTTGTTACCATTGCAGGTATCAACTATTCTATGCCTATAGTTATCATAGCATGCCTATAGTTATATACCCAAAGTTAGGATCATGTTTCTATTGTAGATAACAGTTTTATATAATAAAGATAACAGTATTATATAGAAATAGCTATAGACCAATTTCGAAATAATGCGCTCATCAGCATGGAATAGCTAATACCTGCAATAACTATAAGAAAACCTATATGTGAGAATTTTGCGAACCTCTAGGGTACTAACATTTCTTGCTACCATTGCAGGTATCAACTATTCTGCTGATAAACGAGCGATACCGGTCTATTAATGAATGTCGTCTGGGATTGAAGCACAATCTTGAGTCATAATAGACATATGTTTACAGACAGCACCACATTTGGATAGAAAATGCTTAATAGACAAAAAATTCATTTTATCAGCATCCTCTTGAGCAATGTTTAACTATTTCTGAGAGGAATACTCACTAGATAAAATTTGTATGCTTCAAATTCATTATTGAAAACCATTAGGATAAAAAGTTGCTATGAAAAAATGTAAGTATTTTTATATAAATTCATTGAGTGGTATCCTAGATTTTTTATTGTTACAGTTTTCCTAAACATTTTCAAGTGGGGTTACTCGCGTATGAGTAACTAACTTGAATGAGTATGCTTCGTATAGTATCAACCTAGTATATCTAACTAGCTGAGTGCTATTTTAACAATGTGGTTTTGAAATATCAACAAAAAGAATCACCTGAATCAAATTTAACAACCATAAAATATTCAAATTTCTCTCCTAAGATTCATCAAAAGAAAATTATAAACATTAAAAACAAAAACAAATTTAGACAACAATATAGGGTAGTTGAACTAAAATATATGGGATTAACCCAAGATGCACTCAAACTGTTGTGTAACTTGAGGCTTAAGTTGAAAGGGGGTATTTATTATCCTGACATATTCAATTTTTGGATTCAAAATTATGTGCTAGATTTGAATATATCACTAAATTTGAATATGCGAATTGGATTTTCATATGAACATGTTTCGTATATCTGAATACATAGGTTAGTTATCTACTAACATGAGAAATGTGAAAACATGATAATTGAAAAGTTATTAAAAATTTGAAAAATCTTCGCGTGTCGCGTTCTCTTAATCACATAATATAAAAAATAACTATTAAATGACTCTTGTTCTGGAATATTTGGTATAACTTGCAGTCGCATCGTCAGTCCAATAGTTGAATGACGCATATGACAAGATCGCCCACACCGTTAAGCAACTTCTTGGACATTGATTTTTTCTTGCGTTCGTTCCTCTTGGCGTTCACCGGTTGAATAGAGTTGGAGGGAGAAACAGAGTTCTCAACGGTGGTGGACGGCAGGTCGGAATGTGGAGAGGTAATTGTCATTAGATTGTTTTGACAACGTTGTCGTCTTATGGTTATTTTCCAGCCGTTCCAACGGTCGGGCAATGGGGTCGGAGAAACAACATCGGCAGATAATCGTGAGAGAAACAGTTCCTTGTCTTCTCTGCTGAGGACACCTTGGCTTACAGGCCCCCGGAGGAACTCTTCGGGAGTCATGACCAGATACCTGACTAGAAACAGGGCTTTGCCTAGCACCGAACATTTATTGTCGGCTGTGAGCTCTTTACGTTGTCTTTTACAAGCCCGGCATGCCCACCTCATCACAGAGTCGAAGACTATTGCCTCCGAAGTGACTTCTAAAGTGTCTCTCTTGACAATTTCTACCATGAGTTCGTGTTCTATGGTTTCAAAAGCATCACTTTGTAAAACCTCATCCGCGTGACGATCTACGATTAGGAAGCACTTGAAGACGAGCTCATTACGCTCGTTATCATTGTCGTGGCACTCGTTGTCGACTGGCGGATGAATTTCTGGGCAAAGAAGATGACTGAGCACTGTGAGCACATTGGATGGGTTGACGTGTTTGGAGATGTGACCAAGACAGCGGGATGCCAACTGCGGTAGATGATACACTTTACATGGATGTAGCAACCGAAGAGTGGAATCCATTGTTGAAAACGACACTTGACAAGTATATAGGTATCTGAAAGAATAAGTTCGTATAAATTTCATTTCTAATTAGTTTCATGTTTAATCATGGTGCTAGCTCAAATTGATTCACAATGTTAATTAGTTATTATTGTTTTCGTTTCATGAATTTCGAAGCTAAAGGTAAGATTCTTTCAGCAGCAATATTTAATTAATCTTGCTAGCATATTTAATCGATTTTTCAAAGACCATAATGAATATAATTAACAAGTTACTGAATTATCGGGTGGTGGAAAGAAACACTTGACTGTAAACTTTAAACGAACAAAAGGTTTATAATCGGAAGGTCCTGAACGGAAGGGCTATAAACGAAACATTTAAATTCAATACACTAAGGGGTTATAATCTGAAGAAACTGGAGGGGGCACAAACGGGATTCTCAAAACATCCGCAAAAAAAATAAAAAAAAATAAAAAAACTGGAGCAGGGGTACAAACAAAATTAATGACATAGATAATTTCATGTTTACTCGCATGTTGTTTCCATTTTTTCTGAAATATGTTTGCTCCAATTTGAAACCTATAACTATAAGAGTGAGAAAGTTAGAAATTTTAATTTATATTCCCAGTCGTCTTTTGTCAAGACATTTCTCTCTGCTGCTCGACACACTTACCTCACCATTCCGTCTGGCATTTCTCCGCTATATCGTATTCATACTAACATTGGGTTCTTTTGAGAAATCTTGATTCATTGTCTTACTAGTTAAGTCTCACGATGTCTTCCTAGTTAATTGCAAAAAATTAAAAATTATACCTTTTTGTTTAAATTTTCACGTATATAACTTTTATCCTATTATCTGTACCTTCCATATAAGCGACCCACATTTTTCTACAACAAGAATTCGCGATTTAAATCTTTTAACAACCCAAAGATGTAGAATTCCGATTTTTTGAGCAATTTTAACAAATAGTTAAAAATCTATTAATTTTTTTAAATTTTCATTTTAACAACATTTATCTCAAGATCCGTACCTCCCGTTTAAGACAAACATATACTTTCTACATCCAGAATTCGCATTTCTCATCAATAGACTGATACACATGGTGAGACGTCGTTTTAATAGTGCCAATATTTAATATGCAATATCTACAGTTGAAAAACTCGTTCTTTTATAACATGCTTTATGAAAATTATTTGCTAAGCAAAAGTTCTTTTTCTGAAAACATACCACTTGAACACATGCTATTATTTCAGAATATTTTCAAATTCTGTAGCATTTTATAGCACCAATTTCGAGTCGTAATATGTCGCTACCATGACTAGGCGATTCAGTGCGTCTTTTATTTTTGACGAATCATTCATCAAAAGTGCTTGATGCTGCTTTACATCAAGCGTATGCTGTTAAATTCATTCTTCCTGTACTTACTATAGTAATTAAGTTTAATATAAACGATTTAATTGTGTTAATATAACGTGCAAGAATATATTTACAATACTTTACAAATAGAGTGCAGTGGTTTTGAACACCTGCCAAAATCACATTAGTAGCTATATAGTCACCAATGTGTTAAGATCTGGAGAACTCTTGAATAAAATCTATTTCTATAGTTACGTAGCGAATCCGTTTAAAAATAAACATGAAAAATTTGCTTTAGAAAAATAAAAATATCCGCACTTTATTACATTTAAAGGAATGTACTTAAAATGCATGAAAAAATTGATTATTGTTAATGGTATCTTGATACAAAATTTTCGTGCTTAGAACGTTCTTATTTAGCACAAGTTACACATTTAACATGCAACGTTTTCCACATATTGTGTTGCTCGTTCTTTTAAAACAGGCTTCATAAAAATTATTTGTTGTGTGAAAATTCTTTTGTTGAAGAGAATTCTTCTGAAATCACTGACTATTTCGAAACATTTTCAAGTTCTGTTATTTTCTTATAGCACATATTTCCAGCCATAATATGTCGCTACCATGACTAGGTGAATGAGTGCGTCATTGGATGCATCCATGCAAACTTTTGGATACTGCATAGTTATCAAATGCATGCAGTTAAAGTTATTCTTCTTATATACTTACTAACTGTATTAGTTAAGTTGAATATAAATAAAATTATTATGTTAATTCAACGTACAAAAATGTATTTAAAATACTTCACAGATATAACGTGAAGTATACTTTATCCTGTTAAACCTCTGAATTAATGACTCGATGTTTTAAAACTTTCCCGAATCATACCATTTTGTTTCTGGAGCTGGTTACCAAAATATTAAGATTTTATGAACTTCTGAAGGAAAATAAGCTGGTTTTTTAATTGTACCATATGTCCCTTTATGTTTTAACCTGAAAATTAAAAAATAAATAAATAAAAGGCATAACTTCGTGTCAGTGCAACACTTTTTCACATTTTATTATATTTAGAAGTGCGTTTTTAAAGGGCACATAGGAAATTTGCTTATTCGCTGAAGCTGAGCAATTTTTATGATTTGAGCTTTTTCAACAGACACAAATAATAAACAGTATTTACAATAAATATAATAAACAGTACACATATAATAAACAGTATTACATGCAAAAACATCGTTTATAGTCGTATTAGAGCAGTTTCTTTTTAAACGTACTTCACAAAAATCATTCGATGTATTAAGATTCTTCTGTTGCGAAGCTATTCCTTCTGAAATAAATGGCTATTTCAAAAAATTTTCAAATTCTATTATTTTTTATAGAATTTACTTCCAGTCGTAATATGCCGCTACCATGAGTAGGTGAATAAATGCGTCTTTAATCTTTGACGAATTATTTCATGCAAACTTCTTGATACTGCATAATATCAAACGCATGCTATTAGGGTCACTCTTCTTGTAGCTCTTATATTAGTTAAATTGAATATACACAATTATTAAGTTAATTTAAAGTGCAAGAACGCAATTAAAATACTTCACAAAATTAGTGAACCACGCTTTCAAAAATTGCTAAAATGATATAAATCTGTGGAATGTCACCAATGCGGTAAGATCTGGAGAACTCCTGAAGAAAGTCGGTCCCTTATGCAAAGTAGCAAATCTGTTTAACTGTTTGTTCCACATTTGATTACATTGAAAAGAATATTCTTAAAGTGCATCCGAAAAAACTGCGGTATCTTAAACATGCAAAGTTTTCTTGCTTAGAACGTTCTCATTTAGCATACGTTATATGTATTTAACATGCAACGTCTTCCACAGATGCGTAGCTCATAATGTTAAAACATACTTCATATAAAATATTTGTTTTATAAAAATTATTTTGTTGCAGATATATCTCTTCTGAAATCACCGACTATTTCAGAATATTTTCAAATTCTGTCGTTTTTTTCTAGCACATATTTCCAGTCATAATATGCCAGTACCATGACTGGGCGAATGAGTGCGTCTTTTATGTAATGTATTCCATGCATCTTTTTGGTGCTGCATAATATCAAATGCATGCTGTTAATGTTATTCTTCTTGTTTTTACTAACTGTGTTAGTTAAGTTGAATTAAATAATTATTGTCTTAATTTAACGCACAAGAATGTATTTAAAATACTTCACAAATATAACGTGAAGTATACTCATCCAGTTAATCCTCTGAATTAATGACTTTGAGGTTTTAAAACTTCCCTAAATCATATAATTTTGTTTCTGGAGCTGGTTACCGAAGCATTAAGATGTTATGAACTCTTGAAGGAAACAAAATGTGGTTTGTTAATTATACCACATGTCTTTCTACGTCTTAACCTGCAAATTAAAAAATAAATAAATAAATAAACGTCGTAATTTCGTATCAGTGCAGCACTTTTTAACGTTTTCTTATATTTAGAAGTGTGTTCTTAAAGGGTACACGGAAAAGTGATTTGAGCTTTTTCAATAGACACAAATAATCAACAGTATTTACCATGCAACAATATCGTTTATAGTTCTATTATAACTATATCGGCATAACTTCGTGTCAGTGCAAAACTTTTTTCACATTTCATTATATATAGAAGTGTGTTTTTAAAGGACACATGGAAAATTGGCTTATTCGCTCAAACTGCGAAATTTTCATGATATGAGCTTTTTCAATAGACACAAATAATCAACAGTATTTACCATGCAACAATATCGTTTATAGTTCTATTATAGCTGTTTTTTTTAAACATTCTTCACAAAAATCATTCGATGTGTTAAGATTCTTCTGTTGCAAAGCTATTCTTTCAGAAATCACTGGCTATTTCAGAATATTTTCAAATTCTTCTGTTTTTTAAAACATATATTTCCAGTCATAATATTCCGCTACCGTGAGTAGGCGAATGAATGCGTGTTTTATCTTTGACGAATCATTTCATGCAACTTTCTTCATACTGCATAATATCAAACACATGCTGTTAGCATCACTCTTCTTCTACTTCTTATATTAGTTAAATTGAATATACATAATTATTGTGTTAATTTAGAGTGCAAGAATGCAATTAAAATACTTCACAAAATTATTAAACCACGTTTTGAAAATTTGCAAAAATCATATCGTTCTGTAGAACGTCACCAATGTGATCTGGAGAATTGAAGAAAATCTGTACAACTCTTTTTGTTCCGTATTTGATTGCATTTGAAGGAATGTTCTTAACAGTGCATATGGAAAATATGATTTTTCATTTAACATGCAGCGTCTTCCACAGATGCGTAGCTCATATTTTTAAAACATGCTTCCTAAAAAATATTTGTTGTGTGAAAATTATTTTGTTACAGAGATATCTTTTCTGAAATCGCTGGCTATTTCAGAATATTTTCAAATTCTGTTGTTTTTTTATAGCACATATTTCCAGTCATAATATGCCGCTACCATGACTAGGCGAATGAGTGCGTTTTTTATATTTGACGATGCATTCCATGCAAAATTTTTGATACTGCATAATATCAAACGCATGCTGTTAGGTTAACTCTTCTTGTACTTCTTATAATAGTTAAATCGAATATACATAATTGTTACGTTAATTTAACGTTCAAGAATGCAATTAAAATGTTTCAGAAAATTAGTGAACCAAGCTTTGAAAAACTGCTAAAGTGATATCATTCTGTAGAATGTAACCAATGCTTTAAAATCTGGAGAACTCCTGAAGAAAACATGTCCCTTATGCAAAGTAACAAATCTGGTTAATTCTTTGTTATGCATTTGATTACATTTAAAAGAATGTTTTTAATGTGAATCTGGAAAATTTGCTTTTCTGAATAGTATCTTAAATATATTTATAACAAAACTTTTTTCACATTTCATTATATATAGAAGTGTGTTTTTAAAGGACACATGGAAAATTGGCTTATTCGCTGAAACTGCGAAATTTTCATGATTTGAGCTTTTTCAATACACACAAATAATCAACAGTATTTACCATGCAACAATATCGTTTATAGTTCTATTAAAGCTGTTTTTTTTTTAAACATGCTACAAAAATCATTCGACGTGTTAAGATTCTTCTGTTGCAAAGCTATTCTTTCAGAAATCACTGGCTATTTCAGAATATTTTCAAATTCTTCTGTTTTTTAAAACATATATTTCCAGTCATAATATTCCTCTACCGTGAATAGGCGAATGAGTGCGTGTTTTATCTTTGACGAATCATTTCATGCAACTTTCTTCATACTGCAAATATCAAACACATGCTGTTAGCGTCACTCTTCTTCTACTTTTTATATTGGTTAAATTGAATATACATAATTATTGTGTTAATTTAGCGTGCAAGAATGCAATTAAAATACTTCACAAAATAAGTAAACCACTTTTTGAAAATTTGCAAAAATCATATCGTTCTTCAGAACGTCACCAATGTTAAGATCTGGAGAAATGGAGAAATGAAGAAAATATATCCCTTATGCAAAGCAATAAATCTGTACAACTCTTTTTGTTCCGTATTTGATTGCGTTTGAAGGAATGTTCTTAAAGTGCATATGGAAAATATGTTTTTTCTGAATGGTATCTTAAATATACGAAATTTCCTTGCTTAGAACGTTCTCATTTAGCATACGTTATGCATTTAACATGTAGCGTCTTCCCCAGATGCGTAGCATATATTTTTAAAACATGCTTCGTAAAAAATATTTGTTGTGTGAAAATTATTTTGTTACAGAGATATCTTTTCTGAAATCACTGGCTATTTCAGAATATTTTCAAATTCTGTTGTTTTCTTATAGCACATATTTCCAGTCATAATATGCCGCTACCATGACTAGGCGAATGAGTGCGTTTTTTATATTTGACGATGCATTCCATGCAAAAATTTTGATACTATATAATATCAAACGCATGCTGTTAGGGTCACTCTTCTTGTATTTCTTATATTAGTTAAACTGAATATACATAATTATTAAGTTAGTTTAACGTTCAAGAATGCAATTAAAATATTTCAGAAAATTAGTGAACCACGCTTTGAAAAACTGCTAAAATGATATGTTTCTGTAGAATGTAACCAATTCTTTAAAATCTGGAGAACTCCTGAAGAAAATCTGTCCCTTATGCAAAGTAACAAATCTGGTTAATTCTTTGTTTTGCATTTGATTAAAAAGAATGTTCTTAATGTGAATCTGGAAAATTTGCTTTTTCTGAATAGTATCCTAAATATATGAAATTTTCTTGTTTGAACGTACTCATTTAGCATATGATATACATTTAACATGCAACATCTTCCACAGTTGCGGTGCTCGTTTTTTTAAATCATGCTTCATAAAAAATATTTGTTAGGTGAAAATTCTTTTGTTTCAGAGATATCTCTTCTGAAATAACTGGCTATTTCAGAATATTTTCAAATTCTGTGGTTTTTATAGCACCTATTTCCAGTCATAATGTTATGCTATCATGACTAGGCGAATGAGTGCATGTTTGATCTTTGACGAAGCGTTTCATGTATATTGCTTGATGCAGTACACCATCACACGCATGCTGTCAAGTTAATGCTTCTTGTAATTGCTATATTTGCTAAATTGAATATACAGAATTGTGTTAATTTAACGTACAAGAATAAGTTTAAATTACTTCACAAATATAATGTAAAGTGCACTTCATTTTTCTCACCCTCTGAGTTAGTGATCCGTGGTTTTAAAACTTTCCCAAATCACATTCTGTTTCTGTAGCTGGCTACCGTGGCATTTAGATCTTTTGAGCTTCTGAAGAAAAAAAAATGATTTGCCAATTTTATTGCACGCTTCTCTATTTCTTTTTAACCGTAAAATTCGCAAACGGCATGTTTTCGAGTTAGTGCAACACTTTTTCACATTTTATTACATTTAAAAGTACGTTTTTATGGGATACGCAGAAAATTTGCTTATTCTAAGTATTGCTCATTCTCTAAAGATACGAAATTTCCATGATTAGGGATTTTCATCATACACAACTAATAAACAATATTAACATACAACAACATCGTCCACAGTTTATTACATTAAAAAGTACGTTTTTATGGGATACGCGGAAAATTTGCTTATTCTAAGTATTGCTCATTCTCTAAGATACGAAATTTCCATGATTAGGGATTTTCATCATACACAACTAATAAACAGTATTGACATACAACAACATCGTCCACAGTTGTGTAGCTATTTATTTTTAAGCATGCTTCATGAAAATCATTCAATGTGTAGAGCTATCTCTTGTTGCAAAGCTGTCTTTTTTTAAATCAAGAGCTATTTCAGAATATTTTTACATTTTGTTGTTTTTTATAGCACATATTTCCAGTCATAATGTGCCTTCCACATGACTAGGCGAATGAGTGCATGTTTTATAATGGTCGAAGTACTTCATGCAAATTTCTTGATACTGCATAATATCAAATGCATGATGTTAAGGACATTTTTTTTTATTTCTATATTGATTAAGCTGAATATACACATTTAATTTCTTAGTCTAACTTGGAAGGCTTAAAACACTTGACAAGTATAATGTTCACTATATTCTATAGTGTCCACTCTCAACTAGATCAGCATGTATGCTTCGCAAGCTACCAAAATGAATCATTTTGTAGCTGGAGCAAAACAGATGCGTAATATCTGTTTAGTTATTGAAGAAAGAAACCCATGTCTTACCATCTCCGATTTTACCAATTGCTCAGTAGATGATCTGTATTACTTGGAAAATAAATATAACTTTTTGCTATCATAAAACTTTCCATATTTTCAATAATATCATTTAATTAAAAGCATAGACAACATTTAACATGCAACATCTTTCAAAACGTACATTCATAGGTGATTTTATAATCATGCTGCACGAAAATCATTCCACTAGTCCATTCATCATTCAAAATCATTCTTTGTTGCAGAGACATACATCTCTTCTGAAATCAAAGGTTACTTCAGAATATTTTCAAAACTCTGTAGTCTTTTATTGCACCCATTTCCAGTCATAATATATCATTACCATGACTTAACGAGTGAGTGCTCATTTGTTTGTGATGGTATAAAACATTTCATGCAAACTTCCTAACTCATGCTCTACCTAGAAGTTTACTCTTCAACAATCACTATATTGGTTAAACTAAACATGCAAATTTACTGTATTAGTTGAATGTGCAAGAATATTTCAACAAACAAAACACAACAAAATATGACACAGCACAACACAAATAAAACCATAAGTACACAACGCTGTTTATATATATCCAGGGTTTCTGATCCGACTGTTACAGACGATTCTGAGAAGATAGGGAGTTAGTGCTATAACCGTTATAGATACAAAGTTAGTACTGCAGGGCGTTTTCCAACATTTAAAGTAGTAGAACTTACGTGTGCAGGTAAATTTTATGTCAAATCATTAGTTAGTTTGTACTATTGTACTTAAAAGTCCACCAATGTAAGCAGTTAAAATAACCTCGGCATGTTACAAGCTTCTTAAAGTATCTAATCCTGTATTATCTATCAGCTGTGCCGATTTCGATGAGCAAATTTGTGTTTATTATTAAAGCTTATTTCCCATATAAATCTTATAATTATGTTCAAAATGAGTTTTAGGTTCATTTTTTTGTTCATTTTTCAGTTTCGAACTGAGCAGCAATGTTGTACTTGATTGCTAAATTTCATGAGAAGAGGAGTGTGCAATATCTAAAGGGGTCAAATCAGCAGGGTCAAGGATCACTGCTTAACCCGCGCATCATCACCAATCCAGGCCATCTCTTATAAAGCTATCTTCTTAAATTTTTACCAGCTATTTGTTTTCAAAGCTACAAAGTAGTTAAATCTTGTAAAAGGCACAGCTGGCACAAAACACACAAATGGATGCTTGAAGAAGACTGATGTATGACAATATCCTTTCAACTATTTATGCCAGTCGACCTGAAAGTGGTAGTACCAACTAACTATAAATTTTACACAACATTTACCTACACGTAAATTCTCCTTTTTAAAATGTCGAATTCCGTCTTTTTTTTTTTTTTTTAACAGAGTTTGTCTGGAAGGTGCTCCCATTCCTAGAAAAAAAAATACGCGTGTGCATTCGAAGAAAAAAAAATACGCGTGTGCCTTGTATGCACAAACGATTTTGTATCTGAACGATTTTTGTAGAAAAATTTTCAACAACCATTTTCTATACAACATTTCAAATTTCTAACCCCCATAAATTCGTATCTTCGTTTGGTCATATACATTTTACCCATAGAAATCTTCGTGTAAAAGGGCAATGACCAATATAAGTCAATATAGAGAAAACACATCAGTACAGATACTGTAATGAGCCATCAACAGTGTTACCTGTTTTAATATGGAAATTAGCTGTCTGTTGGACGTAGGTTTCAATTCCACATTACCTCCGTAACGGTTTTCTGTGATGTTCATACTGTGAGAGAGTACATTTGCTCTGTATCGTACTTTAGCATGATGCGCGTAAAGATGTTTCGAATCAAATCGGTGGGTTTCAGTTTAAGATCGTGTACAAAGGGCTCGTAAACGCAAATCGCAGTGTTCGTTATACCTCTGAGTGAACATATCTGCATCAAAATCACATTATGCTATTACTAGGGGTTTATACGTAAACTTAGATGAGACAAAATTTTACTTTTGCTGATTTTACTACTTGCCATGTAATGGATCTATCTCGCTTGCTACATGAAAATAATTTTGTTCAAGTATAAAACTAACATTTAGAGCAATGCTGTCCAATTTGCGATTTGCTAAAGAATTTTCGCGGTTGCTGAATAGGTCTCGCCTTAAAATAAAACATTTTAAACAACTTTAATTGTAGTTGAAAGACGAAAAAGAAATTACGTATTATCGTCCAAATAAAATTTTCAGGTATAATAAAGTATGATATATATATAACAATTATTAAACTTAGATGAGACAAAATTTTACTTTTGCTGATTTTACTACTTGCCATGTAATGGATCTACCTCACTTGCTACATGAAAATAATTTTGTTCAAGTATAAAACTAACATTTAGAGCAGTGCTGTCCAATTTGCGATTTGCTAAAGAATTTTCGCGGTTGCTGAATAGGTCTCGCCTTAAAATAAAACATTTTAAACAACTTTAATTGTAGTTGAAAGACGAAAAAGAAATTACGTATTATCGTCCAAATAAAATTTTCAGGTATAATAAAGTATGATATATATATAACAATTATAAAAGAGGATGGATCATGTTATTTTTCAATGCACGAGGAGGAATTCTAACCGAAGTTATGACGTCGTACAGAAAATTCTTCTCGGTAGTTTTAAACATTTAGGATAAGAATGTTGCGATGGGTGAAGATATTCAAGTATGAGAACAAGAAGTAAATAAGGTGATAAAATAAATCAGCATGCGTTCTAGAATCATACAGTTTTCATATTTCACCGGAAATTCTATCACTTCCGTTTCGAAACTGGAATACGTAGTTCATATGGTATAAGATACTTTTTATGTTAAAACTTTGCTATGATTGCTCACTTGTCCGCAAAAATGGTTTAAGTCGCACAACTTTCTCGTTTCATATACATTATCATTATGAGTAGTAAAGGAATTTATTTGTTATCTAATTAGTTTGTTTTGTACATACTTTCATCATAGTATTAAAGTATATACTGTTACCCAAAATACCTACATACGTGAAAAACAAGAAAGATCAATCATGCATAAGGCATTGATTATGAAACACTTTCCAACTCCAATGCAATTTTATTTAAACATCTCTAAAATGAGATACATTCCTCGGTAATATTTTTAAAATTATCACAATACTACATTAATTTATTATATTTGAAAAGATAAAACTTCATCAAAAAAAATGAACTTCATTCAAATGACCGCAACGAAATATAAACTGCCTGGCTGAAACATCTCTAAAATGCGATACATTCCTCGGTAATATCTTTAAAATTATCATAATAATACAATAATTTATTATATTTGAAAATTTCATCGGAAACAAATGAACTTTATTCAAATGACGTCATAGAAATATAAATCGCCCGGCTCTCTCTATAAAAGCAGCATTTCATTCATAATTTTTTTTTCATTCATTTCATTCATCACAATACTATAATAATTTATTTTATTTAAAAACTTAAAACCATGGAGGTACAAGTAATTTAACTCTATGCTTAAAACTTCATCCAAAAAATCGTCTCCTTCTCTGTTGTTGAGACCCAGACCGTCCGACCTACCAGAAAGGTGTAAAGTAACTGTTTGGACGGCCGGGAAGAGCTACCCAATTTAGACCGGAACCCAGTGGAAGAGGCACCCACAGGGACCGTGCCATCCTTCCCCTGCCACCAACCTCTCGGAAGGACTTACGGACTCACATGTTTAACGTGATCGTACTCCGCGTGAACACGGCGGCAGTTTTGGCAGAGGAGGGAATCGAACCCGGGTCTACCGAGTGCAACTCCCGCGCGCTAACCACTGGACTACCGCGCCCGTCTTCTTCTCTGTGTACAATCAATGAATGTTTCATCCATATCAGCTATATTGCAGACTCCATGAGCTAAATAATTTGGCGTTAAAGAAATGCAGCAATTCTTATACAACTGATTCTACATCTTTTGGTGTTTACATTCTCCATAAGCAAAAATTAGGCTTCGTTGTAGAAATAATCCAAGTTGGATGATCATTTAAACTCAAATATACGAGATTTGCGTTGTTTCAGTATGTGGATGCACAGAATTTAAGCAAAAATAAAGCGGTTTTAGGGCGGATACAGCACTAAATAAACTTAACGAACTTTAAAAATCACGATTTTGACACAAGATGAATGCCATACTTTATTTTGAAGTGGGTCACGTGATCTCTTCATATAATGGTCACGTGATCGCTTCATACAAAAGGTGTAATTATTATTTTAATTTTTATTTAAAAAACCACTGAATATATTGTGCTGAAATTTTTTTTATATATTTTATGGGATAATTTGAATATTTCCTTAAACTTTCGAAGCAATTTGTGAATTTTAAATCCACTTCAAAAATGTTTGAAGAATTAGGTCCCATAGGGTTCAATGTATTTCATTTTTTCAACCCTGGTTCAATCCAAAACTAATTGGGTAATATTATTCATTTATATTCCCATAGGTCGTACAGACCGTCTGAACAACATACTAAAATTTCATTTTGATAAAGTCATTTTTACGGCAGTTATCGTGCTAACGGACAGACAGGCAGAATGAATGAACAAAGTCATAAACATTTTTCAACTTTGTTTGAAAGTGTTAACAACTTTGTTGTAAAGTGTTAATAAATGGCGCAAGCGCTGTGCACGAAGTATGTTTTCTTGCGAACTTCTGCAATTCAGAATTTGATTTCGGTGTTTATCGACTCGAAACAGTTTTTTGTGGTACCGAAGTAGCATTTGGAGAGAATCTTTCAGGTGACGAATTATCGGCCGTTTAGAGGCTGGATAAACATTGGTGGAAGTGGCACCTTCTTTTAAAATTAGTTTTGTATCGCATTCACTTATTTTCGATTTTTCAGTTTGCATTTATGTGTTATGATGCTATTATGCGTTATGACCTTAAAAATTTCATCCAATTATATTGAAAAGTTGTTGAGAAATCGGTGTTTTTGTGCATGTAAAGATAATTTTGGACACCAATGTAGTTTTAAAGCTTTTTCAGCTGGCTTACGTAATCCTCTATGCTGTACAATAAAATATTTAAAAAACAATTTTAATATAATATTCGGTGTTGAACTATCCCATGATTGATCCCAAATGCTTATTGCCAGTATCCGTATAATAAAGTTTTTTAACCAAATTCAAAAAATCGCCAATTTGACGTTAGTAGCATATATTGCAACCCTGACCCTCAATTGACGACTCAAAGTATTGCACTGCAAAACTATTTTAAGTATGCAAATAACGTTGATTTTAACATAGGCAAGAAGTATAAAAATGTTTCAAGGAGTTTTATTCTTCATGAACTAGATATGATAATGAAGAGAACAGTAAATGAAAGGGTAAGGCTCACTTGCTTTCATCTTTTGTTCATAAAGATTGCGTATTTTTTGAGTGTCAAAAGGTTTTAATGACCGAAATTGTCTAGTATTTTATCTTAAATCGCGAAATGATGTTTTGCTTTTGTTTTACGAGACCAATTACTTTGTGTTCTAAATTTGTAAATGTTTAATACTTTTAGGTAAACTTTTACATTGTTTTCATCAGTAAATAATTACCTAAATATGGAGTTTCATATTTATTGTAATGAATTTGTATTGGATTATTCAGAATTTTTTTTTAACAGTAATGATTAATTACTATCAGCAAAACTATTCTGTATTTTTCTTTCTGAAGTTTACATTTGTATAGCCAATTTTCGTTTGCAGAAGACTATAGAAATAATGCCTGCGCCAGCTGTAAGAACTAGTATTCCATGGGATGAACCACCGTAGTGGGGAATTATTAGAAATGTCTCTGTGGCCAACTTTTGACTGATCACCGGCAGCTAGATTTCAAGCACACATGAAGAAGATTGGTGTGGTTGAGTTTCGAATCACCTCTTTGTACATTATGGAAGAGTGGTTCTATTGAACCACTCTTGATGATTCACTCTTGATGATCAATTAACTATATACTTGTGGTGATCAATTAACTATATACTTGATGAACTACTCTTGATGATCAATTATTTATATACTTGTAGTATATTAATGGACTTATTCACATTTGTAACAAATAGGACCTGAAATGTCGAGTTTTATTCTACTGGGTCGGAAGGCTCTACAAGGCTTTATTAGGAAAGGAGAACATGGGTTAAAGAGTTAGCACAGACGTATTTTTATTGTTGACTCAGACGATCTTACTTCATATTTTTAATCTTTGAGAAACATCTTAACAGGAAATTATATTTTACCCATATATTGAACAGTTGTATATTAGGCTGCAGAGGTATTTTCCGGTAGACTAGTCGAACGTCTTTTCCTGAGCGACTCAACTTCTATGCTTTAAGGTTGAACAGTGTAGAATTATGACCGACCAACACAATTTATTTTATTGATTTGCATCGCCTTTTCGCCACTAACATTGAGTAATTATCTGACATGTGAAGATTTACGGTATTACGCGATCTAATTAGTCGAAGTTTTGTTTTGAGTCTTTTATTATGAACTTTGGGGTACCCTAATTGACCGTTTAGTCTGCTTATTGGTAATTAACTCTATCTTCAACCCAACAACTTTGCCTTATTTTTTGCTTACTCAACACCCGAAAAGAAAATTGAAGAGATAATTTACCTTAGGATCTGCTCGAAAACATCAGGCTGTAGATCGGGTAATTTGAGAACAACCGGTGGTTCGAGAGGTACAGATCCTGCTTCTGGACTCGCAAGCCGGGAGTTGAGGTCTTCCAGCTGAGTTCCGCTTGCAGTTCTGAGCAAGGCTGTAAGGGTGGGCTGCGTCTTTCCTAGGATAAAGGAGTGTGCCGGGAACCTCCATTCTTCGTGGCCAACGATGAAGGCAATGTCGCTGTGGTCTTCGCTGTTGTAAAACAAATGTCCGGGACTTGGCGCTGAGGGCTCCGGAAGAGGCTGGCAACGAGGACTGTTGTCCTGAAGAAACATAAGATGCTTCAAATGTATTTTTCAAAAAGGTTCACATACAGATCCGAAAATCCGGAACATATAGTTTTATGTAAATAACAATTAATACTAACTCCAATTTATTTTTATGTCAGAAATACACAGATGCCACATAATTGACAAAATTGGTATAACTTAGGAAGTAAGGATCATAACTCCTCATCAGCCGAACAAATTTATTGGTTAAAAAGGATTACTACCGTCTTCCTTCCTATTCGATTGTAAACACCCTTTCTGAAATTCTAGTTATACCTATAATCGATTATGAGTTCAATAGTCTGTGCCAGCTTTGTTGCAGAGTTCTATCAAAGCAATTTGGCACTCGGCTCGAAACATAAGAAGTTACCTTTACATTAATTGGTGGCCATTTTAGTTTATTCTGTACAAAATGCGCTCTTTTTCATTTGGCGTTTGAGACAGTCATCCCTCTCGTTTAAGACAGCTGTCTCTGTCATCCAGCAATTGCTACAGCATTACTTGATTATCTTGTTATCGCCTTATCTTACATCATAAGTAATTATCGTTCAATTCCCTTCAATCGAGACAACACTAAAACATAGGGGCGATGAAGACAGATTTTCAATTAAACAAAGCGGGGCAAAATATTTCTTATGCAAACCATCTTTCTTATAGCTAGATATCAGAGTTTGGTAGTTAAAGCGTTTTAAGCTTTTGTTGTTCATACAATGGCAAGATTGACTAAGATTTATAATTGATATAATACCAAAATATGGAATAATTTAATTAAATTTTTAGAATTTCGTATGACTTTTGATAAAAAAATTCTAACGGTAAGTTATCATTAGAAAGATGAAACATCCTTTATAATCTGTTGTAAAACTGCGCATTCTACAAATACGTACGAAAATTTGTACTTCATCATGTTGTGATATATATAAAAACTACTTTAGTACAAAAAATTTAAATATTGTTATACAAAACTTCCATTTCTATCGAAACGAAAGTTATGAACTCTGAAACATGCATTGTAGCCAGCCAATTCTATTAAAAAAAATTTATGACAAAAATAATGCACGTTAATCAAAAAGTTAGGAAAAAAAGGCTTTATTCATTCTTTTTTGTTTTTATTTTTTTTTCTTCGTGTATGTGTGATTTAACTATATCGTGATAAAGATCCCCGGAATGCAAATAATCATATAAATATATTTTTGTCTTTATGAAAAATGCTTATGAAGTAGGATTTTTATTATGAAAAAACCGATGGAACAATGTTTTTCAGCTGCTGCACATGGATTTGAAGTGGGTCCTGGTCGTCTATGTAAAGTGGTCAACAATTTTTAAAATTTAATATCAAAATATTTCCCGATTTTTTTTTTATTTCAAGGTTTTAATTTTATGTCATAAGAAATGTTTTAATAAAAACATTCAAAATCGATGTTAATTTAGAAGCTACATAAAATGTTCAAACATTATCTTCTAGAATTGATTAGCTTGTCTTTATTTTGAAACTAGCTATCAAGACAAGTGCAACAACATTAATTTACATAAATACAAGAGTATATTTAAAGAAAATTTTTATGAGAAAAATATGCCAATTAATCGCAAAATGAATCGCAGCATATAGCTGTTTTAAGGATACGTTGAATTTTTTTCATCAGTGCTGAAAAAACTAATAAACCTAAAGTAAAAGAGATGCATTTTATTATTATTATTATTGTTATTATTTTTACTTTAGGTTTTTTGGTCTTTTTAGCACTAAGAAAGAGGAGCCAAAGTATCATCAAAATAATTGCATACGATAATTGTGATACGATTTTTTTTAATTTACATATTTTTTCTTGTTGTTTTATACAGGAAATTATAAAATAGAGTATAATTGTAAACAATTATTTTATTGTCTACATTATGCTATTGTATGTTATTATTATTATCAATATTTTATCGCTTCAGTAATGCTGCATAGTCTAGATAGCTCGTTTATGACTAACTGAATTATTTTATCTCTATTAATGACAATAATATCTAAAGAGGGAAAATTTAATTTTAGGCTAGGTAGAGATGAATATCGAACTTAATATACTTCTGATGTGTTTTAAAACCCGTTTTTTAGAATTTCAAGGTTCATATTACGAAACATCAAGATCCAATTATGAGATTTAATGCTTCAGCGATTTCCTACCTAGAGTGCGAAAATATGTTTTCCAGGGGTTTTCTTCAGGTTTTGTAAACCGGCATTTCCTCTGACTAATGCGCGATTTTATTTTTCTTTCCTTTTCCCAGCATTGCGTCGGAAATTAAATCTGACAAAGCAGCTGAGCTTCCGGAAATTTTTGCTAAGTTGATATTATCTTGAGTTTGGTAAGTTTTTTTGAAAGCAATTTTTGCGAATTGCAAGCAGCCGAATTCGATAAAAGGGGAACAAACACTATAGTTACAAAAGCAACAAAATTTTTATTTCGAATCTCTGATCCCTTGACATGTGCTCTTGTTGTCTGAGTATCTAGACTGTTAGATAAACTTTCTAATCTGAGGCAGAGATTTTGCATAATCTCGACGAATTCATTAATTTTTTTATTATACTCATTTTTTTTTCTTATCACGATGAAATTTTTGTAAGACGAAGGTTAACAACAAAGTTCAGGTGCTAGTATGAAGTTCGGCCAGAGAAAGACTCTAAACCTACGACCTCTTATTTTGTGACAAACGTTCGTATAGTAAGTGTGCAGGGATAGTCCAGTAGTTAAGGTAAGTGAATCGCACTCGAAGGTCCCGAGTTAGAGCCTAAACGCTGTCCCAAACACACGAGCGTTGTCTCCCGTCCGTTTTGAAGACGCTGCATGCTGGGGGTAAAAGAATACCCGGAGCTTGTCACACGAAAACGCATTCGAAAGTTTTTTCGTGAGGTGATGGGAAAGGGGAGGGTTTGGTCTCTGTGGCTGCCACCCCACTTGGTCCGTTCTAAATTGGGTGGCATAAGCATGGGCGCCCATAGTCTTTTTTCCAGGAGGATGTTAGTGGGGCAAATTCAATGATAAGATGTACAACATTGACTAGTTTGAAGTCCACCTTTGTGCCCCCACACTGGGGCAAAAGGGCACAATGGGGTTCGTCCCTTATGGTGCGCCGAGCCAACGTATTATGACGGCAAAATGTATCACACTTCGTCCTCTTCTATAAGCAAATAGCTTAATTATCAAGTACCTAGCTATAAAAACGTTCGTAGATTATTTCAATTAACTCAGCTGAAAATAACGATTGGCCAAAATTGGGGATCTAACTCGACTGTCTTGCATTGCGTCCAGGTATGCCACTACAACTACGCCCTATCAGCCATGTAAGAAATTCGTTTGAATTATCATGTTGTACTAAATAAACCATCTAGGCTCCGAGAAAACCTCACAAAATTACTTGGCCGAAATAGACGAACAATGTCAATTGCAAAGTTGTAGAGCATTGTCCAATAAGTAGGAACCAGCCCTAAAGCTGTTACAGAAGGCATTTATTTGACACGATAGGACTACTGGCGAATGGCTGTCATGTTCAGGAATGCTAAAATAAAATAAACAGCACTTATGCATTGGTATCTAGTATCTTTTAATCTTTCAGATGGGTTCTATATCACTGACATTGTTTGCATGCGCTCTAAATCGTTCGGCAACGTTTAACAGTGTTGTGGCGTGGTTGTGAACCCAGCAACCGATTAAGTAAAGCTGGTGTTTATTGCCTTCCGTATACGTATTTTGTTTGTTCTTGGTGTCGATTCCTACTCATTAGACAGTATTCTATAACTTAATGTATCTTTTGTCTATATCGTTTTACCGAGTTCATTTTCCAAATATTTCAAAAAGGGCGCTACAATCTTTTTTATTTGATCGGATATGATCGCTTTATATATATATATATATATACACACAAAATATATGCGCTCATAAGAAACAGAGCTACAGTCGCGAAACTCGGTATGCAAATGTCGTTTAGAGTTATGCAAATGTCAGCTCCGATGATGTTATAGAGCTCATGCAAAGTGCACGAGAACGACGCATTGTTCAGTATTTAATGCGACTGGTGTTCTCACTGACGGGATTTGGATTTTCTGTTTTGATATTGCAAGTTGTGTTCAAAGATGTATTTGAGACGTACTTGACGACGCTACGAACAATTGCCGAATTTAGAGAAAGTCAGCATCATAGGCCTAAGGGAAGCTGGTTGGTACAACATATGTATCAATCGTTATCTTGACCAGAGAGATATATGTAGTTGCTCGGTGTTAGCAACAGTGGATCAATTTAGGCACATGTAAAGCTGAGAACGTAAAAGCTCAGGACGCTATAGACAAACAACTGCTCGCGAGGATAGTGCAGTCAAGAGAGGAGCCATATCCACACCAATGGAGTAGCAATCAACTATCCGAGTTATTTGCCATCCTCCATGCATCCTGTATCAAGGGATACTATTCCGAGACGACTGTCAGAAGGTGAGATTATGTGTCACGTCCATTAAGGCGCCTACCACTGATCCTTCAACATAGGTAGAGCCGTCTGAATTGGTGCCGAGCCCGTCAGCCTGAACAGTGTCAGATTGGAGGCATGTCTTTAGCTACGAATCCCGCTTCTCTTTCATTGCTGATGACTGCCGCATACGTGTGAAGATGTGGACTGGCCAGCGTTCCGATCTCGCATTTGTTATCGAGCTGCACACGTGGTGTTACAGTCTGGGAAGCCATCTCGTGGGACAGCCGTTCTCCTCTAGTAAAACTGCAAGCCAATCTGACGATTCGCTAGTACGTCGACGATATTCTGCAGCCGATTGTTTTGCCAATGCTGTCAAGCCGCCCAGGTTCCATTTATCGAAAAGATAACGCTCCGACCCATACTGCAAGGCTTTCTCAACAATGTCTTCGAGGATTTAACATCCTCCCATGGTCATTCAGGTCCTCAGATCTATCGCCAATAGAACACGTTTTGGACATGCTGGTACGGCAATTGCAGCATTCTCAGAATACCACTGAATTACCTGACCAGTTGCAACATTTGCTATTGCATTGAATTATATAAATTTAGTCATTACTAGAAAATATAACCAGTCCGGGATTTAAGGGATGCAAACCTCTGATAAAAACTACACCGCAACTCACAGCGATTTCCGGGGTAAAAAGAGAACATTTTAATAATTGACTCGCTGCTCGCTTACAACAAAAATAAAATAATAAAACTGTTGCAGAAGCGCGTACATGGCTTCGCCTCGACCATTCATCTTAAATCCCGGGCAACGCTTAGTACACATTTTAGTGATCTATAAAATTAATTAAAGCAAGACCTATTCGAACACATGTAGTAAACTTCTGAAATTCAGAGCGAATTATAAAGTAGAGCGTGCGTGAACGAATTGTGTGCGAACAGCATTCCGTTGCAATACGCATGCGCTGCAGAAAAAAAAATTGTAGATACACAATTGTATTTATGTCTTAAATCTTTAATGAACCAACCGTTAACCTCAGGAACATTTTTTTAGAACAGTGTGTATTCAATTATGCATATTCAATTAAATACTTTTTAAATTATGAAGATTTTCTGTCAATGTTTGTGTCTATATTGGAATTTTAAAATCAATTACTTCTTCAAAACATGAAAAGTACATAATTTTTTTTAATTCACGATAATTTGTCTATTTATAATACGAATTCCATTCAAAGATTTTTTGGAAAGAATACTTCGATCTTTCCGACTGTGTTATGATGGAAACTTTGCGAGAATGTTTTCTACCTTTAATTAAGGAACTGACAGTTCAAGAAAATTTTGAAAAACGGAATGATGTTTTTGTCTTCTAATAAAACCATAAATGGCGCCACTAGTGACAGGTTGGAAAGTGACTGCCTGTTAGATTTTTCTTTATCAATACGATGATGGGTTGTAATCGGAGACTTGGGAGGGGGGGGAGGTTCTGAAAATATCAGGGGTTGATTAAATATTTTTCTAAAAGTTTGTTATTGCTTCGCTGATATTACGTCAGACATTTGCCGATTAGCTAAAAGCTAGTCTTAACTTTTAGCAACGTGCAATAGATGGCGGTGCCAGTCAAAATTGATATTGACATAGGGCCGAATTTCGGCTATTAAATTCATAACTTCGTAATTTAAATTGTCAAAAAATTTCACTGAGGAGTATAATTCCGGGTCCTGAAGCATCTTTATACCAAATTTCGTCGTTGTCCGACTCTTAGACTTTTCGCTACAGACGACACAGATAGACAGACAGTGGCGTGTGATGAAATGAAGCAAGAGAAGAAAGTTTAGGTTAAATGCTAACCGCAAAGTACTTGGTACAATATCAATACTGTCAGCAAGAAGAAAAAGGTTCTTCGCACGCTTTAAAACAAATTTGAGCCCTTCATTTGATCATCTCAGGGCACAAACAATTGTTAAGAAGAAGCTGTATGGAACCGCGGTATAATTGTACCGATTGCATTAGTTGCGATTGAAAGGTGCACTTTCCAGTAAAAATTTGTGGAAATTATTAAATAAATTCTTTAATTAATGAATATATTGATATTTAAAGTGAGTGGAGAGTTGCTTCACCTCATCGCACGCTACGACAGATAGTTATTATCTTTTATTGTTATAGATAAATATTACGAAGTAAAAATATAAAGAACTAACTATAATTGAAAAATGGCTGAAAATTAAATGTATTGTTAAACGATCCGTATCCATCTTAGAGTGCTGCAGAAATGTTATCTTCAAGCTTAAGGTGCTGCATGTTCTGCTGTCTGTTCGTATATTTTTCTTGATATTTTACTTTTTTGTTTCGTCTTGTTTCTGTGCGGCAGTCCATTCCTCCTATATCATGAGTTACTTTGTTAATAGAAGCCGTTTTAGCTTTGGTCGACGTGATTGTGCTATCTTTGTCTGGAAGAAGTTGTCTTTTACCCCTGAAACCAGCTGGCAATCTTTATTTGTTATATATTGTATTTAACAGCGACGTTTTACACTACCCGCCTTTAGAGCAACGGTTTGAGAATTTTTTCTATTTGACATAAAAAACTTGATCCACATTATACTAGACTATAGTGGAAAATAGTTTTCAAAATAAAAGATACCGAGCAGAATATTCCCTAAATAAACTGTGTGGTCATATACTTACTAGACTGAGAAACCCGTCCCTTAGTTGTACGTCTTCACTTTGCTGTACGCGAGTGGTCACGACTGGTGCGGTGGTACCGTTCTCTTCCGCCTGTAGTCCACCTGAGGTCGTGCACCGCATAGGGGGCAGTAGCAGAGTTGGCCTGACGTTCGGGGGCGTCGAAGATCGCCTCAGAGGGTGCTTGGCTTTCGAACCGCTTTTTCGACGCCATGCAACGCCACCGCTCTCTGACCGTTTTACCTTGGATGGCAGGCACTGCAAAAGAAAAAAAAACATGACGTGAACATATGAACTGAGTAATTGTAATTTAGGTCAACATAATAATAATGGAGTTATGTAAAAAATCAGTATATCTAGATTCCATTGAAATATAAAGTATGCGTGGCTGTTATTCAGATAAATTTGGACAACTGAAATAGAAAATTCATATTTTCAATTACAAGTAAGAGTTAGATATGGCCCTGTTGACGAAAGGATGTCTTGGAGGACTTTCTATGGGAATGCTGTTAAATTTCATGTTAGGAAATCCCCACAAAACCTAGCACATCAAGACGTCTGAGTTGAGAATCGCACTGTGGATTCAAATGTTTGTGTTTTAATGTAACTGCATAGTAGCATTACTTGTGAGTATTAAAATACCATTTGTAAATGTAGTTTAGATTGATAAGAGTAATTACATCAGCACTTTCTGAGAAAATTACTCCAAATTTTTATGTCTGTACTCCATTGATTGTCTGCCATCCTGAAGATACAGCCTAAATGATGTTTGAGCGATTACAATGCGAAGTATTAAAGGTTGATCTTTTTTTCTAGCACTCTACATTTTTCGTTGAAATATGATAAAGGTTTTCCATGTGCCGAGTGCCACTAGCGCGCGTTTAACTTTCTGGGAACACCATTTCGTTATTTATATTCATTGGACTGGGTTTTGTTTATCTTTGTGCATAGATATATATAAGAATATAATGAACATTGAAAAATCTGATAGAACAATATGTGCCTTTTCTAGCAACCTCTAAGTAATGTATGTATAGCTTATCGCAGAGATGACATATGAAAAAAATAATATTGTAAAAGCATTTTTAAATTTATCGTTCAGAAATCTGGAAGTTTCAGAAATCTGGAGCTGTTGAGTGATCATCGTTTGATAGCGCGCCCTGGAACAATTTAACATAATACTAGTAGCTCCCTAGTAGAATTTAACATAGTGCTGGTGCTCCTTGAAAAATTTAACATAGTGCTAATGCTCTCTGGAAAAATTTAACCTAGTACTCATGATTCTTGATAGTAAATGAAACTGTGAATCTCTCATCTTATTCTTTGAAATCAAATTCAATAATACACAGTACTTAAAGCTGTAAATGAAAAGAAATAAAAAAAATTGTGCCGAAATTAAAATAGTTTATCTTTATGAAATATTAATAACAGTTACTTAAATGTGCATTACAACAAAAGGCCCTCTACAACTCTTGATTTCATATCTTATCAAGCAGATGCGTAGACAACATTTCCCATTGATCTAGCCCACTCACCATCTGTCAAACCGTCCGACAAAGTGGTATCCATGCTTTATTGCTTGTGGTTCTATCGGATGTAAAATCATGAATAAAGGAAAATTGTTTTTGCTCTTCATGAGTAGAGATAAGGAGATGAGACATATTTTTTACATTTTAGAAACTCGTAAGATACAGTATTTCGTTTGTTGTGGTGTCACACTATTTCCACTTTATCAATATCACTAATGGGTTAATATGCAAGCTATATCAGACCGCGATGTTTACTGTGACATAAAGTAATAATTATATCACTCTTTGAAACATATATCATGTATTTTACTTATAAAAGGGAAGAAGATAAAGATAGTAAAATTTAATTACCTGGAAAGTGGTATTTGAAACATTCTTTTGTTTGTTATCTCAACGAAAAATATCGATGAGTGTAACAGACATGAATTTTCATAGACTCAATTATTATTTTTTTTAATTGGAGTTTTATCGCGCAAAGTAATACATGAAATGGATACGTATTTGACAATCCATCGAATTTGTAGTTTTAATCTATCTTGTAGTTTTGACAATCCATCGAATTTGTAATTTTTCTATTTGGCGACTGGAGCATTTTAAGTCGTCCAAAGTCTAAAATATCTAGAGAACCAGCAGAGTGTAGTTTTATTTGTTATCAAAATTACATATAAAAGAGACATTTGATTAAAATTGTTAGATATATTTCATTGTTTTTCAATTTTTTTCGAGGCATTTTTTAAAAAGTCCTGATCTTTTTTTTTTTATAATTTGTACCAAAATCGAGTAAGCACCAGGGTAACGCATGAGTTGTCGAACTGTTAACTGTAATAAAAATCGGGCGGATAGTTTTGGAACTAGAATAAATATATACAAGCAGACTCAACCACAGATATTACGCTTAAAAGAGTGGATTCGTGTTTTAGGGTGGGTGCCTAAAGTGTATAAATTCATTGAAATATCGAAGTCGAATCTTCGATCTCAATCCAATATTTTCCTTACTCATGTATACTGTGTCATTGTAAGGAAAATTAATAATTTATTTTTTACTCGAGGTAGAAAAAGGTGTTGATGGATACAAAGCCAGTATTGGTGCAGAAGTGAAATTTACCATTTGGCTACCACAAGTTAAATAGCTAACTGAAAATTTCACGATCTTATAAGAAGAAATTATGTATAAAATCACTTAAGATATATTAATATTAAGAAAAATGGGCTCAAAATACAGTAACTGATTTGCCTTATATTTTGCCTCTTTAGACTACAGCGAATTCCTGTTTATCCGCCATTCTATAAACCGCCACCTCTCGCTCTAGCTTTTCCCATTATGTAAGTTTTTTCTTTCTTATACTCCCGTATCCTACTTTTCCTCAAACAGATGGTTTCTTCTTAAGGTATTTATAAAGGCAATATAAGAATATATTTTAAGGTATATAGTATATCAAGGTAGTTAGATATTGATCTCCCCCTTCCTGTTTCGGCGCAGATTACGTAACCTAAGTAAGGAGGTGCATGATTGGGCATTCTCTACAGCGGCGTAGATCTCACCATCGTTAGAAAGTTAATTTCAGTCCAGATTTTTATTCGAACAGCATGAGTGCAAAAGTGAAGTAAAAAATGAGTGAGAAAGTGCATGAGTGAAGAAAATGAGTTATACTTGATATAAAAGAAAAATTGCCGATTATAAAACGTTTAAAGGAAGGGGAAATTACTGCCTTTTTATCGAAACAGTATTGAACAGGACTGACTATCTACAATAAATCATTTAAGAAGATATTTTGAAAAAATTGGAAAGGTATTCATGTAAATTAAAAAATCACAGATCGGGCTATA
The DNA here is from genome assembly GCA_951213105.1 of Amaurobius ferox. NCBI lineage: Eukaryota > Metazoa > Arthropoda > Arachnida > Araneae > Amaurobiidae > Amaurobius > Amaurobius ferox. The sequence goes on from OX578136.1 coordinate 133,978,906, forward strand.
ATAGTAAAAAAAAAAACCACGAAAGGTGCAAAGGACGAAAAAATAGACTAGATAAAAAAAAATGACCATACGACCCTCTAGACTCCCCTAATAAAACGAAATGATCATACGACCCTCTAGACTCTTCTAACATTACGACACCCCTGACATACAACCTACGACCCCCTAACAAAACGTACCTTTCTCACGAACAGGGAAACTCGCTTTATTTTGAATCAAGAATATTGAATTAATAATTCCCACAAAGAGGCAGAGATCATCAAAGAAAATAAATATAATTTTCAGAGATACTGAATGATTGCAAGGTTGGCGATATTGCGCCAAATTTATCGCCAAATGTGCAAATAGACAGGCAGAAATATTGGCCTTTTATGAGTCAAGAAATTTTTATTACACGTGAGTCATATCTTAAAATTAAGCAATAAAAATCATAAAAGTAATAAAATGTTGTGAATGATTGTGTTGCGTGTAAATCACACACAAATGCATGCAAGTAATAAAAAGTCTCAAATTATTTGCTTTCTATTTGCTGTTAGAAACACAAGAATGTATTTGCATAAATCTGATTTAAAAATCAGCTTCCTTCCTGCTTTCATTTCCTGAAAACGTTATCGTCACCACTAATGATCCAGCCATTATAGACTTAGATTTGAGCAAAACGAAAGCGAGTATTCTTTTTGCTACATTTAAAATGATTCCTAAAATAAGAAATTGCGTAAGACAAACTTTGCTACAACAAAGGGTATATATTGTATAGGTGTGCCAAAATGTATCTGTCATACTACTGACAAAGTATGAATTATATAAAATATCCAGTTTTCGTAGTCCCAGCATATTTTAATTCCCGAGGGTTCATAACAATACCATATTAATATAAAAATCGGCACATGCATCCTTAATTAACTACACTGCGACATAGAAAATGCCATACTTAGTTGTATTTGCTTGCCACATATGCCGAGCAGTAGATATCAAGAACGCTGATTGTTAGCATCCTATAAACGATGCCATTTATAGGATGCCACATCCTATAAATGATGTCATAAAAAATTACATATAAAATATCTATTTTTGCAACATTTTAAGACATCATTATGTTTCTACAACGTTTCCGATATTTGCCAAAATTGTTCGAAATGTTGAGGGCCTTTCCCTGGTCCATTCATCCTGAAAATCTATAAGCCTCTGACCATCATCGACTGATATAATCGTACCAAATTTGCTTCTATTTGCTCAATTTGTTTCAGAGATTTGAGACTTTTACATGGCTCGGTCCCGATACCGCCAGTGCTCGAACCCGTTTCAAGCCCGAGGAAAATTTCAATTGTAGAACACGAACTCGGCCCGGTACAAAAATCCTCCAGCATCGCTTCCGCCTGGTCCGAGATTATGTACATGAATTTAGTGTGAATGTGTTGGAAACATGAATTTATGCAAATTTTGCACTCAGAATTAGGGTGAGTTCACGATGGCAGAATCTGCGTGTATGGGACGATCTAAAAGGATTAACAGCATTTATGATCAAACTCCGGCCATTACAGCTTCGTGTAGTCTAAGCTGAATTTGAAGCCGGTTACGTGGTAGGACTACAATTTTCGGCTCTCAGCACAGACGTTCGCAAAATTGTAGCACATAGCAAGTTTTCTGGTTGTCATTGCAAACATCCACTATTTAGACTCCAATCCGGAAAAACTAAAAGATCTGGGAAAATGTAGGACTATAAGAGGATGAATTTTTTTTAATGGGACGGCCGCTACCGTAACCTGCTCTAACATCTGAGTTAACTCATTCGTTACTGGTCTCCATAATTATATGTCTAAATATTTAAATAATTATCATAAAGTGACACTTACATTTACAGTCATTATAGGCGTTTGTATAAATATCAGCATGTAGAAATATATGCATTTTTTATAATAAAATATCTATGATTAACATTTATTAATCTTTTGAAAATTAATAATAAAATTTTACAAATAATATATATATATATATATATATATATATATATATATATATATATATCTATATCTATATAACCATAACAAATATGTTATACACATAAACGATGTAAAAGATATAAAGTAAAACTATCCCAATCCATAATTGGAATCTTAAGTTATTTTTTTTTTCTTTGGAAAATTTGAGATTACGTGATTTTATTATATTTATTCTATAGTAGGACCAGTCTTCAAAAATGAAAAGAGTAAACATTACGTAAAAACTTTGAAATAAATCAGAATTTGGGGCTAGTCCGCATCAACAGGAAACACATTGTGATTTTATTAATGTTATAAATTACATTTAATATTTGGAAAGTATCCAATGAACAACCATAAATATAAGCTAAATTTCGAATCATAATTTTGAATTGAAAGGTTCAATTTGCTTTACTTTCAAAAGATAAAGCCAATTTATGCATGCAGTGCAAAACAAATTCAAAAGATCACCAGAGAGCATATTGCTACTTACTTTCCCAACCTGCGGAAGCACAAAGGAGAGCATTGGGGCACACCATCAAGTTAGTGAAGCACATAAACGTACCGAAAAAGGTGGGAAGAAATGGGAATACTATCCTGGGATCCAGCCTCTTCCGATCAGCCCAATTTAATGAGCGATCCTGCTTCTGCCGCAACCAACTTAAACCGTCCACTCTGTCACATCTCGCTTGTCACTGTATGCAATACTATGGCAAGGTTAGGGAACGCAGGGTGGGTATCCATGTGAGAAAAACCAAGTTGAGAAAGTGAAAAATATTGCAGATATGAAGCAGTCGTCAAGCTGCGAAGAGGTTTATTGAACTAAAACGGTCCGCAGTAGAGACAGGGCGCTCAGGCTTTAAGCCAGGGTTTAATCCCCTTGCATAATTAGCTGTCGTTTCGTTTTTCCTTCACTTTCCGTACTTGGCTGGTTTGTTAGAAAGTGTTACGTTTGAATGCAAACTTCCGCCGCCATGTGTGGTTAAAAATATAGGCCAGTGGTATCTATTCAGTAACCATCTTTGGCATATACATATTTGAAGATGTTAAGAGATCGTGGATAGTTTCGCTTTAAAGAATTCTAAAATTACTGGCACAGCTATAACTTTCCTTCCAATATATAATGGTATGTGTAAGGGAAAAGTATGCTGGTGAGTTAAGCTCATGGCCATAGTAAAAATCCTGGATTTAGCCAATATAGAAGCCAGGTATTGGACCCAAAGGCCCGAAAGGCAACCCTGAAAGTAAATTTAGGGATGGGTAACATGGAATTTAGGATGGTTCGAATCCACCCGGATGACCTATGGGTCTCGGGAATTCAATTATCTGATTTCAATAAATTTAAATGTTTTGCAGTATTTTCTTTTGAATATGTCTTTTTCAATGCTGATACGTGAGTTCGCATATCCCTAAGAAATTGAGTAATTTAAATAATCGGATAAAAATATTCGTTAGTAGACATAAAAAGTAAGGATATATTTATCAACCCGTTTTGGAGGCAAATAAAATCTCTTTTGTGACAAGGAAGATAGAGTGATCAATCACTTCAGCGATGCAGATAAAGCCTGTGATATCCTGAAGGATATAGATTTCATTTTAAATTATATGTAAAAGTATAAGTCTTCTGTTTTGAAATAAAAGACTCGATTTTGACCCGAAGCGATCTGATACTCTTAACTTTTTGCTAAATTCTGTCCAAGATCTGAGATTTTTATCAACAGGTATTTTTTTTCCCAGCAGTATGGACGAAATTTGATGAATCGAATAGCATTTTGTTTGCAGTGCCGATCCCAGGAATTTACGAAGGTAATGCAAACTATTTTAATAAACATATCGATTATTAATTATTCATGATGATTAATATTTATTAGTAATTAAGTATTAATCAATTATTGTTATATGTATAAATTAAAGTTGATTGATAATCAATGATATCAATCGTAGCTGTGATCATATGATGCATTCATCAAAGAATCCAAAGTTATGTCTTTTAAATAATATCTTTTATCTGAATAATTTCTGACTTTCCAGTGAATTCTTACTAATTTAGAATGCATGAGTAATGAATTGCTTAGTCACACACTGATATTAGTGCAGTATATTTGTTACGTATGACTAGGTGCAATTAAAAATACCGTAAGAGTGAGTCTGGATAATTAAAAAAATAATTTTTCTGAAGACACAATTAAAAATAAAACAAGAAAGATCAATCATGCATAAAGCATCGTTTATGAAATACTTTCCAAATGAAATGCAATTTTATTTAAACATTTCTAATGACACATTCAGCGGTGATATTTATAAAATTATCCCAATATCACAATAATTTATTATATTTGAAAAATTATCGAAAACAAATGAATTGTATTCAAATAACGTCATCGAAATATAAATTGTCTGGCTCTCTATATAACAGCAGTGAATATTTCATTTCATAAACTTTTTTCCATTCCTTTCATTCAGCGGCGATATTTTTAAAATTATCACAATACTATAATAATTTATTTTACGTAAAAACGTAAACCATGGGGTAAAATTACTTTCTAATTCCATGCTTAAAACTTCATCAAAAAAGCAATAATATGGAATTGTCTGCATCTCTATGTAAAATCAATGAATGTTTTATTCATATCAGCTATATTGCAGACTCCAGAACTAAATAATTTTGCGTTAAAGAAATTCAGAAATTCTTGTGCAATTCATTGATGTGTATATATTACAGCTTGATGTGTATATATTCTCCAGCTTGATGTGGATATATTCTCCATACGTAAAAGTTAGGCTTCGTTGTAGAAATGATCAAAGTTGGATGATCATTTAAGCTCCAAAATATTGTAATTGCGTCGGCGTAGTATATAGATGCACAGAAAAAAAATAAAGTGGTTTTAGGACGGATGCAACACTAAATATAAATTAAAAAGAATAAAAATCACGATTTTGACACAAGATGGATGCCGTCCCTGTGGATGCCTCCCCCACTGGGTTCCGGTCTAAATTGGGTGGCACTTCCCGACCGTCCAAACAGTTACCTTACACCTTTCTGGTAGGTCGGAAGGTCTGGGTTTCAACAACAACAACAAGATGGATGCCATATTTTATTTTGAAGTGGGTCACGTAATCTTTCAATATAATATGGGTGCAATTAATATTTTAATTTTTATTTAAAAAACTACCGAACATATTTTGTTGAATTTTTTTTTAATATTTTATGAGATAATTTGAATATTTCCAAAAATTTTCGAAGCAATTTGTGAATTTTAAATTCGCTTAAAAATGTTTTAAAAATTAGGTCCCACAGGGTTCAATGTATTTCATTTTTTCAATCCGGGTTTAATCCAAAATTAATTGGGTGATATTATTCATTTACATTCCCATATGTCCCACAGACCGTCTCAGCAATATACTAAAATTTCATTTTGATAAAGACATTTTTACGGCAGTTATCGTGCGAACGGACAGACAGACAGAATGAACAAAGTCATAAACACTTTTCAACCATGTTGTAAAGTGTTAAAAATGTACAAAACATAAAATCAAATTAAATTAAAACGCTCATAAAGCTTGTGACTGGATATATCATCTATATCAAATTGCAAAATTTACCTATATTTATTGGCAGTGCTTTATATGAAATGAAGGGGGGTGGGGGGTGGGAGGGCAAACACATTAAGCGTACTTTTGTACCTCTTTTGGGTACGCATTGTTTCTGATAACAACTTATCCAGTAGTGTTGGTAGATTATATGAAAACTAATGGTATTTCATGATTTTGAACGCTGGAAAGGTTTCTTTTTTTAAGAAGTATTTTTTGAAAGGTAATGGTTTAAAATAATAGCGATAACTTTAGATTTGAATGGTAGTTTTATATGTGATTTTATTTTGTAAGAATGTCATACATTTATGGGTGCTGGCATGCATCGTTATCTAATGTCTGTTTTTTTTTCAAACAAATTCATCAAAAACAACAATTAATTATTCTAAATATATCTAAAATTGTGAATTAAAATAAAATGTTTCATTTCCAATAATGAAAGTAAAATTTAATCACACTTTTGATGATGCTTTTCAATTATAGTTTCAAGTTATAAATGGAACACATTGCTAATTTCATCTTTATGAACTGTATGTGATTATAGATGTCAGAGCTTCTCTTCTGTAACGTGTTAAAGCAGTCAAATATAGTCGTTAAACACAATGGACTAAGTAATTTATGAGGCAGTAAAAAATAAGTGGCAGTTAAGATCATAATTCAGAATTTAGTGAATTTATGGTACAGAACAATATTTTCCCATTTGCATTGAATAGAAATCTTTTACAAAAAATTTCGGATTCTTTTTTTATATACTAGACTATATTAATACATTTTCAACTACAACTTTCTCCACAAACGGCTAAAAGTTTTTGTTACTAACTGAAAATTAATTTTATATTTTGAAAAATATTTTGCTTCTCTAAGATTTTTCTTATTTGTACCGTTAATATTTTAGCAGATGTAAAGCATTTTTAATAAACTAAGAAATAACATGAAATTTCGAATTAACTATAATATTTAAAATATTACATAGGTATTCATTCAATCTATCATTTCGGGTGTGATATTTATACATCCAAATTAGTGGTCTACTAAAAGAATTTAAGAACTGATATAGATGTATCTTAATTTTGACAACTTATATCAATGTCAATATTAAATCAACTTTTATTTTTTTTATAAATATATTTTAGTCTATTGCTAGTGCGACATTAAATTATAACATCCGCTACAGATGGAACTATGTTTAATTAATAACTAAATGCAAAATGTCGATACGCTATTAAAAATAGCTGCGGTGCCCACAAAATTACACGGCCGCTACAGTCGTTATTATATACGGCTTAAATACTTCTCTAACACACCTAAATACGTAATTAAAGGGGCTTATAGAAATTTTGACTGGGGAATTGTGAGGAGTGCAAATACGTATAAGAATAGATTAAACCTCCCATGCCCACTGCCAAAGAAAAAATCTGATTTGGGCAACACATGACTTTCCTTATATAATGTACTGAATTTACTACTTTTACAGTACAAAAAATAGGTTTTTCTTATAGTAGATATTTATATTCTTTCCAAGATATTGAATTTTTGCGTATTAGTCGTCATTTCCATTGATTTAGCGTCATTTTCATTCATTTGGAGAGATTTTCGTTAATTTGGCAACATTTCAAAAAGTCGCCAAGTTGGCGACATTCCGCCAAATTCGTCGCCAAAATCTCGCCAAGAATTATGAACGAAGAAATAAGTTATTCTTACAACAGACAAATGACTATTGGCGTTCAAATACAAACGCATTACTCAAAGTATCTTTTTTCATGAATGGAACGAGCTAGATCCACGAGAATGATGTCACCCAATTTATCGTATGGTATTACATATGAAAAGTGAACATGTTTCTCAATAGGAAATAATTTTCTTTATTTTATGACTTTTTGATAATTTTTTTAAAAAATGTGCAATATCTCGAGAACGGTTCATGTTAGCGTTCTAAAATTTATGCCAATCGTTTTCTAATGAAAAATTATATAAGAAATGTCTATTTGCGTAACTTTCTTAGTGGTTTTGATTTTTTGACGATTTTTTTAAAATTTCATTCGAAAATTTAGGGGGGTTCTGAACATTCGATTGCGTATAAAAATAATAGGCTTCCAGTGTTTACGGATTGTGATTTTTGTACCAAATTTGGTTCGAATCGGTACATTCGTTCGTCAGTTATCGTCTCCACAGACTCACTGACACACACACATACTTTCACACACACACACACACACACACACACACACACACACACACACACACACACAGACATCACTTCAAAAATGTTTGATTCGTGATCAGGGATGCTTGAAACGTGCTCTCCCGTCGAAAACTCGAATTCGAATTTTCGACCCCGTCACAATACTTTCCTTATACATTATGTATATAAGGAAAGTAAAAATTAGAAATTAACCCCCCTTCACAATGGCCGCAATTTAAACCGAAACTGGTCATTTTTACGACGGATACATTAGAATTATTAAAAATACAAATATGCTTTTTGAATTATTAAAAGTACAAAATAAATAAATAAATAAATAAATAAATCGTCTGCTATTTCGTATTTAATGTACTCGCACAGATGCTTCCGTATTTAAAAGCGCGCCCGATATATGGGGCGCGCGTTGTCATATATGGCTAGTAGTAGCCCAACAGCTTTCATTCATCCATTTAATATTTTCTAATATTTTGTTTCTGACATTTCTTAATCTCTTTCGAATCTCTCACAAAAAGTCTTTGAAAGCATCATTATTTTTCCTCCTATTAACTTAAATGTGATTATAATGAAAATATGCTCTTATCTTTTTAAAAGGAGGCTGCATCTTAACACTTCTAGAATTTATATGGACTCAGCAACCCATGCACCGAGTCTCATGTGGTAGAGATTAACCAATGACAACGGGAAAAAATACAGCTTCGTTACATATTTATTAATTTTGGCAAAATTTGTTTACTACTATGTTAGACACTTCTATTGAGGTCAAGAAGATCATCAGACCGGAACCTATCCGAACAAGGAAAAGACCAGTTTCCGATTTCGATCTTAAATGCGTGGCATTGGTATGAATCTTAGCGTTTCCGAAATACTGACTGAGAACATTGACCGTGGTTAGATTAGATTAAATTATATCAGCTGAGGGCGCCATCTTGCTTTATGACTTTCCGCTTTTGTTATTCTTGATGACCATTGTCCAATTTCTAAATGACGCCGGGTCGCATTGTACTCAAAAAATTCTTCTAAGCGCCATTTTAAATTGTAAAATCAACACTATATTAAAGTATGGTGTATCATTTTTGTTACTTGATATTCAAATTAAGGATCAGCATTTGTTCATTTAAAGGTAAAGTTAAATGTTTAATTTAAATTATTTAATTTTTTTTTTTAAGTACGACCGCCTTCAGTGTTTATCAAAGTTCGAATATACGACAAAACCTCAATTAAATAAAATTTGCGCTTGAAAAGTCATTTGTCGGATGTCATCTGTCGGTTTCAATGTGTGGTCTCCCTAATGTGTGGCCTCCCTGGTGTGCTAACACTGTATTCAAGCATGCGACATGCACATCCTATACATGTTTGATAAAATAGATTTATACAGAACGAATCTAGGATATTGACTATCTCATACTAATATAGAGAATGTATTGTTTTTTACGCAAATTTTCGAATTCGAGGTTTTGACGTAAAAGCACATTTCAAGACCTCTTGAGCAAATTTCAAACACTTTAATATTCTAGAATTATATATTCTAGAATTATAGTCTTGTACAGTGGTTGGAAAAACTACTTTATTATTGTAGTGATCTACAACTACAACTACATTATGACAAATGTATTTAACTACAACTACTCTTTTTAAAAAGTAGTGATTACAAACTACTTTTAAAATGTAGTCACTACATAACTACTTTTATAAGACGAATTTTGCTGCAGCTTCAATTTTCACAAAAAGTTGAGGATATGGGTATACTGTAGTCATTTAATATACTTATTCTGAATAATTAAAATTTACTGATTCCCAAATTTACTGATCAACTTACCAACCTTTACGCTTTTACACTCTTCTGAAAACAATAATATAAAATAAAAGTATAAACTTTAAAATCAAAGACAACCAAAAATAGGTTTTAAAGTCCTTTAATAAAAATCTCCCGCCACTGATGAAAGGCATCGATGATGCTCGAAAGCGCTTTGGCCGTGTAATTATTGTACGTCGAGGAAAGGAGATTTTATTAAAGGACTTTTAAACCTATTTTTGGTTGTCTTTGATTTTAAAGTTTAATTAAAGTTGACGTGTATCCATTTTATGTATTAAAAGTATAAAATAAAATAAAAGTAAAACCTATTTATTTAAAAACATGTTTGTTCATTTTTAGTAGAATTTGCATCTCAAAATTACAATCAGATAAGCAGGATCTTTTGGGAAATAACACATCTGAATATATCCATATAAAAAATTAAATTCATGAGGCAATGGCCTTCCTAACTCTGCAGCATTGAAAATCTTATGTAGTTTCTCCTCGTTCTCTGTCAGGAACCGGCAGGAATCGGCACATGCGTTCGACGGCAGAATGCATTAAGTTCCATCTCGTCTTATTTGGTATTATGAGACGGGTACTTAGCTCTAAAGATGTATGTCTCATCAGCTAAAACAACCGACATTTTTTATTTGTTCCAAAGTGTTTGGCACTTTGCAAATCGTATATCGTTGCGCAGAACACTAAATTTCGTACAAATAAAGAAAGGGTGATCATATGATATGTAGAATGGCACCTTGTTTGTTTACTAAAGTAGCGTTAAAAGTAGCGTCAAAACTCGATACAAACTACTTATTTGTTGTATCGCGCTACTCGCTAAACTACTTATTTTTAAAAGTAGCGTCAAAACTCGATACAAACTACTGATTCATTGCATTACGCTACTCGCTACACTACTTATTTTTAAAAGTAGCGCGTTACACTACAAACTACGAGAAAAAAGTAGTGACTACTGTAGTCTCGCTACTTGTAGTGCGCTACTTTTGATCACTGTTCGGTCTTGCACACACTTGATACTTCGTACAAAGCGAGGGATAGAGAGAAGATAAGCTCCAAAAAGAACCAAAGCATGTTTTGGAGCTCGCAGAGCATGTGTTTTCATCTAAATCTTCAAATTCAATAATTTATAAGTAAATAATATTTTCACTCTACTTTTGTTCCGATTTTTATGTTGTCATTACGATCATCTTTCGTACATCATTTGTGATCATCATTTTCAATCTATGTTCATAATTTTTTAAAGACTCTCGAGACATCTCTTTTTGTGGTTTGACACCTGTAGCGGTCGTTCCATTCCGTTGTAGATACATTTTGTTTTTAATTTACAGTAAATCCATTTATTTTTTTCAAATGTATCGCGATCTAGCTCCCCCTGTTTTTGAAGTTGGGTGCTTCCGTACATCTCTAAAAATGGGTCAAAGTTGCAATTGATCCAGTCAGTCTCAGCGCATAACCATTGCAAAATGTATTTTTTGGAGGTGCGAGCCCTTGGATAAGTCACGGACAGCTTGTAACTAGGTTTCATATAGTTTCGCGACAAGTTCCAACCTTGAAAAAAATCAGTCGGACGAAGAAAATTTTGACAGAGCTCTCTTGGCTGAAAGCGTCCGCGACATTCTGTTGCGGAATCTGAACAGAATCACCGAACCCCGAAACATGTGTTACAAAACAGGTATGAATCTCGGAATCTAACTTCGAAAGTTCACTTCTTGTAATCATAGGCATAGCCAGAATTTCGAAAATAGGGAAGGGTATGCCCGAAGGGGAGGGGGGGGGGGTGTTTATAGTGCTGAAATACTTTTTCCAATATGAGCCCTATGAAGTACATAATGTAATTTCCCCTTTAATGTGTATGTGCACAGACTTTATATATTTGTAAGATCTATGTGTATGTATGGGGAGGGGGGGGGGGGTCTGGCACTTCGTCCTCGCTTACGCATATGCTTGTAGTGAGATGAAAATTCTGGATTATCTGGTTATAATATTTTATACAGCATCGGTTATAATATTTTAAAGCAGCGGTTATAATATTTTATACCGAAATAAAATTCACCTTTAATAAAGTTTCAGCGAGGTTTTAGAATCAAAAGGATAGCAAGATGAACACTGAATGGCATAACGGGTTTATTAAAAATTTCCAGACTCAAATAAAGATGTCCTTTTCTGCTATAAGAAATTAACAAGCGTAAAATTATAAAATATAAATTTTAGGCTTATTAACAATTTTTTGGTTCGACAAAATTATCTCTAGATGCTATATATTACATTTTGTAAAAATCAACCTGGTGGATTTTGCTGTGTTTCATTGGATCATCATAGATAGACAGATAAATAAACTAATTACAATAGGTGTGTTTTTCGTATTGATGAGATACGGACACACCTAGAAATAGAACTAGCAGTACATTTGAATAACATACAAAATAGTATTGTAAAAATGTAATTGTTAATAAACAGCGCGAAAGTAAAGTTTTACTGCATCTTTGCTTAACATACTTTCGAGCTTGAAGACGATTTGTTGCTAACCTTTTTTTAGCAACAGTTATTTCCCAGTTCCCCAAATACCTAGTACCTACCTACCCTACAAAGACATAAAAAAAAGCGAAGCATTGTAACCGTAAAACAGATTTTATTTTCTTTCCCTACCCCTGAAGATCGTAACTTTTTCTCACCGTTTTCTGTTTACTCGTGGTGATTTCGAATGCAGTGGCTTTTCAGAGAGGTCAGGACCCCGCGGTCACTGGGTTTGCGTTCTCCAGCCTTTTCTTAAAGAAAGAATGGAAGCAGATGAATGTCCACTGGTATCTCGTTTCTTACCTGCACGGTTGCTTTTTATGTCCCTTCCATCTTTTTTTCCCAGAGATTTTTTATGGAGTTTTCTACGGACGTGCTGAGAGAAATATGCGAATTCTTATCGTTTTGTAACTTAGTCTTTTGAGGCTCGTGATTACGCGTTATATTATTGAAATACTCCTCGAGTCCTTTTTATGAAGTTCTGCTTAAAAAAGTATCGAAAAAGCTATTTTCTTGGTTTTATTTCACAAAAATGTAGGAGGTAACGGTTTTATTGCCCATTAAAAGTGTCAAGTACTATTGTATGATCAATGGAGAAGCCTTTATTAATGAGACTACTTGTATTCAAATATAGACATAGAAAGAAAAGATGTTTTGTTGAATAATTTTCAAGAAAAACTAACCCAACGAATGAATTATCATAGTATAGTAATACTCGTACATGGTTTTGATATATTGCCAATATCCATATGTGGAATTTTGTACAAAAGGACGATAATATAATGCTCCAGCTATGGTTTTTCCCGTACTGACTTGTGCACCCAATAAAAGAAACTTATACCAACATTAGACTTAACATGAATTATAAAATAATTGATATTTTAATACGCATATTAAACATAAGTATTTATTACTTTCCTTATACATATAATGCATAAGGAAAGTATTGTGACGGGGTCGAAAATTCAAATTCGAGTTTTCAACGGGAGAGCACGTTTCAAGCATCCCTGAACACGAATCAGTTTTTGAGGTGATGTCTGTGTCTGTGTGTGTGTGTGTGTCAGTGAGTCTATTAAGACGATAACTGACGAACGAACTGACCGATTGGAACGAAATTTGGTACAAAAATTACAATCCGTGAATACTGGAAGTCTATTGTTTTTAAACGCAATCGAATGTTCAGAATCCCCCTAAATTCTCGAGTGAAATTTTGAAAAAATCATCAAAAAATTAAAACCTTTAATAAAGTTACGCAAATAGACATTTCTTATGTAATTTTCCCTTAGAAAACGGTTGACATAAACTTTAGAACGCTAGCATGAACCGTTCTGAAGAAATTGCACATTTTTCAAATAAATTTATCAAAATATCCCATAAATTACAAAAAAAAATTTGCTGTTGAGAAACATGTTCACTTTTCATATGTAATATCATGCGATAAATTGTGTGACATCATTCTCGTGGATCTAGTTCGTTCTATTCATGAGAAAAGATACTTTGAGTAATACTTTTGTATTTGAACGCCAATAATCATTTATCTGCTATAAGAATATCTTATGTTTCTTATTTTATTAATCTTACGTATAATTCTATCTCATAGAGCAAAATTGGTTTTGAGCATGTATTAGAGTTCAAAAAGTCTGACCCTCACTGATGAGAAGTACAGATGACGCCGAGTCGAGTAAGTAATTCCTGTGATTTCAAACAATTAATTTTGCTAAACGACAATTTGCATAAATTAATAATAATAATAAAAAAGACGCGTAACCAATACGCAAACATTAATAGTTTCTAATTGCTTGGCAAATGAATATGGTGAGCAAGCTGTTTTCATGTCTCAGAACAGAGTACTACAATTGAGCGATCATATGAAACGCGGTCACTTCGCACCATCTATTAAATAAAAACACATTTTCATGCTTACTTACACTTTTATGCAAGGGAAAAAGGAGATTTTCTTCTTTTAATCACATTGTAACATCAAAAGATTTTTTTTTAAGGTTTAATTAAGTTCTTTCAAAATTATTAACTTTGAATTTAAAATCGAAAACTACAACGTTACTGTTAAAACAGTCTTGTAAAGGAAAACAAGTTTATGAATAAAATGATTTTTTTTAAACCAGATTTGAATCGCATTAACCAATAGAATCAATTATGCTAGATGTCAATAAAATAGTATGAAAGCACGTCAAAATAATTAATACTTTAAAAATAAAGACAACCAAACAATTGGACATCATTAAAAGTATTTTATTAAAATTTCCTTTTTTATGACGTAATAAAATCACACGCTTTCGGGCATTGCTATGCCCCTTATCAGTGGTGAAGTTACTGTTATTGCTCTACTGTACTCCAGTTACTGTTTTTGTGAGTATAGGTCGCGCTTCTTACCAGTTCTGATGAAGGATGATTATTTACCTTCGAAACCTGTTAATAGTCTTAGTTTTGTGCTTTATGTCTTTTTATACGAATTGTTACTGCTTTTCTAATCATACACTAGATGTATTATTTTTTCTTATGTCTACTTATTAGATATTTTTCTGGATTTTATTTTTATTTTTTATTCAATCACCAATTGCACCTTTTGCATGCTAAATAGTTACCAATTCGATGGGAAATTTTTAATTTAGCTTTTATTAAAAAATTATTTTTTCTTAAAATTCTGAAATTTTAAAGATTGACTTACAAGAAAAGTGCATCTATAAACTCTAAATGATTTACTTTTTTTTTTCTATTTTTTTGTCGCGTTTGTTTTTTGATCTGAAATATCTTTGATCTGAAATATTGCTCAATAGATGAAAAATGTATTTTGGAAAGAAACTGAAAAGCATTGATGGTCTGATGTATAGGGAGATCACGAAACTTTGAACATTTGGAAGATAATATGTATTTTTTAAAACTCTCCGAAACGTCCTGAAAATTAAAACCACTGATTTAGGCATTAGCAGTAATAATAATCGCTAAAATTTTTTTGCCATATCTATTAGCAATTATAAAAAATAGATTGTTTAAATTGAAAATAGAGAAAAATTCAATTGATTTTGCGACACCTCTAGGTTACAACTATTATATTGTTTAAAACCAATTATTGAACTATCATAATCAGTTATTCGTCCACTTTTAACTTCTTCATATTCCATTCTTAATGTTACATTTTGTTATAACCCAAATACTTTTTTTTACACACTACAGGTTCATTGCAAGCCTGCATTCGATTAAATGTAGAAATTAACGTCCGTTATTCCCTTTATCATCTACCACTTAGTGGATCTTTGGATGGGGTACGATTAGGGGTGTAGCATGGGTTTTCCTACATTGAAAAAATGATAATTTTTTCCCCCTCCTCCATGCACTGTGACTTTGCACATGATAGAGTGAAACGCAGGTGGCATGGGAAAGGGGGATTTTCTTCAAAAATTGAGTGAAAAAACAAGGTTATTGCCCTCCGGAAAGAATGTTGAGGGAGTATTTTTTTTATATATAGTTAAATTTAATGAAAAGGGTCGTGCTGGAGGTTTTATTGAGTTCCTTGAAACGCGACCCGGGTGTATTGCCCTTCCAGTGACGCATCTAACAAGTATTTGAAAAATTTTAAATATTTTAATGTTTACAATATTTAAATTTCAAATTACGTCATATAAATGTTATATTATTACTTCTTCTCCTTTATAATGTTTGTATAGTACTTTAATATATAAAAACAGATACAAATAATTTTGAATATTGGGTGAGGAAAAATTTATCTAATAAATATTTTAATGTTTACACTATTTAGATTGCAAATTGTGTTATAAAAATTTTATATCTTTACTACTTCTCCTTTATAATGTTTGTATAGTACACTAATATATAAAAGTAGATGCGAATAATTTGAATATTGGGTGGGGAAAAATTTATCTAAAGCAGTGATAACATTATAATATAAAATATTAAGTATAGAAACTGGAAATCAATTGTAGAAAGTTCTTTCAATAAAATTGTAGAATGTTAAATTTTTTTTTCACTTAAAAATAACATAATTTTACTTAAAAATAAAAACGGCAGTCACCTGGGTTTGATCCGATCCTGGGTCTCCTCAGATTGCGACCAGGTACGGTG
Source organism: Amaurobius ferox (assembly GCA_951213105.1). NCBI lineage: Eukaryota > Metazoa > Arthropoda > Arachnida > Araneae > Amaurobiidae > Amaurobius > Amaurobius ferox. Next base: position 133,995,104 of record OX578136.1, read on the forward strand.
TTCCTTGTACCACCCTGACTACTTTAGATAATTCCTTAATAAGTTGGAGAGTATAGTTAGAGAAACATCTTAACCACTCCCCGGCACCTATCACACTATATTTTTATTCAGGATCCAATTTTAGAACATTATATTTTATATAACTTAAAAAACAATCCACCCAAATCAGAGCTCTTGATTAACTTTGATGTATACTGACCCTTACTCTAGTCACAAATATTAGATAATACTGTGCAAAATATTTCTGCTTCTAATTAGACTAAAAAAAACCCAAGAAAGATCAATCATGCATAAAGCATTGATTATGAAACACTTTCCAACTTCAATGCAATTTTATTTAAACATCTCTAAAATGCGATACATTCCTCGGTAATATTTTTAAAATTATCACAATACTACATTAATTTATTATATTTGAAAACTTAAAACTTCATCGAAAAAAACGAACTTCTTTCAAATGATGGCATTGAAATATAAATTGCCTGGTTTAAACATCTCTAAAACGCGATATATTCCTCGGTAATATTTTTAAACTTATCATAATACTATAGTAATTTATTATATTTGAAAACTTCATCGAAAACAAATGAACGTTATTCAAATGACGTCATCGAAATATAAATCGCCCGGCTCTCTCTATAAAAGCAGCATTTCATTCATAATTTTTTTTTTCATTCATTTCATTCATCACAATACTATAATAATTTATTTTATTTAAAAACTCAAGACCATAAAGGTACAAGTAATTTAACTCTATTCTTAAAACTTCATCGAAAAAATCGGCTTCTTCTCTGTTGTTATTGAGACCCAGACCGTCCGACCTACCAGAAAGGTGTAAGGTAACGTCTTCTTCTCTGTGTAAAATCAATGAATGTTTCATTCATATCAGCTATATTGCAGATTCCATCAGCTAAATAATTTTGCGTTAAAGAAATGCAGCAATTCTTATATAATTCATTCTATATCTTTTGGTGCTTACATTCTCCATAAGTGAAAATTAGGCTTCGTTGCAGAAATAATCAAAGTTTGATGATCATTTGAACTCAATGATATTGTAATTGCGTTGTTTCAGTATGTAGATGCACAGAATTTAAGCAAAACTAAAGCGGTTTTAAGACGGATACAACACTAAATATGAATTAAAAAGAACTTTAAAAATCACGATTTTGACACAAGATGTATGCCATATTTTATTTTGAAGTGGATCACGTGATCTCTTCATATAATGGTCACGTGATATCTTCATATAATGGTCACGTGATCTCCTCATATAAAGGGTGTAATTATTATTTTAATACCTACTGAATATATTTTCCTAAATGTTTTTTATATATTTTATGGGATAATTTGAATATTTCCTAAAACTTTCGAAGCAATTTGTGAATCTTAAATTCGCTTAAAAAATGTTTGAAACATTATGTTCCATAGGGTTCAATGTATTTCATTTTTTCAACCCGGGTTCAATTCAAAACTAATTGGGTGACATTATTTATTTATATTCCCATAGGTCCCACAGATCGCCTGAACAACATAATAAAATTTCATTTTGATAAAGTCGTTTTTACGGCAGTTATCGTGCTAACGGACAGACAGACAGACAGAATGAACAAAGTCATAACCACTTTTCAACTATGTTGTAAAGTGTTAAAAAAATAAATCCATTTCTTTCTTCTTCTGAAATAGTTCTACTCATATACTATTGAATTAGTATATTATTGAATTAGTATACTATTGAATATAGTATACTATTGAATATAGTATAGACTATTGAATATAGTATACCCACTATTGAATATAGTATAGAGAAAGCATTGTTTTCACGGAAATTTTCAATTTTGAAATTTTGATGCCAATATATGTTTCAGGACCTCCTGAACGCGCTTTGACTATTTTTGGAGTAATGTCTGCCTGTGGTTTAACTCTTGTGCACACGATAACTGCCACAAATATCAATAGATTTTCACTGAACTTTATAATAAACTTTATTAATGAAAAAATTTAGAATCAGATACAATTTTTTGAAATTCGAGTGAAAACTTCGAAATTTTAAATTTTTTTAGCATGGCAGCATAAGACAGAATTTGACATAAGCATGCATAAAAGGGGTTATTTATGACTCAGTGATCAATAAACTTTACAATTTTAATCATTGTAGTGAAATGTAGCGATAAAATTTTTGTGTTTGTGACATCATTAACTCCACTCGGAGGGAGGCAAGTTACCCCCCCACCCCCCGAGGGTACATTGTCAAACTAGGTATCAATCGAATTAGTTTTCATGACCTTTAATATGAAGGGTAGCATGCTATAATTTTGATCATTTGGACCGACAATAGAGAATTTTTAAATTTTTTTCTTGAAAAATTTTATGATTTTTGGGAGGAGGTCGAGTTGAGCCACACCCCAGTTAATCTGGGGCCAACGGCCGTACCGTGCTGAAAACACCGGTTCTCGTTAGATCACCGAAGTCAAGCAGCATCGGGCGCGGTTAGTACTTGGTGGGTGACCACCTCGGAACATCGCGTGCTGTTGGCCATCTCGGGTGCGGTATCCCCGTGGTTTGCGCGCTAGATTTGCACGCTACCACAAATGCCGCCGTGTTCATGTTAAACATGTACGATCACGTTAAACATGTGGGTCCGTAAGTCCTTCCGAGAGGTTGGTGGTAGGGGAAGGAGGATACGGTCCCTGTGGATGCCTCCCCCACTGGGTTCCGGTCTAAATTGGGTGGCACTTCCCGGCCGTCCATACAGTTACCTTACACCTTTCTGGTAGGTCGGACGGTCTGGGTCTCAACAACAACAACACCCCAGTTAATCTTTTTTAAAGTTACAAAATCACATTTTGCCGTGTATTGCAGTGTAGAAAATAACGTACGTAAACTGTCATAAATGGGCGAATTGTGTCATGTATCCAAAATCTAAACCTGTCACAAAGTTCACTTTGGATTTTTACTCTTTCACACGCTTTTAAATACGCATTGCGTATTACAAAGAGACATTTAAAAAGTTAAGGCATTTTTCTACAAATAAGTATTTAGGTTTCATTCAACATGCGAGATTTTTCCTCAGTTCAATTGTTAGAGAAGTTGCGTCGACGTCAAGAGGTCGCAGATTAGAATCCTGCTCTGGACAAAAGTTTGCAAACATGAAATAACTGAAATGTTAATTTGTCATAAAACAGCTGAAGTATTTATTTTTAAATTACTTCACTTATAAATGAGAGAATGCAATTATGATGAGAAGATATACAGAATTATCTTTAACTGTATTCTGAAATTCATCAAATCAGTAACCTTCACTGTATACTTTGGGAAAAACTAACTTGTGGAAGGATCGGATATTGACTCAGTTTTATCTTTATAGGCCCATTATTCGTATATACACTAGGCAGTTCCCATAGCAACTAATTAGCTGATGATTGCAAATTTGGAATATTTTTCTTATTGAAATATGATCAAACATTAATATAATTTTGAATTTTAATTATAGGAATTAGTTGATTTGGACTCAAACTACGAGTTTACTTCAGTTATTAATAGTTATTCGCAACTTTAAGAGGTGCGACCTCACAGTAAGGTCGCGTTCTTTGTCTATCCTGAAGAAGGCTATTATTTACTAAAACTAGTAGACCAGTTTATTTTTGTATTCATGCTGTATTTATGAAGTTTTATCTATTGTATTATTATTGTTTCAGTTTTTGGGAGATTATTTGAACAAGACAGAAATTAAAAAATGGCCATGTATGGGAAGTTTATCAAAATGTTCGAAAATAACGAGCATGTGGATATTAACCAATTCATTTAGAACAAGAACTTCTACGATATATTTTATCTGTACATGGTGAAAGATAAATATTATTGCGCTCGAGGCAGCAATGACTGCTACATTTGGGCAACGGAAGAGCCGTATCCGGTCAAAAATCCCGATTTTATCTTGCATCAGCTCAACTCATCTGTTTTTCTTGTGTCCTCTGTATAAAATAGGATATGTAGTTCCCGCGGTCAGAGCGAAAAGTGTTTAAAAATAACTCGCGTTTTAACTATTCTAGACCCAACAACACGTACTCACAGGAAAACAGAGTGCAAAAGCATGAAAAATGTTTATTTGATGAGTAGGATAAGGAGAAAACTGTAAGAAATGATGTTCGTACAAGTATTTCAAACGAGCGAAAAAGAAAGTGAAAAGATAGGGACTTTTTACTATCTATTCTTGCATAAAACTAATTTGACAGTAAGAGTTAAAGCAAAAACCGCAAACTTCTTCTAAGTTAAGTCCATCCATTTGACCATATTAATAATTAAATACAAAATTTTTGCCGTGTTAGACCAATGGTTTGAGTTCAAATCAACCGATTCTTATAATCAAAATTTAAAATTTAGAAAAGGATTCTTAATTAATATTAAAAATACGATTTCGTCGCTATAAAACCCATCTAAATCATTATGTATTCAGTGCATGTATAATGAGCGTATATGAAGACAAAATTGTGTAAATACGCAGTCAGTTTTCACCGTTTATTCAAGTTAACTTCGCAAGTATATATTTAAGTTGTGCGACAAGTTTAAATTCTTCGAACTTATATGTGCAATAAACATAACATTTCAAACAAAATATTGATCAAATGCTTTCAAGGAAAATAAAATAATTAGGATATCGCCCCAAATGGTGCATATATATTTGCCCATTTATGCCTCTCGAAAAATATTTTTCAATGTAATTAATATAAGTGCTATCCTTAAACCTCCAAAGGTAATTGATTTTTAAAAATTTAAACACGTTTATCATAGAATATGTAGCGAGCAGCGACCCCGCTGAAGCTGAACATATAGTGGTTGGTGAAAATTCAAAATGGTACATTCTGCTTTTTGTGTTACTGCATTGAAGTTTTCACATTAATATATATATATATATATATATATATATATATATATATATATATATATATATATATATATATATATATATATATATATATATATATATATATATATATATATATATATATATATATATATATATATATATATAATGGTTAAACTATTTTAAAATAAATACTATTACTATAAGGGGGAGAAGTCGTATATTTTATATAATTTTTATATTATTTTACTATTCAAAAATCGAACCAAAGTCGTGAACGGGTACACTGTAATGTTGAGAGATGAACCATACTGAATAAATAAAGCCGATATCTATATTTCATTTTTGTAGCCAACTAGAGGCGAATGTGACAAAAAAGCAACACAGTACCTTTGAACTTTCACCGGCCTTGCTTATTCTGCTACATATCAGAGTTAAGGCTGATAAAAATCGTCTTCAACCAATATTAGTTGAATCAGTGTAGTGAAGGTACTGGATGTTTTGGGTCAGTTCGTTCAGATATTGCCAACAGTTCGGCAATGAGCCTTTGGGCACTGAAGAGTTAACTGGTGTGTCGCTCAACTCGACTTTCTCATTTTCAGAATTAATTTTTTTTTTCAAATTTTACAAGAAGAAATTTGAGAAATCGGTTAATTGTGGGTCCAAATGATTATAACTAGAAGGTTGGATCAAAAAGTTCGGAGACTGTGCTGATATCTCCAACTCTGATTGGAGGAGAGAGGAACTATTTTACCGTGGAGTAGAGGCACATGTGACGCGAGATGTGAAAAGGAAGAAGCAGGTGTTTTTCCAGACAATGCGTGTCACTGAACTGTAGTCGTTCGCTTTCGTCGAAAACGGAATGGCGTTTGAAGAACAACGTGCGAATATCAAATTCTGCCAGCGTTTGGGGAAATCGCCGACAGAAATTTTGCACCTAGCAGACGATTTTTCAAAACGCTGGCATAATTTGATATTCACACGTTGTTCTTCAAACGCCATTTCCGTTTTCGACGAACGCGAACGACTACATTTCACTAATACGCATTGTCTGGAAAAACCCTGCACTGCGGATCTGCTTCTTCCTTTTCACATTGCGCGTCACATGTGCCTCTACGCCAAGATAAAATAGTTCCCCTCTCCTCCAATCAGGGTTGGAGATATCAGCGCAGTCTCCGAAGTTTTTGATCCTACCTTGTATATCGTGTTACCCTTCACTTTAAAGGGCTTGAAACTATCTTTCAATTAATTTATCATACGTGACAATGTATCTCCCGGGGGTAACTTGCCCCTCCTCCCCAAGGGTGGATAATATTGTCCTAAACAAAATAAAAATTGTATCACGGCTATTTTTTACAATAATGATTGAAACTATTAAGTCTTGTGGTCATTGAGTCATAAATAAACCCTTTTATGCATGATTATGTCAAATTTTTCCCTAAGCTGCCATGTTAAAAAAGTATAAAATTTCGAATAAATTTCGAAGTTTTTATTCGAATTAAAAAAAATCTATCTAGTTCTAGATTTTTTTGTATATCAAAGTCGGATATAAAATTTTGTGAAAATACATTAATATTTGTGGCTGCTATCGTATACACAAGAAATAGACTAGCTGATATCTAACTGTCTACCTATCTACCTGATGTCTGACATCAGATAGACAGACAGATGGGCATCAAAAATAGTCCAAACGTGTTCAGTAGGTCTTAAAACATATATTGGCATTAAAATATCGAAATCGAAAATTCTCGTGAAAACAATAAACAGACAGATGGACATCAAAAATTGTCCAAACGTGTTCAGTAGTTCTTAAAACATATATTGGCATTAAAATATCGAAATCGAAAATTCTCGTGAAAACAATGCTTTCTCAATACTACTTATGAGACAGTAAAAGTGTAAGAAAGCTAATAAAAATATAAGAGAGAGAGAGAGGGGGGGGGAGTAGAGAGAGGAGAGAGAGAGATTATTATTGACAAAATTAATTATTATTGTAAACAATGTGATCTCAAAAAGATCCAACACCCTACTTCATAAAATAATGAATTTTATTTAGCTAAAAACAGTTTACTTATTTGGTTTACACAATAACAAAACTGCTTTATTAGCACAGCTGGTTTCTTGCCAAGTCATTAATAACCTAAGTAATTTTCACATTCGATGTATACCGTTTTTATAATAGCGCAATGACAAGAATTGGAAATCTGCCCAAGCAGAATGAAGATATTAAAAACCTTTATCTTACGAATTAATAGACGCTTCTGAAGGCAAGTAAACATTGGTTATTCTATATATTTCAAGTATCGATCAGTGTCCCATCTAATCGCTGAAGAGAGCTCTTTCGATGTCTTTTGAATGAAGAAACTTTCCCATAAAGAACAACCTGCTTATATACCACGGCAGGTTTTCATTTTTCTCTTTTCATTTTTGACCCCGATTCCAGACTTTGTTATCCAGAATTCTCCTCCGACAATGGATAACTCCCGAATGCTCTATCCCCGTTCTGTTGGTGGGTGGTTTGAAAGGTGCTGTAATTCAGGGGGCCATTGAACCACGGCTGTTGCTAGGGTGGACCATGAGTTGTTACAAGCTTTGAAGTGGCGTACACAGAAAATTTTAACAACTATAAAAATATTTTAAGAAATATTATTAATTATTATGTGTAAATTAATTGACATTAATGTCTAAAATTGATATTAATTCACATTAATTTATAAATAGTTCATGGAATAAATCACAGAAACACAAAACAAGCTCTATTAAATAACTTACTTTTATTTCACAATTTCCATATTACTTTCCCTACATATACAGTATAATGTATAGAGAAAGCATTGTCATGCAGTCGAAAATGCGAATTCAAGTTTTCAACGAAAGAACACGTTTCAGGCATCCCTGAACTCCAAGCAAACGCTTTTGAGGCTATGTCCCCCCCCCCCCCTCTCTCTCTGTGTGTGTTAGTGTCGTGTTCGTGAGTCTGTGGACGCGATATCTCATGAATGCATGTAGTGTTTCGAAAATAATTTGATACGATTATTACAATCAGTGAATAACTGAACCATGTTGATTGTAAACGTAATTGAAGGCTCGAAAGACCCCCTCCCCTCTACCCGTCGCTAAGTTTCGAATGGATTTTTGAAAAAATCAGAACCTTCAATAATGATAAATAAATAATCATTTCAAACGTAATTTTTCATTAAAAAACGAAAGATATAAACTTTAGAATGCTAGCACGAATCGTTTTCGAGATATTGCATGATTTTGAAGGAATTTAAAAAAATCATTAAAAAATCAGGGCCTAAAATTAAATACTGCTAAATAAATTATTTATTTTTGTCATAAATTTTCATTAGAAAACAAATGACACAAACTTTAGAACGCAGCATGAACCGTTCTCGAGATATTTCCGTTAAAAAAAAAAAGTCGTATTGTATTATCAAATATGTTCACTTTACATATGCAATATTATACAACATCTGTTAACATCATTTTCATGGATCTAGTTTATTTCATTTATGAGAGATAACACTTTTTGTAATAGTTTTGTATTTTGGCGCTCAAGAATTCGTTAACAGTCATTTATTTTACGGTATTACGGTATATAAATTAAATGTCAATTGTATATATATATATATAATAATGGATGTGTCAATGAATCCAAGCGTTTTGGAGTTTTAAATTATAAATTCGCATACCTTTTACGGATTTGCAAGTGCGCTTGCAGGTGTGCGTATAAGTTAAATAAAAAACGACGATCTTGTGGGATTATGTTTTTCCTCGATTAATACGAGCATAAAGGAAAAAATGCAAAGAGGTGCTAGAGAAAAGGAAGAGGTTCACTTCAGGTTGTTGCTGCTGCTGCCACACTTTCATATTTATTCCGTGACTACTTTAGCAAATAGATTCAAGCTCGTAGCGATGACTCATGGGAACCCCCTTCCCCCGGCTATTAAGCCCTTCATATATATATGGCTAGAGAGGAGGAGGGGAAATAAAAAAGTGAATTTCGCTGGTGGCAGTGGGTTCAGTGACCGACGACAAAAATGACTTTTTATTCAGTAAATTTTTATTGATATGGGGGCTAAGGAATGCTGTACAATTTTTTCTGCTCTTGCCAGCTTATTTCCTTTTGCAATACATAGTGCAATTACTTAAATTATGTAGAATAATTTGGTGTTTATTTAATAAACTGGCGTCAAGTAAACTATAGGGTCAACTTAAAAAATAGAAGAAAATATAATTGTCGCTGTGGCTTAATGAACAGTGATGTGTCTGTCATCTGGATAGCCGGAGACAGGTGGTTCGATTCCTCGCTGAAATAAGAGTTATTTATAGAGTTTTATATTGGCATTAAGCAATTTAGCCCTACGTATTAAATGTAGTATATGACTGTCGTTTGAATAACATCAAAATCGGAATTTTCTCAAAATACAGCAGGTTCGGCCTTGAAGCAATCTTAAAAACTCACAATAAAAATGTAAATTCAAGTTAAAACATCACTGTTATCTGAAAGCTTTGCGGTGTTTTAAGTTTGCGTCTTTTTATTATTATTTATCAAACTTTGGTTTGAATGTATTTATATTTTTGAAATTCATGGAAGCGATTACCTGATATTAATTTTGATGTGGAAGAAACTTTCTACGTTGTGTGTTTAGGAATTTGTGTAATGAACGTTAAAAATTCTTGTAAAAGCATGAAATTGAATAAATATGTATTTATTCTTCTGTCTTAATTGTCAGAAAATTCACCAAAAAATGAAATATTTTTGGTAACAGATGAAGTACGGCATATTTTCATTTTATTAGCAACATACGTGAAACTTGCCAATAAAATAAAAATTTGCCGTGAAATATCAACAAAATATAAGTTAACCATTTTATGCATATTTTATCATTTAAAACTACTGTAACAACGCCATTCCAAAATAATTTCTATATAGATAGTAGAAATTATATGAAAAATATTTATTTTACCAAGTGCAATGAATACAATGTAAAATGTTTCACATACATATTGCTCATAATAATTTTTAAAATATTTTTTATAGACTGGAAAAAATAGAAGATTATTATCTATGTCACACTCGTCAGACATATTGTAGAATACTCTAATAAATATTACAAAAGGCATAATCGCACCATTTGCTTTTTTTAGGCATGTATTTTTATCCTTATCATAGAGACTATATGTCGGTTAGGATGACACATGAAAACCATCTACTTTTTAAGAGAATAATTTAAATTGCAATAACGAATAAAGTTATGGCAGAAGGTACAAATGAATCGTTTGAAAAATGGCGGAAAAGGTGACATTGCAAATTTACATGCAGATGGTAATAAAGATAAGTAGAAGGGGAAATAATATGTAGGTTTTTAAGAAATATAACTTGTCGGAATACATATATTTAAATTTTTGTAAGTGTTTTTGAGGCAAATTATACATACGCAAGATTCTGAACAAATTATAGATACATTTTGTATTTCATTCCAAATTTTTCGATGTGATTATGAAATATTCTTTTTACATTTTATTCTTTTCAATGAGATTGAGATAAGCGAAATTTTAAAAATAGCAAAAAATGAAAACGAAATTTTTTTAATGTATATGCATTCCTATTCGTTAAAACTTGGAATGCTTTTTTAATATTTTCTCAATAATTAGTTTTTAGCAATTGAATATATTTCACAAATAAAAAATATAATCAAGCAAATATATATTTGGTATATGCATTTTGGTAGTTTTCAAATTGGAATGTTTGTCCAAATATTTACTTATCCTTTATTTTCATTTTTGTTAGAAAGTATAAAAAAATCTATTAAGTGTAAATAAATATTGAAATATATTTTTTATTACGAAATTGGTAGTTTTCCCTTTTCGTAGCCTAAATAAAATGAGAAAATTTTGGAATCTATGAAAATAATTTATTTTCAATCTAAAGCGCTGTTTAATTTATATTTTGATGAAACCTTATATTCAGTATTTCTGATTAAATTACTTCAATTTATCAAAAATACTATATTTAATATTTAAATTAAGTACTTATAGATTGAAAGATAAGGAATTTACTTACAAGTAACTCTTTACTGGAATGAAATTCTATAACTGTCATATTTTCACACAATAGAAACTAAAATCTTATTTTTACATATTTATAAAATAAAAGATTCAATACAGTGTGAATATACAGAAATTAAAGCGAAAAGAAATAAAACTATAAGTTAAAAAATCGTTAATTATTTGGAATTGCCATTCCCTGCAATTAAAAATAAAATCTTATCAAAGATTGTATGCTTATCGTCTGCACAAACAACATGTTTTAAAAAATGTTATCTAAAGCGTAGATTATTATGGATTGATTCTGTTACTTTAAATCACGGAAATAAATGTTGTTATTTCATGTTTTGAGGAAAATCAGCCAAATTTAGATATTTTTCTGTTAATTTTGAGCACCATTTCATGCGCAATAACCTTAAGTTTGTGTAAAAGATTAGGATATTTTTATTTTTGATAGAATTTTTTATTTTAAGAAACTCATATCAGATATTTCTGTTTTCATTTTTCCAACAATACAATGCATATGTAAAACGTATGAAAGTGTTTTGATGGGGTCAAAATTCTGGCTCTCGGATTTTTGCGGATTTACGTTTTGAGCATCCTTGAAAATAAATCAACCATTTTTTCAGTGATATTTGTGTCTATACAAACAACACTAATTTCGAGATAAAACAGAAAACATATAGTTTTACTTGTTTGTATTACAGACAAAATTGATATTGTTAATCTACGCTTCGAACAAATTGAGCCCAACTAGTTTAATTTTGAATACAATAGTTAACAGAGTTAATCTAGTTTGAAGTTTAGTTCAAAAGTAAAAGTTTAATTTAATCGTATTAATTTAAAGCAGATTAAACACTGAGTTAATCTTAGAAATTTGGATGATTTTAATTACTGCGAATAATTTTTATTTCAGAATTGACGTTATTATGTGTATATTTAAATTTATTATATATTTTTAATTACTTTGATGAACTGTAATTTTTCGAGATATTAAAATTGAAATATATGTAAAATATGTATTTGTCGAAAAGCTGTAAAAATCACCGAAATTCAAACTTTTAAAGCTGTCACAATAGCGAGAATTGCAGAGAAAATAAGAATACGAACTAATTTAGACACTCTTTACAGACATCAAGTGATACAATCAATATACACGCTGTTCGTGAGTAATGAACATTAAAGATTTCAGATTTGGAGTACGAGATAACACGTTTAATGATTTTGTCGCAGTGATTTTTGTTCGAATTTGAGCACAGTCCCCACTCGCCCACTCTTAAGTTGCCTGGCCTTATTAGAATGCAGCACAGCGGTCTAATTATCCGCACCAAAGGGAGTTTTCGACTTGAAAAGTTTATGCAACAAAGCTAAAAAAGAATAAATAACATATAATGGATCAGAAGTGCTGCCCCGTCCTTGAATTTTGGAGATTGTAGAATTTTTTTCGTTCCGTTCGTAACGGAAGATTGTTTTCCAAAGTTAACCGTTAAACGTGACAGTAGATTATTTCCAACTGGTGTTTGGTTTGTGGTTAGCGTAGAAAAAGATAATAAAAACTAGATAAGATACTTATTGATATCTCCAGGCTAAACTTATCACTTAATCTTTTAGACACAGTTAATTAAATATAAATATATGCATTGCTTTATACAGACAAAAATATCAGTATTTTACACCTGATCTTCAGTGATATTCTAAAAATATATCAAAGAATATTTTCAACTAGCCATTTTCGTTTATGTTAATTTACAAGACTAGAATGACTGGGTGCTCTTGATATTAGCAATTTTTGGATCCCTTCGTTATGCATTACGCATTTTACAAAAGCATTACAGCAAAATTGGAATTAAAAAAAATATGTAATAATTATTAAAAATTAAAATACTGCAAAATTCTATATTTTTAAATAAAATTTATTTTAGAAAAATCAGATAAAATTTATTTTCGACATAATATTAAAATTTATAATTGGATAACTTAGTATTCCAGTGAAAATTATGAAACTTCTATTACATAAAAAAATATTACGCATAAACTATAAAACTACTTAAAATCTGACAAAAAAAGATTGGCATCAAAATAACTTTTCCATTAGTCTATCTCCGGCAGATAATGTGACAGTACAGAAGTTTATGAAAATATGTAGCAAACTTTCGCTACTTTATATAATCAATCTCTTAAATGGTATTAATAATTAAATATTAAACGTTTTTAATATAAAATTATCAGTTTATATTAAATTAATTGATTCTTAGAATAAATATTTAAAATTCTACTAATATTTTTTCATATTTCGATAAAAGTGTTCTGAGTTGATAGTAAAAAGAAATTCTCTTACTATCAACCATTTAGATAATAAACGTATAATGGTTGTATGTAAACAAAACTAAGTCATAAGTTTCTCAATACTTTCAAAGTTACTGCTAAGCTTTTAGAAATTTTATTTATGGTCCTTTATATAGACATGATGCAAATTCAATGCTTTTATTCGATTAAACGATTCAGTCACATGCTTTTTCTGAATTAAAAGATACAGGAAAAAGATGAGTTTGCGTTGCATGAGTAATGGGAAAGAGGTTATAAACTCTAAGCTCGCCACCTGCAATATGACTGATAAAAAAAAAAAAAAAAAAAAATGCGGGCATTGTAATAGAAACTCGGGATAGCTAATATAGAAATGAGAAATAGGGCATTTGTACGCAAATCGGAATCGAATATGGTTATTGTGGTATTTGTTGAGATGAAAATGAAGTTCTAATACGAAGCAGTTTTATCATGCCCCAGGAAGTTATATGCTCTGTATCTTTGAGTGTTGTAAAAAAGATCTATATTTGTGCGAAATCTAATTTGATGGTAGAGATGTACAGGAAAAATTGTAATTATTCACTTTTATAGTCCATATATAAAAAGCTATTTATAATTAAAAACTGAAATTTTGCTGTATCAAACCAATAATTTGAATTCAAACTTACCGATTCCTATCATTAAAATGCAAAATTAATTAATGATTTTGAATATTTCAATAAAACGTTCATAATTGATATTGAAATGTAAATCCGTTTCTAGGGCAACCACTTAGTCATTTTGGGAAATTGAAGATGAGACTATGTAAATTGGCTACGTAATAGACTACTTAAAAGGCTCCCCAGAATTATTTATTTTGTTTTGTTTTTGATGGAAGGGTTCTTTCTTGTCATGAAAGAATCACAAGGAGGGAAAATTAAATATGGAGGGGGCCCGGGATAAACATTTGTGGAGGGCCCGTAATTTGCATGGGAGACCCTGAGCCTTGCGAATACATACATTCAAACGTGTGGGGTTATGACTCAAAATAATAAAAAGGTCACAATTAACGTATCCCATCACTTTTGATAAATAAAGCACTCTATCCATACATATTAATTAAATATAGTTTGTGATAATATTATTTGTGAAGGATGAATAATTATTTAATAGAATATAAAAATAATATAAGTGCTTTTAAGTCCTTCACAAATGCAGAACAGGTGGACTAATACATATAATTTTATGAAGTTTAAATTGAATATTGAATGAAAAATGTTAGGAATCGAACCTGGAGTCTTTGACATAAAATACTCATTCTTATCAGATGAAAGAACATTACTACTGAAGCGAAAAGCCCAAGGTTGCATCCTTGTCTCCAATCATTTTCCATTCATAACTTTAACTATGTATAACGTACACTAAACATAATATAAATGAAATCTGTTCAGAATGTAATTTGTTATTTTTAAGAAACAGGTTTTCGGGACGTTTGTAATTCATTATGTTATATTCAAAATTATGAGGTAGCCACTAGATATTAGGATAATAATGTTTGAATTTATCTAGAAAATTTCAATCTTGTACTAGATACTATGGCTACTAATTCATATTCGTTGATTGCGTTGTTTTAGCAATCTCAGAATAAAAATAGAAAACAAATGATAGCTTATTTATTTTGCTATATTTAACGCTTACTAATTAAAATCGCAAAGTTAGAACTGTGAATAGTCAACAGTTTCATGTCAAGTGGTTAGTAATGGACTGCCTTGTTCTAGTTAAGAATCGAGTAAACCATAGCTACTGCATGAAAGAATCTTAATCAATGCTATACATTATGTTTATGCAAAATCATACTTTTATACGAATATAAAAGTTATTGAAAGAAAATTGCTTAACTAATAAATATTTAGTTGGTCTACTTACACTTTTTGATAGAAGCTTTGCTTTGATGATCACTACTTTCCTCTTTGGAGGCAGGAAGGCGGAGTTCGGGAATTCATTACCGGTCTCATCCAGTCGGTAATAGTGAGTGCGAAGCTTTTCATTTCGAAAATCTATTATCACGTAACAGATAGGAGACTTTTTCGATATCCGACTGATAGCCATGGCCCTCTTCAAAATGTCCGACAGTTCACGTATACGGTGGATTTGGGATGGGTGGTATTTTCACGGTGTCGCATAACCACTGGATGCCTTGGATAGAGAATCCTTCCCAATACTTAAGAATATAGTTAATGATCTGCTATTTTCTGATCATGTGCGTATAAATAGGTCACAAACATTCCATGTGACAAACGGGTGACAGATGTATTCTTTGACTGATGAATGGAGAAGCTGTTTGCACAGTGGCGTATGTGTCACTTCATGAACTTGTTGATGTCATGAATATCAATCTATTTATTCAGGTTTTATTTTTTCCCTCGCTAACATTTATTTGCACATTGTTTGTCGAGGCAGGTCGGGCTATTTTGCAGGGTTTCGGTGCAAGATATCCCTAGCCCGGTGGAGAGAGAGAGAGCTGTTTTCTTTTTCGGAGATGATCAGAGTCTATTGAAACGGTGCCTCCCGCTACTCAAGGGTTGCAAGGTGAAGGTTCGAAATGACTCAGGCGGTTGTTCGCCAAAGGGGCGCCAAGGATGGGGATGAGGTAGCTTGACCGGAGAGGGTTTTACGAAAAACTCACTTGTTTTATTTGTGAAATAATTTTAAATTTGACTTTGCGAATCAACTCATTTCGACAGAAGGCGGTTTCTTATGAATTTTTTAAACATGAATATGAAAATTGTATTTAATTTTTAGGATACGACTAAGATTACAGGTGATACAACACGAAGTAATTTCTACTTCTGATATTCTTCTACTCCGTCCAAATCAAAAGGAATAAAAAAAAATATATATTATGAATACTGAAAATAGCTAAAGGTTGTCTACTTTTATGTAAGAGTTTTTACATTGTTAATAGTGAAAAATAAAAAAAATCATAATCAATAAAAGTACCGATTGCCTGAAGAAAATAAGCTGATATTGCTTATTACTATGTTTCACTATTAGCCCTTTTAAGGCGGAATATCTTTCGTGTGTAATATCTATAGTAGCATAGCAAGAAAAAAAATCTGATGTGAGCAGCACATGACTTTCCCTGCAAACTTATATTAACGTTCTTTTTATTTTAATTAAATTTATTTCACTTTTAATTCAATTTTCGGTCTCATTCGATAACCGGACTTATTTTCAAAGGTGGCGTAGGGAAAGTACGAAAAACTAAAATATCTCGAGAACGGCTAGTCCTAGTGTAATGGGGTTGGTCTTATTCTTTTCGTCGCTAAAAATTACGTATTAAATCAGCATTTAATGGATATATTTGAGTATACCCAGTTCTTTAGTTTAGATTTAAACGATTTTTGCGGGCCATTTTGCAAAAAAAGGCAGGTCATTTTCTTCCGAATCGTACCAAAATCTAATCAGCACCAAGGTAACCCACAAGTGACTCATCTACCGAATTTTGTGAAATTCAGTCCTTCAGTTTTTTAGTTAGAGTGGATACAAGCTTTTGCGGGCCATTTCGCAAAAAAAGGCGGGTTCTTTTATTCCGAATCGTACCCAAAAGTAATCAGCACCAGTCCCGCCCACAAGTGACTTACCTGCCAAATTTTGTGAAATTCGGTCCATTAGTTCTTTAGTTAGAGTGGATACAAAATCTGCACAGACAGACACACAGACACACAGACAGACACACAGACACACACACAGACGTCACGCTAAAAATAGTTTTTTCGTATTCCAGAGGTCTCGAAACGTGTAGATCCGTCGAAAACTCGAGTTGCGATTTTCGGCATGATTCCAATACTTTCCCTATACATTACCATGTATTGCAGGGAAAGTAAAAATCTGATGTGGGCAGCACATGACTTTCCCTGCAAACTTATATCCACGTTCTATTTATTTCAATTAAATGTAATTCACTTTTAATTCAAATTTCGTTCTCATTCGGTAACCGGGTTTATTTTCAAAGGTGGCGTAGGGAAAGTACGAAAAACTAAAATATCTCGAGAACGGCTAGTCCTAGTGTAATGGGGTTGGTCTTATTCTTTTCGTCGTTAAACATTACGTATTAAACGGGCATTTAATGGATATATCTAAGTATACCAAGTTCTTTAGTTTAGATTTTGAAGATTTTTGCGGGCCGTTTTGCAAAAAAAGGCAGGTTATTTTTTTCCGAATCGTACCAAAATGTAATCAGCACCAGAGTGACCTATACGTGACTCATCTACCGAATTTTGTGAAATTCGGTCCATTAGTTTTTCAGCTAGAGTGGATACAAGCTTTTGCGGTTGAAAAGTGGCGTAGGGAAAGTACGAAAAACTAAAATATCTCGAGAACGGCTATTCCTAGTGTAATGGGGTTGGTCTTATTCTTTTCGTCGTTAAACATTACGTATTAAACGGGCATTTAATGGATATGTCTGAGTATACGTAGTTCTTTAGTTTAGATTTTGAAGATTTTTGCGGGCCGTTTTGCAAAAAAAGGCAGGTTATTTTTTTCCGAATCGTACCAAAATCTAATCAGCACCAGAGTGACCTATACGTGAGTCATCTACCGAGTTTTGTGAAATTCGGTCCATTAGTTTTTCAGCTAGAGTGGATACAAACTTTTGCGGGCCATTTCGCAAAAAAAGGCAGGTTCTTTTATTCCGAATCGTACCCAAAACTAATCAGCACCAGCCCCGCCCACAAGTGACTTACCTACCAAATTTTGTGAAATTCGGTCCATTAGTTTTTTAGTTACAGTGGATACAAAATCTGCACAGACAGACAGACACACAGACAGACAGACAGACAGACACACAGACAGACAGACAGACAGACAGACACACAGACAGACAGACAGACACACGCACAGACGTCACGCTAAAAATGGTTTTTTCGTATTCTAGAGGTCTCGAAACGTGTAGATCCGTCGAAAACTCGAGTTGTGATTTTCGGCATGATTCCAATACTTTCCCTATACATTACCATGTATTGCAGGGAAAGTAAAAATGGGTACGGGGTTGGTAAATAAATGTTTTGTTTCCCATTTCCCCAAATAAAAATAATTTTTCAGAATTCAGTGGGCTCCGATGAGTTCCTGGGAGGGGTTTATGACTCTCCCCAAACACATTTCTTTGCGACCCACTGACTTTTCGTATTAATATTACTTTTGACATAAGCTAATTTGTTTATTAACCTCATTCTTGTTCACTTCATTAAAAATTTGCTATAGAGATTAAAACGTTTTGTTCGTGAATCAGGATGGCGTGAATATTTAAGTAGCTTTAGAAAGAGACGTCAACAAAAAAAATGTGCCTCTTTCTCATCAGTGATAGAGCATTTAATTGGTTATCCTATTAAACAACCGTCGTATCGGTTAACTAGTTGCTAAAATCTATACCTGATAAACCGAAAGTATAAGAGACATACGACCAGTGGCTGGAAAAACTACTTTATTATTGTAGTGATTTACAACTACAACTACATAAAGGCAAATGTAGTTAACTACAACTATTGTTTTTTTAAAGTAGTGACTACAAATTACTTTTAAAATATAATTACTACACAACCACTTTTATAAACCGAATTTTGTAACATCTTCAATTTTCACAAAAAGTTGAGGATGTGGGTATACTGCATAGTAATTTAACATACTTATTCTGAATAATTAAAATTTACGGATCAACTTAGCAATCTTTACGCTTTTACCCACTCCTGAAAACAGTAAAATAAAATAAAAGTAGAAACTTTAAAATCAAAGACAACCAAAAATAGGTTTAAAAGTCCTTTAATAAAATCTCCTTTCCTTGACTTACAAAAATTACATGGCCAAAGCACTGTAGGTACCCTTCATCAGTGGCGAAGCCACTATTATTGTACGTCGAGGAAATTATTGTACGTCGTGTAATTATTGTACATCGAGGAAAGGATATTTTATTAAAGGACTTTAAAACCTATTTTTGATTGTCTTTATTTTAAAGTTTACACTTTTATTTTATTGTTTTCAGTAGAGGGTAAAAACGTAAAGATTGATGAGTTGATCAGTAAATTTGGGAATCAGTAAATTTTAATTATTCAAAATAAGTATATTAAATTACTGCAGTATACCCACATCCTCAACTTTTTGTGAAAATTGAAGCTGCAGCAAAATTCGTCTTATAAAAGTAGTTATGTAGTGACTACATTTTAAAAGTAGTATGTAGTCACTACTTTAAAAAAAATAGTTGTAGTTGTAGTTAACTACATTTGTCATAATGTAGTTGTAGTTGTAGATCACTACAATAATAAAGTAGTTTTTCCAATCACTGTACAAGACTTTAATTCTAGAATAAATTAACACATCACTATGAAATTTTATACTTTGATACATTGCGTAAAAAACTAGAACTAGAGAGAATTTTTGTAATTAATACGATCAGCTAAAAATGTCTTCAATGTTTAAGACATGATTTTCATGACAATGAATTAAAAAATATAATTTTTCAATTTAATTCGAAAAACCTAAATAATCAGTGGCCTCGCCACTGATGAAGGACATTGTGAAGGAAACTACCGCCCTGAAAGGCCTAATAGTGAAACATAGTAATAAACAATATCAGCTTGTTTTCTTCAGGCGAAGCCACTGATGAAGGGCATTGTGATGCCCGAAAGCGCTTTAACCGTGTAATTTTTGCACGTCGAGGGAAGGAGATTTTAATAAAGGGCTTTTAAACCTATTTTTGGTTGTCTCTGACTTTAAAGTTTAACTAAAGTTGACGTGTATCATTTTTGTATGTTTGCTTACTGAAGTAACGTTAAAAGTAGCGTCAAAACTCGATACAAACTACTGATTTATTGTATCGCGCTACTCGCTACACTACTTATTTTTAAAAGTAGCGCGTTACACTACAACAAACTACGATAAAAAATAGTGTCAACTGTAGTTTCGCTACTTTCGACCACTGCTTACGACTGAGCCTGTAAATTACGTCGATGATCACTTGTAGAAAGAAAGTGAAAAAATGGATTACATTCAGTGCAGAAAGTGAGATATTTTCGAGTTGTATTCAAGAAATCCTACTCCTTTATAAAATGTTTTAATTGTTTGAAAAAATAATATTTCTAAAATGCAATATTAATATTTTTTTTTATTATTATAGTAAATTTTAATTTATTCAATTATATAAAACTACACGAATACAGAATAAACACAAATATATACTGGTTAATCGCTTTCGAAGACTGGCCTATTTTTCAGGCTAAGCAAATTGCGACTTAACATATTCAAGTAAGTTTGGTAAGTGCGGTAGAATAGTACAAGTGGTAGAAAGTAAAAGAAAAGTTGCTGTTGCCACGGAGAGAAATGAAATATGAGAAAAAAACTGGGAGGCAGGAAAATGAGAGGCAAGATACTACAAAAGAACAATAAAAACCACGGGTGAAAGGACAAATAGTTGAAAATAAAGAATGAACGCAAAGAAACAATTGGGAACGAAAACCGTCTTATTTATCAAGAATTCATTTAAAAAGGAGTGGTGATAAAGAGGGGGGTAGAGGGGTTTTTTCGGACATTCGATTGCGTTAAACATCAGTAGGGTTTCAGAATGAAGTATAAACTGATTGTAATAATCGTATTGGAATTATCTTGCATTTTTTTAAAGGCTCATTAGTGCATTTTACATTATACCTAATCAAATGTTTTCTAGGTATTTTATATAATTCTACATTTTATTATTAGGAATTTGTGTATCAGCTTATAGTGCTCTTGACAACGTTTTATCTATACTACCCGTTACCCGTTTATAGAATTATAATTGAGCATATTGAGATCATGATACTATAATTCCTATAGTGCGCTTTGTTATATAACCGGGGTCGGATTATATATTGCGACAAGGTAGTTTTTAACCCGGAAGTATTTTATACCATACAAAGACCCCCAAAATAATGTTGACTTGGGGGGGGGGGGGGTCCTATTCCAGAACCTAAAGAAAAAAGACTAACGTATATGTTAGTATTTTAATGAATCCGTATTTTATTATCTTTTTTCCACTTGTAAAAGCAATATAATTAAATCGTCGGTTAATCGATTTTTCGGATTACCAATTTTTAGATGTGTGACGCTCTACTGTATTTATTGTTCAGATGAGGCCTTTTTATGAAAGTTCGCTTGGGGCCTCGGAAAAGAGAGAGAGAGATTTAAAATTGAAACAAATGTAATGCACATATTTCATACTTATTGAAACGAGTGTGAAGAGTATAATTGTCTTAATGAATTCACGCAACTTAACGAACTTTCTCAGATAAAATAAAACGTTCCGAAGCCGTTCAACCGACATACGCTTTCACTTTAACGTTCGTTGGTGACAACTTAACGCATTCGAGCGATAACGGTTCCGATATGGCATCCAAAGAAAGATAGGAGAAAGCCAATGAGCAAGCGTGTTGACAAGTTCACCACGTGAGATGTGGTTGCCTAGCAACGGGGAATAGCTTTTGTTTTACAGCCAACTGGGAGCAGCTGGCTCAGGCTCCCGCATGGTTTTGATCTTCAGGAAGATCTTCCGAGTTTCAATGTTTCGCTTACAAGGTAATTTCCGTGGCAAAATAAGGCAAATAACAAATGGTGTTGACGAATGAATAGAAGTTATTTACTACGTGTCAATAGCGACGACGCTAAAGCTTGCAGCATATATGATTTTTATTTTTTTTTTACTTTCTATAATACATACTTGTAAAGAGAAATAATTGTGAGAGAATTAACAAGATCAATCATTCATAAAGCATTGATCAAGAAACATTTTCCAAATGAAATGTAATTTTATTTAAACATCTCTAAAATGTGATACATTCAGCGCTAATATTCTTAAAATTACACAGTACTACAGTATTTAATTATACTTGAAAACTTAAAAGTTTATCGAAAAGACAATTTTAGTTACATAAATAATAGCCAACGGCTCTACCGTGCTGAAAACACCGGTTCCCGTTAGATCACCGAAGATAAGTAGCATCGGGCGCGGATAGTACTTGGGTGGATGACCACCTGTCAACACCGTGTGCTGTTGGCTCATTTAAATCGACGTGGTGGCCGAACGGTCAAGGCGAGTGTTTCCAGCGATCGATCGGCCTCTACGTTGTGGGTTCGAGTCCCACGTAAGACATGGATGTTATGTGTTGTGGGCGCAGTGTGTTCCGCCCCCCTCTGGTGCGCCTGGGTCAACGTCCTAGGACGGCAAAATGGTTCACGGTTTCGACCGTACATAGGGCAAACGAAGTAAGTCGACATGGAGTCTAGTACCTGGCCATTGGGGAAAAAAAAGTTACATAAATTGAACTGTATTCAAATGACGTCATCGAAATATAAATCGTCTGTCTCTCTATGTAAAATCAATGAATATTTCATTCATATCACTTATATTTCAGACTTCAGAGTTAATTAATTTTGCGTGAAAAAAAAAATCAGCAATTCTTATATAACTCGCCTTACAATCGCTTGATTTGTTTACATTCTGCATGCGTCAAAATTAGGCTTTGTTGTAGAAACAATCAAAGTTTTGTGATCATTTAAAATAAAAAATATTGTAATTGCGTTGGCAGAGAATTTAGATGCACAGACAATACTAAAAATTAAAGCGATTTAAGGATGGATGCAACATTAAATATAAATTTAAACGATCATCACGATCTTTACACAACGGGAAAAAAAAATGAATGCCATATTTTATTTTGCAATGAGTCACGTGATCTCGTCGTATATCATTATTTTAATTTTAATTCTCATTATTTCAATTCTCATGTAATTATTATCTCAATTTTAATTTAAAAAACTACCCAACATATTTTGCTGAATTTTTTTTACACATTTTATGTAACAATTTGAATAGTTCCTAAAATTTTTGAAGCAATTTATTAATTTTAACTTCTCTTAAAAATGTTTGAAAAATTAGGCCCTATAGGGTTCAATGTATTTCATTTTTCCCCTGGTTAATTCTGAAACTAATTGCGTGATATTATTCATTTTCATTCCAATATATCCCACAGACAGTCTCAACTCCATACTAAAATTTCATTTTGATAAAGTCATTTTTACGGCAGTTATCGCGCGAACGAACAGACAGAATGACCAATGTCATAAATACTTTTCAACGATGTTGGAAAGTGTTAAAAATGAACATTCGCTGTAACGCTAAATATGAATCAATCATGATGCCAGCCGCTGCGGGCACAATGTCTGAAAAAAATTGAAGAAGTTCGGTACGATTATTTCAATTAATAAACGTCAGAGGCTTATTGAGTTTCAGAAAAGTCGAGCAAGAGAGATACCTTTTAATTTGGAAAGTTATTTTTTTAAAATTATCTGTAAAGAAAGGCATGTTGGATACATTGTATTATTTTTTATCTATTTTCTACTATCCCATATATATAGTACAAGGTAGGATCAAAAAGTTCGGAGACTGTGCTGATATCTTCAACGCTGATTGGAGGAGAGGGGAACTATTTTACCTTGGCGTAGAGGCACATGTGACGCGAGATGTGGAAAGGAAGAAGCAGGTCCGCAGTGCAGGGTTTTTCCAGACAATGCGTGTCAGTGAACTGTAGTCGCTCGCGTTCGTCGAAAATGGAAATGGCGTTTGAAGAATAACGTTCGAATATCAAATTCTGCCAGCGTTTAGCAGGTGCAATGTTTCTGTCGGTGATTTCCCCAAACGCTGTCAGAATTTGATATTCGCACATTGTTCTTCAAACTCCATTTCCGTTTTCAATGAACGCGGACGACTACAGTTCACTGACACGCATTGTCTGGAAAAACCCTGCACTGCGGACCTGATTCTTCCTTTCCACATCTCGCGTCACATGTGCCTCTAGGTCACGGTAAAATAGTTCCTCTCTCCTCCAATCAGGGTTGGAGATATCATCACAGTCTTCGAACTTTTTGATCCTACCTTGTATGATGTATAGGAAACGTATTGTAACAGGATCGGGAAATTCGACGAATTTGAGTTTTCGAACGATGGACAGACACGCTTTAAGCATCCTTGAAGAATCAAACGTTTTTGAGGTGATACTTCCCTTTGTGTGTGTGATAATGTTAGTGAGTGTGTGTATGTATGTTAGAGTATGTGTGCCTATATGATGTTGGTGTCGAAAACCCAGACCACTCGATGAGGTATGAGCAGAAGTTTGAGTGGTCGGATATGATGTTAGTGTGTGTCTGTGGACTCGATATGTCACGAACAAATGAAGCATTTCGAGGATAATTTAATATGATTATTACAATATCTAAATACTGGAACTCTATCGATTTTAAATGCAATCGGATGTTCGTGCAGAAGACCGCTTAATTTCAAATGATATTTTGAAAGAATCATTAAAATTCGGGGCCTTCAATAATGATAAATCAGTAATTATTTTCGACATAATTTTTCGTTAGAAAACGAATGACTCCAATTTTAAAATGTAGCATGAATCGTTCTCGAGATATTAAACGATTTTTTTTAAATAAATTTATCAAAAAATTACATAAAATTAAAAATATGATATGGGAAATACGTGACTTTCCCTGAAGATTTAAATAAATTTTCTCTTTCTTTTATGATTCATTACATTGAGTTTCATAGCACAAAATTACACGGATAATTATTTGAAATGACGCTAAATGTGCAGTTTCGTTTCATTTTTCGTTTTCATTTAGCGACAGGACGTATTTTAAAGGCGACGTTGCAGAAGTACAAAAAACTAATATCTAAAGAGAGGTTAGTTCAAGAGTTATGGAGTTGGTCTTATTCTTTTCTTCGTCAAAAATTTCGTATAAAACAAGAATTTAATTGATATATTTGGGCATACGCAGTCTTTTATTTTAGACTTAAGTCATTTTTGCGGACCATTTCGCAAAAAGAGTTCTTTTTCCCCCCGAATTCCAAAATCAACTCAGTACCAGGGTAATCCACAATTGAATTTTCTACCAAATTTTTTTTAATTTGGTCAATTAATTTTTCTGATAGAGTGGATACATACTGTTTTTGCGGGGATGTTCTTTCTTCTATTCCAAATCGTACCAAAATCTAATCAGCATCAGGGTGATCCACAAGAGACTTATCTACCAAATTTTGTGAAATTTGGTCAACTAATTTTTTAGTTAAAGTGGATACATACATTGTACAGACAAACAGACACATACACTCAGACGCCAAGGGCGTGGTAGCTCAGTGGTTAGAGCGCGGAAAATTCCACTCGGTAGGCCCGAGTTCCATTCCCTCCGTTGCCAAAACTGCCGCCGTGTTCACGCGGAGTACGATCACGTTAAACATGTGGGTCCGTAAGTCTTTCCGAGAGGTTGGTGGTATGGGAAGGAGGGTACGGTCCCTGCGGATGCCTCCCCCACTGGGTTCCGGTCTACATTGGGTGGCTCTTCCCGGCCGTCTAAACAGTTACATTACAACTTTCTGGTAGGTCGGACGGTCTGGGCCTCAACAACACTCAGACGCCATGCTGGAAATAGTTTTGAGTTCTAGAATGTTCGATACGGGTAGATCTGTCGAAAACTAGAGTTGAGATTTTCGGCACACATTCCGATACTTTCCCTATACATTATCATGCATTGTAGGGAAAGTAAACAGTAGTTAAGTATCATCAAATAGATTTACTTTTCACATTCAATATTATGCAACACATCTGTTAATATAATTCTCGGGGATCTAGTACATTCTATTCCAGAAATAATATACTTTATTCGTTTTGTATTCTGACGCCAGAGAATTCACTCATAGTCATTTATTTCACAGGTTCACCATTATCATTTATCAATAGTTAATTGCATTTTGATGGAGATTTTGCAAGTGAGTATGAACAAGTTGCTCTGTTAGGAATTACAAGTTGCCCCAAATCGCCCAACTTCAATTTATGTGGTCTTAATTCAAAGCCAAAATTGTAGTGTAGATCTCTCATAAATTCAATCTCGCATATATTTAATCTCGCATGTATTAAATTCAATTTTTTTTTGTTTCTGTTTGACACTATTATAAAAGCGCAGTGTCATTATGTTATGTCCAGAATACGGATTGCAGCCCCAAGGGTTGAAAAAACGTATGTATACTAAAATCAACCCTGCTGATTCCAAATCCGAAATCAGTTTTTCAAATTCTCCTTTGGATCTGGTGAACTAGCCTCTCAAAATTCGGCCGTGTTTGCTATTTTTGTGCTTGTTATATCTCAGGTCGAAGACGCTGCCACAACATGCAGTTGTATGATCATAACATTTTATTACATGAAGAAACTAAAGGAAAAATTGTATTGAGCTTATGGAGTTAGAGATAAGACCTTTCCTGCTTCTGCATGATTCAACTGAATAGGAAAGTCAATATAGAGAGGTCATTCCAATTTAAATATTTAGAATATAAATCAAGGATTTAATTAAACTAAAGACGAAACATTTAATTCATTTAATAGACATTTAATTCATCTAATAGACATTTAATTCATCTAAAAATTCATTTAATAGACATCCTATTGACGTACAAATAGTTTTTAAAAAACCAGAGCGCTTTCGGGTGTCAACACACCCTTCCTTAGTGGCGTCGTGACGCCACTGAGAAAGGGTGTGCGCTGCTTCACTTAACATTATCGCCTGAATGGGTTATTATTATTATTATTATTATTATTATTATTATTATTATTCGAAATTTTTAGACTCGTTTGGCTATTTTTAGATAATATTTGACAACACTTATGCCAACAGCGTGATGTGTTTTGATGATGTTCATTGTCGAGGAGGAGGGGATATCCCGCCACTGAATTTGTTTCAGCCATTCTTGAAGTCACGAGCCGCCACTGGTAACTGCAAAAAAGACGCCCTAAAAGAAAGCTGCACTTTAAAAACTTCCACTGGGCGCATATAAAAAGTAAAGCAGCGAACAAGATAGGTATAGTATTCATAGGCTAAAAAATAAATAGGAAATGGAAGTTCGAACGATTTGCCAACGCAGTTGTCGGATTTTTCGAAACCGCTCCATAAATCGTCTTTACAACACGATTGGCGAATTTAATCATTCATTCATAAATATCTTTACTGGAGAGAAAAAAACCCAGCGCGTCACTATAATGCTTTTTCTGACCCGCCTTACGTCATGGCAAACTTATTTGCAAAGAATTGTTCGGCTGCGACATAAAAGGAAAATTACACCCTTGGCTTAAACAGTTTCCGAATGTAATGTATTCGCGCTCGTAAAAAAAAGTAAGAGCTTAAAATTATCATACATTTCTTTGATAAATAGAAAGTAGAAAAAAAAATGGAATAACTGAATATGCAATATGTTGCGTAAAAGAAATGTGTTTAAAATATTATTACCTGTCTATTACATATTAATAAATCGATATTTTTGAAAAATACTTTTACTCCATTGTTTCTTATGGAAGAAAAGGACATCTTGAATTAAGTCAAACACATTTTTTTAAACCCGTATTGTCATTCCATACAGTGATACGTAAACTAGTGATACTTAATGGATGCTGTTATGTGCAATGGGGGCTAGATCTTAACCCAGGAAACGCGTTTCTATAGGCGGGTCAGTGAGTGTGACATTAGCACTATGAAAATTAAAGCAAGCAACACACTGGACAAAGACACAGTACAATATCCCATTGGTGTTAAGATGGGAGGAACGCGGTACTCCTATGATCGATCCTCGACAACGACCAAAGCTATCCCCGTATCTAAGCGGAGTATGGGCCAGATAAATCTGTAGGTCCGAAAGTTCATTCGAGATGTGATGAGTTAAGAGAAGAATGGCACAGTTTTTGTGATTGCCCCCCCCCCCCTCACACACACACACACATACACACCACACTGGATTCCGGTCTAAATTGAGTCGCACTTTTCCGGCCGTCGAAGCAGACACTTTCGGTAGGTCGAACGGTCTGGGTAAAGGGAGAAAAAAAAGGACAAAATATTCAGTCGTATTTACAAAGATAATGAGAGTGACACACTTAAATGAAAGAAAATAACGCCAAGATGTTATGAAAAACATCATTGTCCATTTAATTCAAAATTTAATCATTCAGTAATTAACTCCTCACAGAAAATATCGCTAATGGGCGATAAGCATGCAAAAGAACAGGTCATATTCAGATCAAGGTTTGTAGTATTTCGGGTTGCAATATGAGGTGGGTATAAATTTATGTAGATATTAATGTCATTAATAATCAACACAGGAACGGCGCTAATCCGATTATAAGAACCAACTCTCGAAAAACTCGAAAAAAAGAAAAATAACAATGATAAAAAAAATGAATCTAAAAAAATTGCATATTTTACCTGCGAGGCCGTTCAATAATTTCGCTTACAAAAGGAAAATAATGAGGAAATATAATAACTTTATGTCTTAAAATAAATAATTTTTTTCTATTTAAAAACGTAGGTTTATATCCTTGCTTAATCCGGTGCTTTATGAAACGTTTTTTGCTAAGTTGGACTATAAAAGTGTTCGGTGGTGTATCCAAGAAATAATGGATACAAGGTTAAACCTAAAAAAAAGAAATTTGGGTCAATTTTTATAATATAATTAGCGAAATACACAAAGGCTTAAAGGTGATATAAATTATGGTTCAATTAATCATCATTTAATAGATACAGTAAAATATCTGGAGTTATAGTAACGGGTTTCTTAAAATTATAAAATCCCAGTTCCATATTTAACACAATGTACGAAAAACAAGTTTGTTTTACGCTGATTTTTCTTCTGCGATACAAACTAAAATCTAATAAGACAGTTCACCGAAAAATTTCCTAAAACTACAGTAAGAAATTAAAAAAATATATAGCACAGACTAACACACAAATTCATGTAGATGGTTGCAGATTTATTATTTTAGTATTCAATCTGGTCTGAATCTAAAGGATGAAGAAAGTTTGAGCCAAGACTCAAAATTTTGAGCCTTGGCTCAATTTTTTGAGTTCCGACCAGAATCGTTGTTTTCGCGAATGTATCGAAACCATGATGTCGTTTCATTTATGTATATCTAGATTTGTTTTAAAAGTTTTAAAAAATATTTTCTCTATTCATGGCAGAAATATACAACACTTAAAACAATGTATTAATATTATTTCTTAATTTTTTAAAAGTACATTTTTAAAGGTAACATTTCTTTTTTTTACAAATAAAACCTAAGCCCCTTTCAAACCTCTTAAAGAGAAATGTGTTCCAATTTGGCACGCGGTTCGGGACTCATTGTCCTATGTCTCAGATCGCGCAGACATCCAAAAATTATAGAAATCTGTATAGGGCCACTTTACCCCTTACAGGGGCCCCTAGACAAAATCAAATTCCAGGCCCCTCATAAAACTTTCATAGTAAGATGGTACATTGAGAACGGAAAATGAGTCCCCCAGAGCTTTGTGGGCTTTCCAGCATTTGCTTATTTGTCAAAACGGCGGAGGATATGCAAGGGTGTGTGTCTAGCTCACGGGCTTAAATCTGGCCCGAATCGTAGATCTGATTTTTTAGAAAATTCTTCCGGACCGGAATCGGTTTTAGTTTCTAAACATTTGGGTCAGTTCGGATGTATTCATTATTTGAAAAATTTATAAATGAAATTTAGCAGAGTACGCGAAATTATTTTGTTCATTTTAGCCATGCAGACATGGATGTACGAGATCCATTTCGACGATAAGCCCTCGCAATTCCGTCTCAGTAACTTAATTGGGAGTATTATTAACTTAATAGGGAGAGCATCGATATGTGGATCAATAGAAAGATATGTGGTTGAGTCCTGCCAGAAAGGCTTTTTACAATGGCGCCCGAAGAAATTAACCCTGCTGGTGAGTGCAGTGATGTTAGGGGTCTGAGAATAACTCTGGAACATGAGCGGGATAGAACTTTTTTAAGAGGGGGCAAACTCAAGGATAAGACGCACAACACTGACTAGCTTGATGCCTACCTTTGTGACCTTGGACTTCCAAGTGCCCCCTTTCCCTCCCCAATGGACACCGGTGGCCTAGAATGACTTGTACGAATGCAGTGCTCTCTGACATATAGGACGCCGATTTCAAATTGGAAGGCTACGGAACACGTAGGATACTATAACCCGGATAAAAATTGTAGTATCAGGAGGGTAACCATCGATTTCTTCTCGAAGGGTTGCATGACGGTGAGAAGTACGAAGATCCATAGTTCGAGGTCTGCCTTGGGCAGCAAAGTTCTTTACAAATATTTAAAATATCAACATTAACCATAAATCATTGTACAAAAATTGTACAAATTCAGATTTTTGGCACAGGCTTTTGGATAAACATCATTTTGGACCAGACCGAGCCGAGACTCAGGGGTCTACGATAGCTCGGCTAGACCAGGATTTTACATTTAAAAGAATTTTGAGGATCGGGCCAGGTTCGAGAACTGGAACTGTCGGGTTGAAATATTCAGTTTGTGAACTGGAACTGTCGGGCAAAAGTCTGAAATTCTGGTCCCATGTAGACCTCTAATAAGAATCGCTCAAAAAGTATTAGCTGTTGAGATGGATGTGTAAACTCATCGAAGAACCAGTAACGTCCCGAGCTTTTCCGAGGCCCCAAGCAAACTTTCATGAAAAGGTCTCATCTGGCCACAATAAATACAGCAGAGCGTCACATATTCAAAAATTGGTAATCCGAAAAGTCGATTATCCGACAATTTAATTATGTTGTTTTTACAAGTTGAAAAAATAATAATAAAATACGGATTCATTAAAAGACTAACATATACGTTAGTCTTTTTTCTCTTGGTTCTGGAATAGAAGGATCCCCCAAGTCAACACTATTTTGAGGGTCTTTGTATGATATAAAATATCTCCGGATTAGAAACTACCTTGTCGAAATGTATATTCCGACCCCGGTTATATAACTAAGCGCTCCATAGGAATTATAGTATCATGATCTCAATATGCTCAATTACAATTCGATAAACAAGTTGTAGCCAAAACGTTGTCAAGAACACTATAAGCTGATGCATAAATTCCTAATAATAAAATGTAGAATTATATAGAATACCTAGAAAACATATGATTAGGTATAATGTAAAATGCACTAATGAGCCTTTAAATGAGCCCTTTTGCTTGACCCTCCGGACGCCCCTGCGAAGAACATACATCCAACATACGAAGAATTAAACAATATATGCCGATTCTACTTAATATTACAGCATAGGAAATATTAAAACGCACATCTGGGATCAAGCTTGTACAGAACGTCCGAAAATTATGACCTTGTTTCATACTTCGCTGATTCTACGTGAAAAATTAAAACAAAGAGAAAGTTCGTCGGGTTGTGAAGCAAGAAAAAAATATAAAGCAATTTACTGTCCGATAATCCCTTATTTGGCAACGTCGGGTGTATAATTTTCTTAATTTCCACTCCCAAATCGTTGCCAAAGTAGCTGCTCTTTCTCAACTGTTACGTGATAATGTCAAGAAAGTCACAATCTTGTAACAAACGTTGTGAAATAACGGGCTAAAAATAAAGAAATCTCTCTTCTGATTATGGATAAGTAATAAATATATAGAACACGGTTAAATATTTGAGATAGGATTTGAATGAAATCATACAAATCACGACAACAGAAGGGACTGGTCTGCTGCTAGAGACAGGCTCAGCCTCTCCTGTTTAGAACAAAAAAATCTGTTGTGGGCAACACATGATTTTTCCTACATAATGCAATGAATTTACGTCTTTCAAAGTGAAAAAATGATGTATAAGATTTATGGCGTAATGTTTTTAATGTTAAATTGTACATTTGGCGATTTTTCTGGATGATAACATGTAAAACTATTTCGAAATGCCCAATTAACTTATATTTCGCACAACTTTAAATTGACAATTATCAATATGGATAACATCCCCAATAGTAATATAGTCCATATATTAAAATATTTTGATAATTAATGCATCAATTTAGCGCCATTTTCGTTAACTTGATGTCATTTTTAAAAATGTTAATGATATCTTCGGCAATCTGGGTCGAAATATGGCCAAGTTTGCGATATTTTACTAAATGAGTCGCCAAGTTCGCTAAACTTATCGCCAAGTGTTACCAACAGACGGAGAGAAAACCATTCTTGCATATAAATGACTGTTGGCGAATTGTTAAGCATCACAATACAAAACTATTACACAAAATATCCTCTCTCGTGAATGGAACGAACAAGATCCACGAAAATGATGTTAATAAATTTGTCGCATAATATTACGTATAAAAAGTGAACATATTTCACAACAGTTAATATTTTTTTAATTTTATGTGATGTTTCTGATAATTTAATTTAAAAAATGTGCAATATCTTGGAATGGTTCATCCTAGCGTTCTAAAGTTCATGTTAATCGTTTTCTAATGAAAATTGCGCAACAAATGATTATTTGCAAAACATTAATGAGGGTTCTGATTTTTTATTGACTTTTTCACAATTTCATTAAAACATTAGGAATATTTCGAACAATCGATTGCGTTTAAAATCAATGGGATTTTAGTATTTATTGTTTGTAATTTTTGTACCAAATTTCATTCGAAACGCTCCATTCGTTCATGGGATATCGTCTCCACACACACACACACACACACACACACACATCACCTCAAAAACGTTCGATTTGAGTTCAGGGATGCTTGAAATGTGCTTTCCCGTCAAAAACTCGAATTCGAATTTTCGATCCCGTCACAATATTTTCTTTATACATTATACTATGTATATAGCGAAAGTAAAAAGCCTTCACACATTAAATACCATTCATAAAAATTGACTTTATAAATTAGTTTTCGCAATCAGATCTAGAAATATAATTACTAATAGTCTACAAAGGACTTATTGAAGTAAATATTAATATATCTGATCCTGAATAAGCTTCCGAAATAAAAATTTATTAGCAAAAGAATGATCTTTTCAAAATAAAAGGGGAAACTATGAAATGAAGAGAAAAGTGTTTTCTTCTGAAGGTGTTATACTTTGAAAAGCAAATTATAGTACACATTGAAAGCTGAGTATCTTTTGACTGAATTCCATCTTTACACGGCCATTAAGTGTATATTAACAAGAATATTACCATAGTAATAGATTAGCTTTATTGGTATCAATTAAAAATAATTTTTTTACTTTTCTACATACATAGCATAATGTATAGGGTAAAGCACTGTGGCGGGGGTCGAAAATTTAAATTCGAATTTTCGAAGGAAGCGAGAATCGAAACTTTTTTGAGTTGATGTCTGTGTGCGTGTATGCATGTCAATGTGTGTGCATGCATGTTAGCGAGTGTGTATGTTAGTGTGCGTATGTTAGTATGTGCGTATGTATGTTAGTGTGTATGCATGTTAGTGTATGTATGTTAGCGAGTGTGTATGTTAGTGTGTGTATGTTAATGTGTGTAGATATGTTAGAGTGTATATTAGTATGTGTGTATGTATGTTAG
The DNA here is from genome assembly GCA_951213105.1 of Amaurobius ferox. NCBI lineage: Eukaryota > Metazoa > Arthropoda > Arachnida > Araneae > Amaurobiidae > Amaurobius > Amaurobius ferox. Next base: position 134,028,738 of record OX578136.1, read on the forward strand.
TGTATATATATGTTAGTTCATGCTTGTTAGCGAGTGTGTATGTTAGTGTGTGTCTGTTTATGTTAATGTCTGTAATATGTTAGTGTGTATGTATGTTAGCGTGTGTGTATTTATGTTAATGTGTATATGCATGTTAGTGTGCGTATATGTTAGTATGTGTATATTAGTATGTGCGTGTATGTTAGTGTGTGTATGTATGTTAGTGTGTGTGTATGTGATATTTCACGAGCAAATGAAGACTTTTGAAAATAATTTGGAACGACTGTAATCCTATTAATTTTAAATGCAATCGAATGTTCAAAAGCCCCCCCCCCCTCCATATTTCGAATGAATTTTTGAAAAAAAAATCATTAAAATATCAGGATCTTCAATAAGGATAGATCAATAATCATCTCAAGTATATATTTTCATTAGAAAACGAATGATACAAACTTTAGTACTCTAGGATGAACGCTCTCGAGATATTTTTCGATTTTCAAATGAATTTTTGAAAAATCATTAAAAAGCATAGCTTTTAATACTGTTAAATATATAGTCTTATCATTTGTAATTTTTCATTCACTGTTCTCGAGATATTGCACGTTTCTTAAATAAATTTGTCAAATAATCACATAAAATTAAAAAAGTAGTGAATATTATATATGTTCTCTTTCCGTTTGAAATATTATGTAACAAAACTGTTAAAACTCTTGTGGACAGAGTTCATGGATCTAGCTTCATCGACAAGAGAAGATACTTTTGTATTTTGAAGGCCAAGAATTCGTCAATATAGTTATTTATTTAACTGTATTTTTGAATTAAATTTCATTTGCATTTTGATGAGGATTTTGCACGCGAGTATGATTAAGTCATTCTGTATGGACTCATAAGTTGCTAAAAGTGAAATAAATATGGTATACTGATTTTTTTTTCATTTTTCAAAGGACTCATTCTCTTTTAGAAATCAGTGATTCAATTCTGTTCCAGTGCCATTTAAGTAACATTGAGCTTAATTTTATTTAAAAGAAAATAGGGGATATAAATCGAACCTGGAACTTTTGATTAGCGTTCCGGTATGCAGTCCATAAACTATCCCGGTCATGTTTGGTATACAGACATAAATTTTCCAGACACGATCGTTTTTAATTAAATAACAGCCGTCATTGATTTATTAATAAAAAGCAAATTTAAAATGCTTAAAAAATAAGTTTAAAGTTATTTAGGCATTTTTGAATAATTAATTTGTTTAAGCTTTGTTTAATGAAATATTAATGCGTTTTCAAAACAACGGTTAACAGTTAAGCCTCTTCTTCGGTTCTGCAGAGTCTCATCTGAAATATATATATATATATATATAGATTTCCCGTTCATGGCGCACACAGAACAAATATTTGAAATTTAAAATATAACGATGATATATAATCACGGATATAATAATGATTAAAACAACATGGATAACATAATCAGCACTGTCTTACTTCATATTACTCCAACAAGATTGCTTAAAATGTAACGATCTGCATACCGCTGTCGCTCTTGGAGAAGTTAAAGGTCTTGACCAAAACCCTGTTAATAAATAGCAATTCATGTAATACTCCCAGAGCTGACATTTAAGTGCGGTCCACAGTGTACTGGTAGGTCTTAGTAGTACTAGTGTGACCACAAGGGAATCCCAATTATGAGATCAGTCGCATTTTTGCGCAGACGATTTAACTAAAACTAGAAGTTTTATTATCCATTATGTCAGCAATTCACTTTGACGTGATAATGAGAAAATATTTACAATGAGGCATTGACCAGTAGGTCAGCTAGGCTTCTGCTTATGTTTTTAGCAAGGCATGGACAATAAAGGATCCAAAATCCTATAAAGGATCCAAAAGCCTCGCCATGGCGAGGATTTTGGAGGCTATAACTTCACTCAGGAATCTATTGGAACTCAATGGCATTTAAAGAAGTGATATTTGGAGAAATGGAAAACAAAATATTTTGCTACCAAAACCTCACCAAAAATTTTTTTTAGCGACACTACTGTGGCACAGAGTATGCATGCGTGAGAAATTCGACTAGAATTTCACTCTAGATATTGCATGCTGGTGGAAACGAATCGAGTACAATAGAGTTCCGATTATCCGAGTCCAGATTTTTTGAGATTTCGTGTCATCCGTGCCAGCTCCTTTCCCCCCCCCCCCCCTCCAACTCATCACTTTTCTTGATGAAGTTGAAACATCAACTCTCGCGTCCTGAAATTTTATTTTCAGTGAAACCGGGGAAGGAACATAATGATGAACATAATCTCCCACTCATGGAACTAGTAAAAAAGTCTTTCGGCTTCAGAACCTATCCCGGCAAAAGACATTCAAGATCGGATGAATAAGAGTGAGCAACAGGGGAGGTGACCGATGACATAATTATAAATTTGATGAGTGAGGAAAAACAAAAGCGTAAATAGGAGGAAGAACTGAATCCAGGAGCAGAGTTATGAATTTCACATACGGAAGGCCTAGGGCGTGGTAGCCCGGTGGTTAGCGCGCGAGAATTGCACTCGGTAGGCCCGGGTTCGATTCCCTGCGCTACCAAAACTGCCGCCGTGTTCACGCGAAGTACGATCACGTTAAACATGTGGGTCCGTAAGTCCTTCCGAGAGGTTGGTGGTAGGAGAAGGAGGGTACGGTCCCTGTGGATGCCTCCCCCACTGGCTTCCGGTCTAAACTGGGTGGCTCTTCCCGGCCGTCCAAACAGTTACCTTACACCTTTCTGGTAGGTCGGACGGTCTGGGTCTTAACAAGAACAACATACGGAAGGCCTGCCATACATTGAATAGCAGGACGAAAATACACAGAATATGTAGAGTATTATCAAACAAATAAACACATTACACAGCATTTATTATATATATTATTTTCTTTAATGGGAGATCCTAGAGGGGAGGAGATCATTGTCGGAGATGTCAGTGCTAAATTATACTGTACGGTATATGAAACTTTTCCGTGTAGTAAAGAATTTTGCTACTCCAACCGGAAATTGAACCTTGGATCTTCAAACTGACCAGCCGAGACGCTACCGTTGAGCTACTGAGACGAAATTGCAAGCACTTATTTTCGAAGTGGACTCTGCAGTGTTTAATGGAGTTTGGTCGTATCCGAGCTTCGGTCTATATTAGTTCGGATAATCGGGACTCTACTGTATTTTTACTTCATCTGTCTAATAAGAAATGAAGAACTTTTACAGACAATGGCCAGAGAAGATCTTACAATACTGCCTCCTTATAAAACAAAGACAAGCTTTTATAGCATACGGGGTACTTCAATTACAAAAGACTTTAAAAATATCCAAAAAGTAATTGTTTTAAAACGACACATTGGAGATTGTGGTTTAAAGTTTAGTGCTTCGTGTGCGGTCGATAAAAATAGACGTCAGTTTGATTTTATTGATAGAAAAAAAAATCATTAGTGGATCCAGCCCAATGCAGCCGAAATGGTTTTTGCGTGAATAGCGTCTTGTTAAATAAAATTGCAATAAAGTTTATTATTTTTTTATGTTTCATTTGTTTCGTTACAACATGGGTCTATGGTCACTAAAGTTAAATACATAATTACAACAACTGGATTTTTGTAATTCGCGAGCGACTATCAAGTCGATATAAATTTGACAGCGTGTAGTAGTGTTTATAACCACTATATTTTGAAAACCAAGAATCTGATCTGAAAAACAATTATACAGTGGAACCTCGATATGTCGAATTTGAAGGGAGAAGAAGGGAGAAAAGATACTAGTTCCTTACTTTACATATTTTTAAAGAATCACTTACTTTATCTTGCAGACAGAGAATTGGGTATTGCCCAAGAAAATGCTGACAACAAATAAAGCGAAGCTTGAAATGATTGGATACACATTTAATGTAATACCATGTGCGTACATACATTATTAAAATTTAATCTTGCATTTCTTTACTTTGCAAAATAGTCATCAATGACCGTTTGGTTACAGTTACTGAATCCTTTAGTATCTATCACATTTTCCAAATGAGCTAGGCGGATCCAAATGAGCTTAATTTTGTGGCGATAGTTTACTTTAAAACTCTGAATAATACCTTGGTCCAAAGGCTGCAATTTGTGTTGAAGTTGTGTTTGGTTGCATAAAATGAACTTTCACGGATTTTAATTTTAGCACGCTATTATGTCAGCACGCTATTATGTACAGTTGTCCAAGAAGAGAACAATATCGCGATTTTCACGGGACATTTTTCTGTCTAGTTCCTTCAACCAATTAGTGAAAATTTCGGCAGTCATCCAAGCCTTTTTGTTCGCAAAATAAGTCATTGGAAAAGATTTCATTCCTGAAAAACATCGGGGTTTAGCAGATTTAACTATCATAAGAGGTATTTTTTAAACCATCCATATCAGTGCAAAACAGCACAGTTAATCTTTCTTTGCTCCTTTTCTCGCCATGACATGCTTCGCCTTTAATGGTCATAGTTTTATCAGGCATACACTTAAAAAGCAGTCCTGTTTCATCTGCATTAAACACATTTTTTGGATCGTATTTTTCCAAATGAAAAGGTGAAAATGGTAAGATGATCCAAATCGTAAGATGAAAAAATTCGAGATATCGAGACTTTTATTAGAAAAAATTTCGAGTTAAAGAGTTTGTTTTACATTAGTTTTATACCGTGCTTGAAGGGAGATGAAAGAAATTCGAGATATCGAAAATTTCGAGAAACCGAGGTTCGACAGATCGAGGTTCACCTGTAGTATATCCTTATTAGGCCATTGTAAATAGAGTCTACATTATATTTCTGCTCAAGTGTAGTTTATTTTAGCATTATTGAATAGGAATACCCTTCGACAATAACCCTTATGTGTCTAATAAATGCTATCTGTAACAGTTTATTGTCTTACTATTTAAAAAACTACTCAACAGCTTTGTAATTATCTTTTACGTCTACCTCTCTTTGTTGCCCAGTTCGTTATCCTAACTGTTTAATTATCCACTGAGGGCGTTACAATACATTTTATTCGATCGGACGTGATCACTTTACTATAGATAGACCTAACATGTACACACGTCTGGACCATTCTGTACATTGTTATTGAAGTTCTTAAGGATTTTCCTGGGAACCCTGTATAGCTCGGACCCTACTAACATCCTGACAGACAGCATAAAATTAAACTTATCGCAGATTTATTAATTAGGTGAAGCATCTTTTCAGCCATCAGACAATGTAATTTCCTGTACCTGGAAAAAAGAAATAACAATTTTGAAAGTTTTCTAGCACCTGGTTATTTATTTACTTCCGCCGCAATGAAAGAAGTTTCCGCGTTTCCGGCTCAACCATTTGATGCCACACACATACACACACACACATAAAAAAAATATCATGAAAACTTTTTAAACATGGCGCCAGTTATAGATTATACTGTCTCGCATTCAACCCTTTTCCACGTGTTGCTGCGGGCTGTACAAAACGCAGCGTAATATCAGTTTGCGTGCTGTTGCGTAATATATACGTTCTATCTGTAGAAGGGGAGTCAAGCTTCTGCATACTAAGTGCCCGTTCCAAGTGAGCGATCTTTAAGGTCGTGAGGTGCTTCAAAAATTTATGTTTACGGAAATAGTATGAGAATCTTTAGCGAAAAATAACTGGTCTCCACTCGATTTTCTCATACTTTTATTTCTGTATTGTTTAAGTCTATTTAGTATATCATAATCGGTTTCAGAAATAAAGATAAAAGAGAAAAAAAATGTGTGCAGCATACGACTTTCCCTACATAATGCAGTAACTTTGCTTCTTTCACTACGAAATTATTATGCACATGATCCCAGTAGCGTTGCTTGAAAAAAATTGGAGAGAGGGGAAGGGGGTAACCAAGTATTTTGTTTTCCATTTCTCCAAATGCAATTTCTCCGAAATTCAATAGATTCGATGGGTTTCTAGGTGGGGTTATGTTATAACCCCTTAGACCCCCCCTAGGTGGTGTCATCACGGGGGTTATGTTATAACCCCCTCCCCCCACCTGATGACGCCACTGCAAGATCCACGAGAAATATTTTTGGCTGAATTAATACCACATAGATGGAAATTGGGAACTTTTGGCAACTTATTTATTAGTTCAAACACTATGATTTTTTCATACTCCCGTACGAAATCATCAAAATGCAATTGACATTAAATTAATATTCCGTAGTGGCATCCTATTGACGAATTCTTGGGCGTTAAAATATAAAACTATTACAAACAGTATCTTCTTTCGTGAATGGAGTAAACTAGATACATGAATAACGTTAACAGATTTGTTGTATAACATTTCACATAGGCAGAACCTATTTGATGACTAATCCCCTTGCTATTTTTTAAATGTTATGTAATATTTTTTTATGAATTTATTTGAAAAACCTGCAATGTCTCTAAAGCGGTTCATGTTACCGCTCTAAAGTTTGTGTTATTTCTCTTTATAATGAAAAATTACATTTGAAATGATTATTTATTTAAGAGTATTGAAGGTCCTGATTTTTACTAATTTTTTCAATAGATCATTCTTTAATCGTGTGATATGTCAAGAACGGTCCATGCTAGATTTCTAAAGTTTCTATTTGTTTTTAATAAAAAATTACATACGATCAAAATTTATTTATTACAATTGAAAGTCCTGATTTATTATTGATTTAAAAAAATAATCATTCGAAAATTGACGGTAGAAAAGCTTTTCGAACATTTGATTGTGTTTCAAATCAATAGAATTCCAGTATTCACCGATTGTAATAATGGTACTAAATTATTTTCAAAACTCTCCATTCGTTCGTGAGATATCGCATACACACACACATACACATATACACACAGACGTCACTCCAGAAACGTTCGATTCGAAATCGGGGATGCTTATAACGTACTTTTCCGTCGAAACCTTAAATTTGAATTTTCGATACCTTTACAATACTTTCGCTGTATTCCGTTTATACTATGTGTGTAGGGAAAGTAAAAATGTCTGGCGCCAAAATATTCCAAAGTGTTTAGTTCTACTTGTTTCATAATCATTATTAAAATACAGAAAAACAACAACAAAAAACAGAGAGAGAGAGAGATGCAACTTTTTCAGATTTATTATCCAACTATTGCGCTTAAATATTTCGTATAAATTCTTTAAAAGTTTATTTTTTCAAATTGGCAACACCTTAGTGACGCTGATGGATGCATTTTGCTTATCTGTATCTGCATAAACTATTTTCATACCTATTAACATCCATATCATAACAGCTCAAATGATCCATTTTTCTCATATTTATATGAGATATATATTATATGAGAGTATATGAGCCATATGCTATACCTTGTTCCGAGAATCATCATTATTTTCTATAAAAAATAATGCTATGAAAATCATAAAAGTCCAATAGTTCGTAATTTAATAATGAGATGGAATAAAAATTGTATCTATTTCTAGGTTTCATGTAATGTGTCTACACCTAAAATTTGACCAGTCTTTCATTCCGCAAGAGCTTATACTTAAATAAAGTTTTCAATAGAACAAAGCAAGATTGCTTTCTGTTATCTCACGGACACAGTTAAAACTAATTATTCGTTTCTCTGTAGCTAATCTGAAGTCTCGAAAATGTTCCGACACCACAGGAACTGCTTTCGGCATTCCTCTAAAAGCCATTTTATTCTAAGGAAGCCGTTAAAAAAATTCCAGATTAGAAACAGCGTTCATGGACGGAAGTTCTCTCGTTTATGCAGCACAATGAATCAGATTCGTACAAATTTTGTTGAACTTTGTGGAACGAACCTCCTTTTGTTCAAATTTCCTCCGTAAATGGCGGATTCTTTTGAACTGCTGAAAGCGCACGAAAAGCGTTGAAATGGCAAAAGAATAAAAATGTGAAGTTTCCGGTTTTTAAGTCGTTAATTCAAGAGAGGCATAGGTAATGGGGAAATGCTTTAAAATGGCAAGTAATATGCTATAACCTTAATTTGAAACCTTAATTGGATAAATAAAGAAATCTGAAGTTTTAGGCACCACTCGACTTTCTCATGCATTCGTATTCTCTAGTACCATTTTTATCCTAATCCGTTTCAGAATAAGAAAATTAAATCTTTTGATCATTTGTTCTTAACATATTTGTGACATTTCTTAACATTTTTTTTTTCAAGTTTGCAACAAGACTGTCACGCCAGTAATCAGGATGAATTCGAATATTTTGTATTAATATATACTATTTTAATATTATTTACATCCATAAAGTAGTTCAAACTAATATTTCCCCCGTAGACTATACACAGCGTGATCGAAAAGTCACATACACTGGTGTTCAAAATAATTTTTACATACATAAAAATAATGATATTTCATAAAATAATGAACCAACCTGATTTATTTTTCAGGGAAATGGGCAAAAGGCAAACTTAATTTTAATTATCCAATCCAGTTTGATCAAAACGTTTCTAATATGCAAATAATGACATTGCTTCAGCCAAGTGCACGAAGTATGTTTTCCTGCGAACTTCTGCAATTCAAGATTTGATTTCGGTGTTTATCGACTCAAAACAGTTTTTATGGCTCCGAAATATTATTTGGAAAAAGATTTGAGGCAGTGAGCTGTCGGTCGTATAGAGGCTGGGCAGACATTGATGGAAGTTGCAAGATGACTGAATGTTTTACGACAGACAGTCTCTGTCCTTTAGAAACAATTTTAAGATTCTGGAACGGTTGCTAGGAAGCCTGAACAATGCCATAGAAGAATAACAACTGCTTTTCAAGATCGGTTAGATCCGTAACTGCTCGTTGCAAAGGGAAATCGACTGATAGGCAGCTGAGTTTAGAGCTTGCAGCTGCCACTGGAACTTCAGTATCGCGACAAATTGTATACAGAAGACTTAATGAGGAAGGCCAGAAATCCAATGGTATTTGTTTCATTGACCTCACAACATAAGAGGGTCCGTCTGAATGGGTGCAGAGAACATGAGAGCTGGAATCAACAACAATGGGTCTATGTTCTTTTCAGTGACGAGTCGAGGTTCAGTTTAACCTCTGATTCTAAACGTATAAACATCTCGAGGAAGTCAAGAACTCGAAATATTCTCGTCAACATGGTATATGGCCGTTACGGTGGTTCCGATCTGATGGTATGGGGAGGCGTAATAATCAATGGATGTATGTACTCTCCTGCACGTGTTTGACAGAGGATCTGTGTCTGGCCAGAGATATCGAGATGAAGTCTTGCAACCCTAAGGCCTTATAGAGGTACATGTAGATATGACTATCTTTTTATGGATGGTAACGCTCGCCCCGATCGAGCAAAGCTGATTGATACATTTCTAGACAGCGAAGGTATAGAGTGAATAAACTTGCCAAATCTCTTTGAACCCGATTGAGAACTTGTAGGACGTAATTGAAAGATCTGTTGCACGACGAAATCTTCTTCCTAGAGATCGCAGTGCTTGGAAGACCGCATTGCTGGAGAAGTGGACTGCCCCAAACTCCAACTAACCACCTTATGAAGGGCATGAAATCACGTTTTGATATGTGTATGCGAGTTAGGGGAGACATTCCCTATAATAAGTCTGAATTTATTTCCAAGTTATTCAATTTTTTTCTAAAATATTTTTGTCACTTATTATCTCAATTTTAATTATTTCCTAATTAGTTCTAGATCGTACGCACTCACATTAAATTTTTGAGTTTATGTGTTATGATGATATGTATTACCCCCAGAAAAATTCATTTAATTTGAACAGTTGTTAAGAAATCGGTGTTTTTGTTCATGTAAAGATAATTTTGGACACCAGTTTATTTTAATATCATATATTAAAATTGATATAGTACAAATTTTTTCAGTTAGATGGTACTAACATTCGCTCAATATAGTAGAAACATATTTTTTTTATCAAATGGCCAGGCACTTGACTTTCATCATTCGCCTATACATCGACCAGAACGTGAACCATTTAGCCGTCCTAGGACGTTGCTCCAGGTGCACCAGAGGGGGGTGGAACACACTGCGCCCAACAACACAACATCCATGCCTTACGTGGTACTCGAACACACAACGCGGCGGTACAACAATCGCTTGGAAACGCTCGTCTTGACCGTTCGACCACCGCGTCAGCTATGGCAGGAACATTGTTTGCCGTTTTTAATACGTCAGATGATGATTACAGACTCTATTTTTTTTATTAATTGAAGAGCATGGTATTTTCCGAAAGTGAAGAATATTTTATTTTAGAGCAATATTTCTCTACCACCAAAACCAACAAATATATGAATAGGTTAAAAGCACTTTGCACAAATGATAAGAAAAACTTGAATAACGCATTCAAGCACAAATAAAATTAAAAATGCAGTATACAGCTGTTTCGAGGATACTTTGGATCCCCTTCGTCAATGATGGTATACATACCTCGTCAATGATGGTATACATACCTCTATGTTTATTCTGTAGGTGCCCATTTCGGGCACAACGTACGGTTTATTGGTTCTTTGGTACTAACGAAGGGGATTCAAAGCATCCTGAAAACAGCTGTAAGCTGCGCTTTTATTTTATTTTTGTTTGAATGCGTTAGTTTTCCTTCTCATCCAATATATCTGCAGGCCGGGCCGAGACTCAAATATTATTGAACCCTCTCATCAAATATTATTGAACTCAAATATTATTGAACCTGGGTTCGATCTTTAGATTTCAAATTGTGTTCAGACTTGGACTAGATTCGGGCTTATTGCTGTGCTAAGTAAAGTTTAAAATTTCGGTCCTTGTAGACCTCTAGGATGAACCCCCGACTCCCTTAAATACGCCCCTTTTTATAGTTTATCATTGATGTTTAGCAGATATTGCAAAAAAAATTTGTAATTTTTCAAGCTTGTCTGTTTTAATTAGTTTCAAGGGGCCTCTCTACACTGGGAAATGAAGGCCCCAGTTCAGTTGGCGCGTGCATAAATCAGCCCCTGATGACAGAGTTATCTGCATCGTGTAAAACGAGCTCATTCCGGGAGGACCAGGGAGGGTTGCGAAGCATGTTTCGTTCATCTCTGCGCATACTCATCTCTCCTGTGCACTATAGATCTTGTAAAAACGTCTATAAATCGTTTCCCGTCAGAGCTGAAGTCCGCAGTTGTTTCGCAAAACGTTGTAACTGGTTTTTTGTTAAACTCCAAAGTATATTGCATTTCATCTAAGAGGGAAAGCAGAAAAATATATATATTTAAGAACATATGTTTAGAAACGTGTTGCATATATTTTTTCCTTGTCTAGCAAGACCTTCAGGATAGCAGTAATAATTCTTAGTATGTGATCATGCTTTTATAATACGAAAAATATCTGTACTATAGAACATAGAGACTTTCGCGATGTATAATTAAAATTTATCTAAAATTCCTTTTTCATGCCTATTATCATTATGAAATGGTTAAAAATAGTTGAACTAGACCAACCAAATAAGTTTGTGAAAGAAAAAGAAATCGAAATGTCTGTTATTGTTACAAAAGAATTAAAGCTATATTTGAATTTTTTTTACGATGAAAGTTTTACTTCTGAAATTTGCATTATTCAATTTCTTCACTGATATTATAGGCAGGATATGCAGATACTGTTTAGTATTCAAAAACATGCCTAAAGTGAAAACTGAAGTCTTACAAGTGCTAATAATGATTGAAGTAATTCCGTGTATGCGGGACATATGAAGGTCACGGGATAATTACAGGGATCTTTTCATGCGTTCTTTAACGTTATACATCGGGAATTGAGTTCCTACGACAAAACGATCGGATACAGACTCTTTCCCATACAGTGCCGATGAAAGTATGTTATTATCTTGAACCGATACTTATGAACGCAGTCTAGAGGGAGAGAGGTGTTCAGAACCTCCCCCCAACCCCCCGTTTCCTTTCTTCACCTGTCCAGAGATTTTTGCCTTGAGACAAACACTCCTCCAATATCGTGATGTTTGGGAAATATAAGGTCATCGCACTGGGGAGATAATAAAAGACAATTGTTAAATCGATAGACCGAAACTGAAATAAATGCAGTAAAAAGTGCTAAGTTCACTAAATGGTTCCACAAGTTTTGGTTAATTTTGACAGGTGGCCAATTCTATGAAGGTGTAAACAAAATATATAGTGTGATAATTAAACCAACCTCGTTCAGATCTCTTAGCAGATTTATTTATCAGCCGTAAAGCGACCTGATTTAGCGGGAATATTTTTAAATGCACACTGAAGCTATTTCTTCAAAAATATATAGGTTTAAAAAATATTCACCATTCAATGTATGTAATCAAAATAATATTGTCTACCAATACAAACCTATAGATCTTATAAATGTTCATCACATTTTAAAAGCAATTTTAATTGTTATTATTATTTTATTTATTTATTTTTTTTTACAAAAGAAAATTATTTTTTACTCCACAAATTCTTTTGTTCTACATTTAGTTTCTTGTGCATAGAATTTGATTTAATGGAACAATATATTGACGTGTGCACGTGTCTTTTATTTATATATTTAAGCATTACAAACTAGAGACACATTTATGCTTTACAATTATAAATGATAATATAGACTGAATTACGAGAAACATTTTCAATGACCATTATTACTTTCGTATAATATTGTATGGCATAAGCGTAACCAAAATCTCGAAAGAGGATATTATGGGAGGATGGGGGGTTAGTAAACCGGAATTCGTTTTCTAATAAAGACAGCATGAAGAACTAATGTAATTTATAACCCCCCCCCCCCCCCACATTTTTTTAAGAATTTAATTTCTTCGCTGATTTAATCCAATGATTGAATCGTGTACCAAATTTCAAGTCTCTATCTCTCTTAAAAAAAAAAAAAAGATATTTCTCATTTATTCAGCACATCAAACATTTTGTTGTGCGGCTCCCCTGAAGTAGCAAATATTGGAAAACTAAAATTGTTACCTTTCAGATATTCTATCCTAGCACCAAATTCAAAGTGTCTATTTCATCGCAAGTACATCAAGTACATTTTTCTATCATTTTACACTTCGAACGTTTTAGTGTGGGAACGTTGATTTAAATGAATCTTTTTAAAAAAGTCAATTCTTTCTAAGGAGTTTTATCGAACGATTGCCCCATTTACCAAATTTCAAGTATTTATCTCATTTAATAGAAATCATATCTTATTTATTCGGAAAATATACTATTTTGATGAGCGGCATTTCTAAATTAGCAAAAATTAGAAAACTGAAACTCTTATATTATCTTATCAAACGAAAATATTAAAAACTGAAATTTTCTCTATATCGAACGATTTACACTTACATCAATTTAGATTTTACTTAGCATCACGAAATATGTTTTTTTTTTGTATCATTTCATATTTCGAACAGTTTGGTGCAAAAGCACGGACTTAAATTTTTGAAAAAATCGATTCTTCTTAAAGGGCTTTATCAAACGATTAGGTCATGAACTAAATTTCAAGTCTCACTTGAAAGAAGATACTACTTGTTTATTCGGCAAATTGAATATTTTGATATGCGGCACCCCTAAAGTTGCAAATAATGAAAAACTGAAATTGTACACTTTCTTCCTTTCAAAAAATATACCCTTACACAAAATGTATGTTTCATTGAGAAGTATGTTTTTCTATCATTTCACCTTTCGAACGTTTCAAATATTTTATTGATATACACGTTTAATGTCCAATTTAATAAATTATTCACTAAATTTTAAACTTACTTCAATAGGATTCATTCTGAAAGCGTTGATTTGAAACTTCCAAATATTTAAATCTCTAAAAGACACAGATAATTGGCATTTGCTTTTTACTCAAATCACTATCCCTCCTTACGATGTCTTTTAGAATATCTTTAACTGTGTCTTCCATATTTGCAAATTGCTTTATATCTATGCTTTAAATCATATCTATTGAGCTTGTCATGAAACAACATCTTAATCTCTTCAACGTATACTGGGTAAAAAGAAAACGAAACAAGGCCGATAATACTGTCTAGAACCACTAATTAATCAACGGAGTAATATATTTTAAAACGTTAGTATTTCCACACTAAGTAGACAATGATTAAAATATGATGTGGTGGCTCAAATTGTGTGATGTATAAATTGTAGACCCCAAACAATTATCAGGAGTCGCCGTCATATTTATTTTCCCCTGTTTATAAATCTTTCACGACTTCAAAAGAAAAAAAAAAAGGGGGGGGGGGGGAGGGGCATTACTCACACTCGCTCACATTGTAGATAATAGCATATGTTTCGCGCTTATTAGGCGCACTTCAGCATGGAGTAGGCACTCAACTTCAGCATGCAATGTCGGCAAGGAAAATTGCTACATGCCACAATTCTGCGAATTTCTATGGAAATTGACAAAGTCTGTCTTACCACGTAACCGGTTTGAAACTTCTTCAAAATTGAGTTTGGGCTACTTGAGGCAGAAAAGGTTAAGTTCATAGTCACAGAACGCGACTTTAAGAGGCGTTTCCAAAGTTAGATTCACGTTCCCATTGCAGATAGCAGCATCTGTGGCTACGAACTTGGCCGTTGCAGTTTCCTGTTCCGGTAACCCCAGCTTAATTTTGAAGAAATTCGAAGTCGGCTAATAAGACTGAACTTGTTTGTTTCGATAGAGGTTCACAAAATTGAGGAACACGTACTGCCACCAGTAGAATTTTTCGGGCCCCTATGCAGCAAATGCGAGGATCGACTACCACTATTTAACAAGTTATTGATATTTTTTAATAAATTGTTCATGTGGCCAAGATCATCCTTTTGCCCCCCCCCCCCCCTTGTCGCGGTATGGGGCACATGTTTTCTTCCTGCTATTTCAGATTTACGGGCGAAAACTCTTAGGTCTTCACTACCTTAGATTTTTTTTAATCTGCTATTTCAGATATCCTTTATTTCATGCAAATGAGTGCGAAGTAAGCACGATGTTATTTGAATGATGTTGTTGAATCTGATGTACCAAACAACAAATATCATGGGTAAAATAGTTACAAATTAGAGACCGAAGACAGGAGATAAATGTGAATTTGTTGAATATTGAAGTCCTCCTCCCCAAGTTCATATGACCTCCCCTCCTATTCAATTACTCATTGTTCGTTGTGATATACTAATTGCACACTGTTCCAAGAAATTATATTTAGGTTTTCGTCTGTCACATAACATCGGATATAAAATATGAAACCAAAATAATAAGAAGTCTCAGTCTGATATTAGAGGGTGGGGAATGTTGAGACCCAGACTGTCCGACCTACCAGAAAGGTGTAAGGTAACTGTTTGGACGGCCGGGAAGTGCCACCCAATTTAGACCGGAACCCAGTGGGGGAGGCATCCACAGGGAGGGTACCCTCCTTCCCCTACCACCAACCTATCGGAAGGACTTACGGACCCACATGTTTAACGTGATCGTACTCCGCATGAACACGGCGGCAGTTGTGGCAGCGTGCAAATCCAGCGTGCAAACCACTGAGCTACCGCGCCCGAAATGTGTCAACAGCACGCGGTGTTCCCAGGTGGTCACCCACCCAAGGAGGGTGGGGAATGTTGTTGTTGAGACCCAGACAGTCCGACCTACCAGAAAGGTGTAAGGTAACAGTATGGACGGCCGGGAAGTGCCACCCAGACGTTCCTCATAATGTCAGGGTAATTGAGTCGGTAGAACGTTATTCTTAAGATACAGAAATCGGGGAATAGAGTCTTACCCTGTGCATGACTTCATAATGAGATTCTGAAATAGTTTCAATGCTCATGGTTCCATGATATTTGAACGTAAAGAAAAATCGCGTTTATTAGAATCAAATAAGAATGGTAAGCCGGATAATTTACAAAATGAAATAACTATTTATAAATAGACGAATATTTACGGTTCCTAGGAAAGTTCTTAAGCATCCCATAACTTTGTAAGGAAAGGTCCTCAAGTATACACGTTAGGTATATATCTGTTGTAAAATGACCACGTCCGATCGAATAAAAGGGACTACAGCGCCCCTAGTGGAGAATTAAAAAAGTTGGGATAATAAACACGACGACAAAGCAAGATAGACGAAGAAAACCAATTGTAGAGCATAATATTATTTCTGATAATGTTATTTCTAGAATTCCAATGTACATTGTCTCTGATGGATGGAATTTTAAACAATTCTACACTGGACTTCTGCGCATGTCAGTTATTGTTCATGTTAGTTGTTTATTGTATCATTTCTGAATAGGGCAACAATTTGCCAATTACCTTATTCCTTCCAATAAATGCATTCTATAGTAGTTTTGTTGTCTGTTCTTACTTATTAGATGCAACTTCGTTATTAACTTTTTCGTCTATCTGGCTTTGTTGCTGAGTTCGTTATCCTATATTTTTAAATTCTCTGCTAGAGATGCTGCAATCACTTTTATTCGATTGGGCTTGTTTACTTTACTACTGATAAACCTAACGTGTATACTCATGGACTTTTCCTTATAAAGTTATTAAGGTGTTTAAGGATTTTCCCAGTAACTATGTATACTGAGGATCCACTTCAAATATGAAAAAATATAATCATCTTAGTATCTTAAACGATAGAGCGTCGCCTGAACAACCAAAGATGGGTGATTCTAAGGATTTTGCATTCCCCCCTTAGAAAAGAGTTCTGTACAATGTCGCACCAGTAACTTAACCCTACAGATGGGATGCAGTGTATGTATGAAGAACACCGTAATTAGCATTTTCATATCATTTATGAAAACAGTTTTCCCCATCAGCACAAATTGCCATTCCTCAAATACGAAATATTTTGGTACTGTTTAGATTTTATTTCCTTTTGAGCCAGCAAAATGATTCAAACTGGTGGAAATATGACTTGCTAGATTTATCCATTTATCGATTTTCAACGAAATGAACGAGAAATGTTCATTTTAGAAACACCGCAGGAAATTCATAAAAACATGAATTGCGCAGAAACTGATTCACAATGCATATAAGTCGACTGTTTTTCTTCTGCCACACAATCATTCCGTTTAATTTGTCAGATTTTAACAGTTTTAATAATAAAGCTTTACAGAAACTCAGTCTATTCACATAGAAAACGATAAGAGAAGAATTTAGAAGTCTCCCTCCCCCCTCCAATTTCACATGACCTCCCCTCCTATTCAATTACTCATTGTTCATGTTGATGTACTAATTACACACTGTCTCATGTTACTATATTTAGGTTTCCGTCTGTCACATTGCATCAGATGGAATCGGAGATAAAATATGAAACTAATAATGTGGAAGGGGCGCTCGATGGGGGGTTCACACCAGAGCCGTGTTTCAGTAGAAGCAAAAGCACACACCATATTTCTAGTCGGTAAGAATTTTTATTTTATATGAAGGATTTATCCGCCGAAACCGAGATTCTAACACGGGTTTCCTGAATTTTGCTTAGCTTATATAACCACCAGGGCCGTAGGTACAGGATATACACATATATATATATATATATATATATATATACTAAATTATATATATATATATATTATTAAATAGAGAGACTAAATAAATTTAAGGAGAAATACATTGTAGATTATAAAATCTATATTAACGGCAAATTTACATTTATTTATTGAGCTTAATGCAGCATATAACAAGAAAGATCAATCATGCTTAAAGCATTGATTATGAAACACTTTCCAACTTCAATGCAATTTTATTTAAACATATCTCAAATGCAATACATTCCTCGGTAATATTTTAAAACTTATCACAATACTACATTAATTTATTATATTTGAAAACTTAAACCTTCATCGAAAAAAATGAACTTCATTCAAATGACGACACTGAAATATAAATTGCCTGGTTTAAACATCTCTAAAATGTGATACATTCCTCGGTAATAATTTTAGAATTATCATAATACTACGATAATTTATTATATTTGAAAACTTCATCGAAAACAACTGAAATTCATTCAAATGACGTCATAGAAAAAATAACACGCCTGGCTCTCTCTATAAAAGCAGCATTTCATTCATAAATAATTTACCATTCATGTCATTCATCACAATACTATAATAATTTATTTTATTTAAAAATTAAGGCCATGGAGCTACAAGTAATTAAACACTGTGCGTTAAACTTCATCGAAAAAAATCGTCCTTCTCTTTGTAAAATCAATGAATATTTCATTCATATCAGCTATGCAGACTCCATGAACTAAATGATTTTGTGTTAAAAAAATACAGCAAT
Source organism: Amaurobius ferox (assembly GCA_951213105.1). Lineage (NCBI taxonomy): Eukaryota > Metazoa > Arthropoda > Arachnida > Araneae > Amaurobiidae > Amaurobius > Amaurobius ferox. Next base: position 134,046,894 of record OX578136.1, read on the forward strand.
TCTAATACAACTCATTCTACATATTTTGCTGTTTACATTTTACATAGGTGAAAAATAGGCTTCGTTGTAGAAATAATCAAATTTGGATGAGCATTCAAACTCAAATATATTGTAATTGCGTTGTTTCAGTATGTAGATGCACAGAATTTAAGCAAAAATAAAGTAGTTTTAGGACGGATACAACACTCAATATGAATTAAAAAGAACTTTAAAAATCACGATTTTGAGACAAGATGGATGCCATATATCATTTTGAATTGGGTCACGTGATCTTTTCATATCATGGTCACGTGATCGCTTCATATAAGTGGTGCTATTATTATTTTAATTTTTATTTAAAAAACTACTGAATATATTTCGCTGAATTTTTTTTATATATTTTATGGAATAATTTGAATATTACCTAAAATTTTCGAAGCAATTTGTGAATTTTAAATCCGCTTAAAAAATGTTTGAAAAATTAGGTCCCATAGGGCTCAATGTATTTTTTCGACCTGGGTTCAATCCAAAACTAATTGGGTGATATTATTCATTTATATTCCCATAGGTCCTACAGACCGTCTGAACAACATACTAAAATTTCATTTTGATTAAGTCATTTTTACGGCAGTTATTGTGCTAACGGATAGACAGACAGAATGGACAAAGTCATAAACACTTTTCAACTTTGTTGTAAAGTGTTAAAAAAATGCAATTAATAATAACTTAAAGGACACCCAAAGGATGAGAAGAGATATGATAAAACGTCTGAAGAAAAGAGAAAACGATAGAAGGTAAGCCTTTATTTCAGGACTTTTGGACCGGGGAGAGGCGAATGGAACCTCCTGGGGGGGGGGGGCTATTATATATATATATATATATATATATATATATATATATATATTGTAAAGTGTGTTTAGAGGATTACAACTGTTAAACCAGAAGAAATAAAACTTCAATAAGAGAACAAAAGAATGAATAATAATGAATAGAAAGTCAAGAATATGTAAAACAAAGAGACGCATGTACCTCTTAGCTTTCTAAAAGTTATTTTCATTATGTGACTACAAAATTTTGTGCCTTAAATAACTTTAAAAAATGCAGTTAGGATAAAATAAAAAAAGAATGAAGGGAAAGTAGCCAGGATCGAAAGATAATGTTGAACATAGCCAGTTATGTTGTGTTAAAATGATAATCAAAACTGTTGCCACTCGCAAACATATAAATATCAGTGTTGTCTAAAACGTGTTAATGCTAGAAAAATAACGATCCACTTTATATGAGGCACTTACACTTAATTCGACACTTTACATAATCAAACTTTATTATTTAATAACAGTGCACCTTATATTAACCCCATGCTATACACAATGTTGTTGACTTTTGATATCACTGTTACTTTTAGTACCATATATCTACATCTCCTAACACATCTCATGTTAAATGCTTAATTATTTTTTTAGCATTAACACCTTTTTGGCAACACTGCTATTTATGAGTGGCATTGGTTAGTGATTTTGATTATCATTTTGAAAATTCACCAACCGTAAGTCCCACGCCTTCTAACCATTGAACACAAAGGTCCAATTTCTGTATCACCTTCATCTTTAGAATGAAAAAAAGCAAAATATAATGATATTTTAAAATAATAAAAGAATATTTTTGAATCTCATATTCTTTCAGCAAAATACAATCTTCTCATCATGATTTTAATCGATAGTGAAATACTAAATTGCTATTTTAACATTTGTGGAAGTTTTTTTTTTTTTTTTTTTTTTTGTAATTTATAAGTTTGTTGATTTTAATAAAAATCAATTTGTCTATGTCGCAAATATTTTGCTAAATTTTTCATAAATTTCAGTTTCCATGCCAATCTACATTTTAGAAATTTTCAACATCTGACCGGATTTTAATAAGTTAAAAATTAAAGCTATATTTTCAAATATTGGTTCTTTTTTAATCCTTCACAATATTCCTAATGTGAATAAATTATTCTTCATAAGATTTTAAATATGGAAAAAAGAGCCCATTATTAAATTACAAATCTTAAGAAGGTACCTTACACAAAATTCCAGATTTTAGAATAGGTTTTCTTTTTTTTTTTTTTTAACTATCATTTGATAGGTGAAAAACTATTTTTATTTCTTTTACACTTCACATAAGTTCGATGAAGCATGCGAAATAAATAATTCTCAAAATAAGATCATTAAAATGTCCATTCCGGTTTTGTTTAATTTTTCACAAAATTATTTCTCCCCCACCTCCCACAAAATTATTTCGTTTTCAGTAAAATTATTTATTTTAATTTTTAGAATATTAGATTATTTTTCCTTTTTATATTTACTTTTCTCACAATACACGGTAATGTATAGGGAAAGTATTGGTGTCCTGTCAAAAATCGCAACTCCAGTTTTTGACGGATCTACACGTTTAGAACTGGAACTTATCACCACTCTAGAACTGGGGAAAAAATCTTATCTTATTTTTAATATGACGTTTCTGTGTCTGTCTGTCTATGCAACGTATGTATCCACTCCACCTCAAAAACTAATTGACAAATTTTACAACATTTGGTAGATATGTCACTCGTGGGTGACCCTGGCACTGATTGGATTTTGGTACAATTCGGAAAAAAAAGAACTTGCCTTTTTTATGCGAAATGGCCAGTGAAAATGGTCAAATTCTAAAATAAAAGTCCTCGTATGCTCAAATGTATCAATTAAATGCTTGTTTCATTCGTAATTTTTGACGACAAAAAGACGAAGATCAACCCCATAACTGTAGACCTAACCGTTTTTGAGATATTTTAGTTTTCTCGTATTTTTGTAACGTCGCTTTTAAAAATACGTCCAATGCAAATTCAGTGTAATTTCAAACAATTATCCTGGCTATTTTGTGTAATTAAACTCACTTTTACGAATTATGAAATAAAAAAAGAGAAAGAAAATGAATTTGACTCTTAGGGGAAGTTATGTGTTGTCCACATCAGATGTTTTTTTTAAACAAAAGATGAAAATATATGCGGAAAATATTGCACGTGGGCCATGTATGTGCGAAAGATATATATCATACAATTCTATAGAATTTGATTTTTTTTTAAATAAAGGAAAACATAAAACACGGTTTTATTACTTTCTTATGGTAGTATAGAGAACAAATGTCTTAAGCATATACATTTAAAAACTGTAACCACGTGAATTTAGAGTACAGAGACTTTAAAGACCACACAATTTCAAATATTTGCCATGTGAATATATATATATATATTTGTTTTTCAAATGGCCAGGCACTTTGACCTTCGTCATTCGCTTTTATTACAGCGGCCAGAATGTGAACCATTTAGTCGTCCATTGACGTTGCCCCAGGCGCACCAGAGGGGGGCGGATCACATTGTGCCCACAATACAAACGTCCATGCCTTACGTGGGGCTCCAACCCACAACGTGGCGGTCGAGCGATTGTTACGGAAACGCTTGCCTTGACCACTCGACAACCACGTCGACTGCCATATGAATATCCACTCTACTTTCTCATGCATTCACATTCTATTTAGTTTCATTTGTATCAAACTAATTATCAGTATATAAAAAAGAGATGCATATTTTTCAGATTTTGTGCCAAAATAATTTTTTTTAAATATTCCCTAAAAAATCTTTAAAAATGTATTTTTTCAAATTGGCAACAGCTGAGTGACGCAGATGATATGGATGGATTTGGCTTTTATATGGGTTAATATAAACTATTTTGATACTAACAGCCATAGAGTGTTTGAAATTACCACTTCCTTCTTATCCTACTATCTTTACTGTTCTGGGAATTATCATTGTTTTCCACAGGTAATGATACTATGAAAATCATAAAATTCGAAGTTCTAATCATGAGAATCAGTAAAAATTCCATCTAGTTTCAGTTTTTGCACGTGAAATTAGATTGGAGGTAGACAGATTCGTTCTTGAGATCGTGTCCTAACCTCACACACATACACACATCTAGACACACATATATGCACATATATACACACAGATGAGCATCTTTCTAAAGTGGTCGAATTGGGTTCGGGACGTTTTTAAACGTGCTTATTCGTCAGAATCTCGAATTCGAGATTTTTGGGAAATATTTTATAAAGAGTAACGCGTTACTTCCGTCATGGAATTTCGTCATTTTCATCCTGCAATTAAATGAGTTTATCCCGCATCGAAATGTAATATATAGCGAGCAAAGATGTCTCACATAAAAAAAAGCCTGAAAATATGAATTTCCTACTTAGCTTGGTGTAATTAATATGAATAATAGCTTTAATTTGGCCCTGCCACGGAGGATTCAACTTATTTGAATTCTCCCCCCAATACAGAAAAAAAAAATTTCGTGAGCAATTGATGACTACTTCCCAATCTCCCCTTTTTAACTTCTAAAGAGTAAAATCTGACCTCTAACTTCCCATCTGGTCACTTTCACTTCATTTCTGCGCCCCTAATTAGAAGATTCTCCCTCATGCCCCAAAAATTCCACCGCAGGGCCTCCCGCCCCATTTGATAACGGGAAAGAATCAGAATAGAATAAAAAGCGCACCTCACCAAAGTTCTGATCTTCCCACACCCTGAGCCTCCGAAGAAAAATCTATAGCACCGCACCTGGGGTGCTCGAAATAGGCTCACATTCAGTTTGGGATGACCCATTTCGATAACCTTGAGGGGGTTAAAGACCCCCGAGGGAAAATAAATAAGCGTAATATGAAGATATTTGCTATCCTTGCTTAGTATGGGGTTAATATTTAAAGGATAAATTCCATACTGATCAATGGAAAATTGATTCTTGACCTAGTTTGGCGATCTTTTCTGACTGCTTTATTCGACAGCCTAAACTACGATGTAAGTTTTAAATATTTGTTTTTGTGGCATAAATAGTTGATTAAAACCATCAACCAGATTCAGAGGTAAAAAGCTACCCCCCGTTCAGATAAAATTATAGGGTACCAGCAAAGGTAAGGTGACAAATATCGAGGTTTTTTTAAATGATTTATCTACTAAATAGATAAAATCAAAATTATGTAAGCAACACAGGAATTTCCGCATGTATTAAATTTTGTCTCTTTCTCTTTTGCTATTTATATTAATTTGAATTAGTATATATTCCCTTTTTTATATAAAATAGAAGTTTACTTAACTGAATCAAATTTCCAGCTTTTCAATTATGTAATTTTTACATGGTAATTTGTTCTTTCTATTGACGCAAATTAGCTAAAATTTTCATATATTGAAAACTTTTTGCTGGAAAACATGGTTTATCTTAGCAAATTGGATCTGATTGTGTAGGACTGCACATTAAAAATTCCATAGAGAAAATTATTTGCTAAATATGGGACTTCCATATTTTATCTTTTATTTCCATGTGCTATAATGTAAAACAGAGCTACTTCTATTTTTTTTTTATTTTTTGCAAAAATCTAATAAGCAGAGCAATCACTAATTTCATGAAAATCTGATAAGTTCTTGAGTTATAATTAGTACATTGCAGCGTTCACTTCAAAGATAAGAGCTTGCAATTCTGTCCCAGTAGCTCAAAGGTAGAGCGTCGGCTGACCAGTTCGAAGATCCAAGGTTCGATTCCTGGTTGGAGCGGCAAAGTTCTTCTGTATAATGGCGCCCGAGCAAAACAACCCTGTAGGTTAGTACAAAGATGCCTGAGGTCTGAAATTGACCCTAGTATGACTAGCACGGATTCAGTGGACTCTGAGATATGGTGCACCGATTTCAAATTAGGAGGATACGTACCACGTAGGAAGCTAACATAAAGGATAAAAATAGCATTAGGAGGCTAACGTGAGGTAAAAATAGCAGGAGGTGGTCAGTCAGATTGTCAGTTACCGCCAATCTGACATTAGAAGGTGGATAATGCAGAGTCCACTTCAAAGATGAAACTCTTCAATTCTGTCCCAGTAGCTCAACGGTAGAGCATCGGCTGTCCAGTTTGAAGATCCAGGGTTCGATTTCCAGTTGGGGCAACAACGTTCTTTACGACATATGTGCATTACATTTTAATTGCACGGACAGACACACCACACGCGCATATACAAAAGAAGACATACCTCTGAAAATAGTTGAATCGTGTTCTAGCATCCACGAAATGTGTAAATCTATAACAAAAATTCGCTTTTGAATACTCGACTCGATTACAATATTTTCCAGTCCACAGCATAACTGTAGCGGGAGTAATGATAAAGGAATGTAAAGATACGTTAAATATTGTGAAGTAAATAGTGTTACGTCGTAACCTCTGGAATCGTGGGTGTGCACGCAGGATACAAGAATAAGTTCAAATTTCTGGATAACTAACAAGTTTATTCGCAAGAACGGTGTAAACAGGAACACTATACAGTAAAACAACAGTTAAATGCTTCACTTATTTCACAAAATAACTGATACTATTCTCGAAACATTGACGAAAATCATTTGACAAAACAGCTGCTACTATTCCCAAGACATTGACGAAAGTCACAGTTCAATGTAACTTGTAACACAACAACTGGATGAAACTCTTCAACTGAGTGATGACTCCTTTACAGATTCTCCATAGAAACTTCTGGAAATCTGTCATATCACGTAGAATAATCGTTATTTCGAGGTCTTTCTCTAACTTTCGAAAAGTGGCCAAATGTCGCCAAATCGGCGATAAATCGCCAAATCTAGAAACCCTTCTTCGACTGTCGGCGTACGGCAACCCCAGGTTTACGTCACAGGAAAGGATACCTGTACGGGTGTTTTCTCCGTCTGGTCTTCGAAAGAGACGAAAGACTCCAGAAGAAAGGGGGTGGGGGTATTACACCTTCGCAACAATAGCTTAAAATTGCGTAGTTGAGTAATTGCGTAGTTGAGTTTCTAGACCAGACATTAAAGAAATTGAGATCCTATTCTCAGTGATGTCATAGAACCAATGTTTCGATGTTTTATTTTATCAACTCTCTTCTGCAGAGAATAACCGTTGGCTGTGTTGGAAGTATTTGCGAGCTAAAAGTGTCTGTCTTAACTGAACAAATCAGAGAAACCAGACTAATGATGATATTTCATGGAACATACAGGGTCTTTCAAAAGTCCGTATAAACTTTAAAAATTCATTAAAAATCGAAAAATCATCGCATTGAGGTACTATTTGTACCATAAGTATTGCCAGGACGGGGGGTTTTTTTGACTTGAAAAATTTTTGACTTGAAAAATTTTTGTAGTTTAAAAAATCACCTATAGGTAGCGTTTACCCGAATACATCTTCCAGAAGTATGCAAATGAGACTGTTATAAAAGAGCTGGAGTGCTCTGTAAATTCTTCATTTGATTCATTAGTAAACGGTTCAAAGAAGAAGTTTTTGAGAGAATGTTAACTATGATCGAGAACGCCTTGTTAGTGAAGCTGTATTACGTGAGCAGAGAATCAGCATCAGATGCTTTGCGAAATTTTCGATTTAGGAAAAATCTAAAGAAAAGAAAATGTCCTATCACCTGTTCAGAGTTACTTAGGCTTGTCACACGATTTGACACATATAGTAAGTTATTTTCTTTGTCTTTCCAATGCGTTCAGCGCCACCTATAGGTGATTTTTTAAACTGAAATTTTTTCACGTCAACCTCCCCCCCCCCCCCCCCCCGTCCTAGCAATACTTATGGTACAAACCGTACCTCAATGCGATGATTTTTCAATTTTTAATGAATTTTTAAAGATTATACGGACTTTTGAAAGACCCTATATATTTCCAAGTTATCTTCGTTAACGACAAGTCCTTGTTACTGAACTTTAATAATAGTAGACTTCAACCAGTGGTGCTGTTTGCTTCACTATTAGCAGGATTCTAAAATTTAATGTCAGTTAGTTTAGTTTGTATTCTTCATTTAATTTGACGTTAGTGAATAGTGACATATATTTTTTTGGGTAACTTTCGTTTATAAGCAAATTTAAAGCATCTGAACACTAGTATATATATATATATATATATATATATATATATATATATATATATATATATATATATATATATATATATATATATATATATATTTATATATATTATATATTTATTATTATATATTTATATATATTTATGTATGTGTGTATATGTGTATATATATGTATATATATATATATATATATATATATATATATATATATATATATATGTGTGTATGTGTGTATATATATGTATGTTTGTATGTTATATATAATTATTTATTAATTATATAAATAAATAAAAATGAAAAATAATAAACTAAGTCAAAAACATTAGAAAAATCGGAAAATAAGATGCATTAACATTAATGTTTTGAATTTTATTTTCGCAAAAAAAAAATATAACTTTTGTCAGTATTGAAACTACGTTTTGTGCGCCCTTATAATGGTGTATAGTGGCATTCTCGATTATCCAGTTTTCCTATGAATTCTTGTTTAGTAGGAATTTTCATCTATGATTCATATTCATATTCAGTTCTGCATGTTTGGGAAGTTGTATTCTGAATTGCTTGTCCAGTCTTCAGCTTAGACTCACTGGACGGGTTTGGGAGTATTTCCGTGAACGTTCGTACTGCCTCCCTGGTAGAATTTCGACTTGTTCATTCCGGTGCTTCTAGATTAAGTTGTTGAGGTTGATTGTGTATACACGTGGTAGAAGAGGAATGATTTATGCCGCATGGTAATACAATTTTCTTAATGTATCCTTTTTTCATTTTTTCATTTTTTGATGCCTGTAGTCTGAGTTTAAGCATTTATAGTAATGTACTATTGCTTAATCTGAAACAGGCATTTGTTTGGGTTAATTAGAATTAAATACTCAGACCTGAAGAGGAATTTTATTCTGATTAATCATCGAATTTGGGAAGGTTCTATTCTTTTCTCTTATCGGCATTATGGCCGTGAATTTGCTTCTATGGTGATGTTAATATTACTTTAATTGTTTTTTTATTTTTTTTATTTTTACATAATTCTTATTATTACATTTCAAATATATATATATATATATAATAAATATAATAAAACTAATTTAAAACATGAGCAGTGGCATACCCTGATTCAGTAACATTACGGAGGTAAATAAAGTAAAGAGGATATGAAAGGCGATAACTAACAAAAGGAAACCATTGCTACCAGCAATGTTTCTCCTTTTGTTAGATATCACCTTTCATATCCTCTTTACTTTATTTACCTCCGTAATGTTATTGAACCAGGGTATGCCGCTGCTCATGTTTTAAATTAGTCTTATTATATTTATTTTTATTACTGACACATTGTAAAACATCTGCTGCATATGCGCAAATTTACACATGTTAGATATAAATTGAATCTACAGTATTGTAGTTATTAACTGATATTAATAACAATAATATATATATACACACACACGCACACACACACATATATATATATATAATTGAAGATTTTTATGATTACTTGTAATATATATATACCCGAGAAATACCAAAGATTATATATATATATATATATATATATATATATATATATATATATATATATATATAATTGAAGATTTTTATGATTACCTGTAATATATATATACCCGAGAAATACCAAAGAAAATTGCTTGTAAACTGAAGGTAAAGGTAAAAAATTGCAAATCAGAAGCCAAGTGTAGCACGATGAGCTACACTTTAGCAAGAAGTTTGGAAATTGAATAAATGGAATCTAGTGAATATAAAAGGAATAAAATGAATATGAAAAGCATTTCTGAAACCATGTACGTTATCAAGGGCCATACATGTTTCATTAATGCTGATTCTACGTTTCTGTTTACACAACTGTAAAATGTATTACACATAATTATTGATCCTACTAATGGTATAGTTACTAATATATTTGATAAAAAAGACAATTTTAATTTCAACATTAATGAAATATTACCATTTAATTCCTGCAACTCGATTCAATTGTTTAGAAATATTATCCTTAATCAACTTTTTAGAATTTATAGATTATCAGATAAAATATTTCATGCTACGCATATAAATAATCTAAAAATTACCAGCGAATTATACAAATATCCAGCATATTTAGTTAATGGTATTGTTAAAAAGTTTGGATTAGCTGAATTTTAATGAAATCACTTCTTTGTATCTTATTTTGGCTAGACATCAACATTATCTTGTTTTGACATTACATTTTAATTACATCCCCTTATATATACTCTATAACAAAAAAAAAAATCGACGCACCAAGAAGGAGTTGTCCGATTGTAATGAAATTTCGTATGCAAAGACATTTAGTCTTTAGTGACGAGTCCCGTTTCCAACTGTGTCCTGACGGCAACCGCAGGCGTGTCTGGAAACGTCCAGGGCAGCGTGGGGATCCTGCCCTTACTATCGCACGCCACATATGCCAACAACAGGGCGGTATGGTCTGGGGGGCCATCTCCTTTGATAGCCGGACCCCTTTGCTAGTCATTTCTGGCACACTGACGGCACAGCGGTACGTGGACAACATTCTACAACCGATTGTGTTACCGTTCCTTTCGCGATACCCTGGACTTACTTTTCAACAAGATAATGCCCGATCGCACACGGCGCGTAATGCTATGAATTGTCTTCAAGCTTACCCAACACTTCCTTGGCCAGCTAGGTCTCCTGATCTCTCTCCCATAGAGAGCACATTTGGGACGTTATGGGAAGGCGATTGCAACTATCCCGGGATGTTGACGATTTAGCCCGACAGTTGAAGACAAATTGACCACACCGTCCGCAGGACACCATCCGTGAACTTTATCAGTCCATGCCACGTCGGGTGACATCTTCCATCCAGGCCAGAGGTGGACCAACGCCTTATTGACTTCCTCCCTTTGTATACGGTCGAACTCTAAATCATTAAATTGTTCTGAAATTTTCATCGTTTCTTTTTTAATGTATGTTCTTCACATCCACCAATTTTTATCACAATCGGACAACTCCCTCTTGGTGCGTCGATTTTTACTTCCCTTATATACATAATGTATAAGGAAAGTATTGTGACGGGGTCGAAAATTCGAAATCGAGTTTTCGATGGGAGAGCACATTTCAAGCATCCCTGATCACGAATCAAACATTTTTTAAGTGATGTGTGTGTGTGTGTGAAAGTATGTGTGTGTGTGTCAGTGAGTCTGTGGAGAACGAATGGACCGATTCGAGCCAAATTTGGTACAAAAATCACAATCCGTAAACACTGGAAGCCTATTGTTTTTATACGTAATCGACTGTTCAGAACCCCCCTAAATTTTCGAATAAAATTTTGAAAAAATCGTCAAAAAATTAAAATCACAAAAAAAGTTACGCAAATAGACATTTCTTATGTAATTTTTCATTAGAAAACGATTGGCATCAATTTTACAACGCTAACATGAACCGTTCTCGAGATATTGTACATTTTTCAAAAACATTATCAAAAAGTCATATAAAATAAAAAAAAATATTTCCTGTTGAAAAACATGTTCACTTTTCATATGTAATAAATTGCGATAAATTGGGTGACATCATTCTCGTGGATCTAGCTCGTTCCATTCATGAATAAAGATTCTTTGAATAATACTTTTGTATTTGAACGCCAATAGTCATTTATCTGCTGTAAGAATAACTTATTTCTCCATCCCTAACGCTTGGCGAGATTTTGGCGACGAATTTGGCGGAATGTCGCCAACTTGGCGACTTTTTGAAATGTTGCCAAATTAACGAAAATCTCGCCAAATGGATAAAAACGACGCTAAATCAATGAAAATGACGACTAATTGTCAAAAATTCAATATCTTGGAAAGAATATTAGTATCTACTATAAGAAAAACCTATTTTTTTTACTGTAAAAGTAGTAAATTCATTACATTATATAAGGAAAGTCATGTGTTGCCCACATCAGATTTTTTTTGTTATAGAGTGTATTAGCCTCACTGTTTTCGTTTATACGCCCCATTATTCTGTAATTCTTACTGTAGAATATCACCTTTCATTGCCTTTTCGCATTACCGTTATTTATTTCACACGATTGGCAACGGTGGGTCTCTACTTTTCAATTTTGCGATTGGCAACACTGATCTCTTCATTTTCGACTCCTATGGTTAGCACATTTTCAGTGTTTTATAATCCAGGTATTCTTGTTTCTTTTTAATTGTTCTATCTTCATGTGTGTTGTCCAAGTAGAAATAGTTTATAGATATAATCTATCTATTTCTTCAGAAACATACATATTTTGTGTTCATTTTAATTAAATACTTGAACCCGAAGAAGAGTTTTCTTTTAAATGAATAATGCAGTTATTTAGGCCTAGTCCTTGTCCACGTGTATAGTGAATTTATTTGTCCACGTGAATTTATTTGTTTTTCTATTATAGATTCCATAACTTTAATATTTGTTGATTATCTTTAGCTTGTTGACTGTAAATTTGCATTTTTTTCCATTTGCTTGATAATTCGCTATTTAATACTTCTTTGTATTATGTAGGTTTTATTTAAAGTTAAGATTTTTGAGTTGCAACTTCTCTCTGTTCTATCATTGGAATTTCAAAATATTATATATATATATATATATATATATATATATATTATGTAATTATATATATTATGAAAGAAAAGTGAGAAGCTGTAACACAAAAATTCAACTATCTAACAGGCTTACAAAACAAACGTAAAAATCAACAATTCCTCAAACTAATGGGAAAAAAAATAAATAAATAAAATAAATATCGAATCAACAAGTCAATGAAAAGTATCAAAATACAAAGGTATGGAATCGAAAAAAGAATAACAAACGAAATCAAGCACTAACGCTATACACGTGGATGAGGCTCTAAGCCTAAATCATGAATTGTTCACCTCTACAAACATCTAATTATGTCCAAGTTTTTTGTAGAAGCAAACACAAAAATGTATGTTTCTGAAGAAATAGATAAATTATATCTATGAACTATTCTACTTCGACGACATACATAAATAAGAAAAATATAAAAGAAAAATGGATACCAAAAAACTGACTGAAAATACACACAAACCTAGTAAGCACGGGAACATAGAAAGAAATGACAAGTGTTGCCATTCACAAAGGAATAAGATATACTGTTGCCATTCGTAAGAAATAAATAACAGTAATACGAAAAGACATGTATAAGAGATAATATACCATCAAGAGGGGCAATAAAAGAAAGGCTAATGTATAAGTGGATGTATAAATAAAATATAATTAAAACAAGAGAAGGGAGATGTCAGGCTAAAATTTAAAGCAGTATTACTAAAATTCAAGAAAATCCAGCTATTCTAAATTTTTTAACTATACCATTTACAAAATAAGAGGGATATTTATATAAATTGCTGGTAATTTTTAGATTATCAATATGTAAAGCATGGAATTTTTGATCAGATAATCTATATATTCTAAAAAGCTGATTAAGAATTATATTTCTAAACAATAGAAACGAGTTGCAGGAATTAAATGGTAAGATTGTATTAATTTTAAAATTAAAAGAGTCTTTTTTATCATATAAATTAGTAACAATTCTATTTCGTTCAACAAAAATATTTAAATCCAAAAAAATATTATTTTTACTAATAGTAGCTTCATTTGGAATTAATTTCCAAATTCTCAGGATAGAAATCTATATTAATGACACAATTTTCAGTATGTACTAAGCAAATCAGATCATCAACATATCTGCATATTTTATAATCTATAGATGTAAAAGACTGTTCAAAATGATAAAGATATAAATTAGCTAACATACTGCTACTGCAACCACCCTGTGGAACTCCTGAGACTTACTTGTACGTATAATTTATTTCCTTGAAAAATATAATTATTGAAAATAACAAAGTGAAGAAGTTTAGGAAAATTAACAAAACTGGCTTTAGATGTAAGATTAGTAATATAATCATTGTACAGGGCCAAAATGACATCATACAGGTCAGAGATCTTGATATTATTGAAAAGATCTTTAAAATCAAAAGTTTGAAATCCTATTAGATTTTTAAGGTATGTTAATCTATTCTTTAATTATTTGCTATTATTAAGAATAAGGTAATTGCTAGACTGACGTAAAGTATCATTTATTTGATTTAAAGAATTTAGAAGTAATTTACTCGCTGTAGTAGAGTAAGTATTATGCCCACTAGTGTTCGAAATTTAATGGGATTTTTATGAAATTTTGGAATAAGCACAATATATGGAAATTTAAGAAATTTATATTTAATATTTAAGTCACTATACATATTGATAATTTTTAATTTAATACTATTAAGGGAATGTAAATCAAGCTTAAAAAGACTATTATTTTTTAAATAATCTAACAGAAATTGAATATAAAATTTTTTACAGATAAAAGCATAATTATTAGAGGCTTTATCAACATAGGTGATAACAAAGGATTTTTGTAAATCAATAATGGATGGTTTAATATTATCAAAATTATGTAAGGATCTAGACAATTTAATACTACTAATAGCATTTTTAATAGATTCTAATAAAGTAAATTTCCACATATTAAATGCCTGTAAAGGCAAAGCATATTTAGAAGCTAATTTATATTTATATTTATCAAGATCAAGGTGAATGGATTTTAACACTTTAATAGAATTATGACAAGAGGGTAACCTGAATTTAGTGCCAAAAGACATAATGGTTCTTAATGAAATGTCTTTAACTATACCTAAGTCTCCTGTAACTATATGCCCCAGGTCAGGATTGACAAATTTAGTATAATCTTTTACTGTACAATTACATTTATTTTGTAAAATTGACTTAGAATACTGATCTAAAGAGAGAGAACGTGAAATTTCATTATAATTAAATATTGACCTACCAAAAGGCCGGTTGTATTTAAAAGTCTTTGATACACTCAAATCTCCAATAGGCATTAAATGCTTGAACTTGTTAAAAAGATGACCAAAATTTATAGAATTATAAATGGGATGCTTGAAAGAAATAACACAATATGAATTAGTTGATATATTATTAAGATGATTTTAATTAAGTTTTAAATTTAAATACTGTGATCTTGCAATAAGTATATATATATAATAGTTTAAAATGAAATAGCGAATATATATATATATATATATATATATATATTTTCGCTATTTCATTTTGAAAGTGTGCAGTGTGATGTGTAAAACTTCTTAAAGTGCGTAATATGCATATCAGACAAATATATCCAGTGTAAGACAAATTCCACAACAGCAAAATCTGTTGCATGAAAAAACTTCATTTTGAACGAAGCTATTTAAACTCTGATTGACTCTCCGGGACACTGGAACCCTTTAAATCCCCATTGGCCTATTGAGATGAACACCCACGTGCTTTTTAAATTGCTCTCTCAGTATAAACACTCACCTTACTGCACGTCATGTTCGAGGCCTGGGAAAGGGCTGTGCCGTAACAAAAAGAAAAAGAAGACATGAACACATAAAAAATGAAAAAGTAGGTGTAGCGCTAGAGGGCGTGTAAAGGATGGAAATCGCCTAAGGTGAGCGCCAAAATCTGGGAATGCACATCTGGCGAATACAACGATTCTTTCGAAGGTTTTACTCCTACCCCCCATAACTGTAACCGCCAGAAGCAGCCAGGTGGAACTGAAATTGGGTTATTTATTTTGTTTTGTCTACTATTACTATTTTGTTGTTGTACCTGGTTAATTGTAAAATTGCATGCCGCTGTTATTAAATGTATTGATCAGGCTATTATACGGTTAATCGGTTTATTGGTTTGTCGAGGACGCTAACCAGCTCTTAAATATGACTTTCAATTAACCGGAATAATTTATTTTTATCATATTTACCCGGGTTGGACAAATACTTTTTAAGGCCCTTGAAAACAAAATTTTTTGAACCCTTATCGATAGATAGTTCAATTTTTAGAAAAATAATAAAATAAAATTAGAGTATGCCAGTTTGATTCAAAATTCCAATTTAAATGGCTGAATTGCATTATAAAAAAAAATCTGATGTGGCAACACATGACTTTCCTTATATAATGTAATGAATTTACTACTTTTACAGTAAAAAAAATAGGTTATTCTTATAGTAGATACTAATATTCTTTCCAAGATATTGAATTTTCGACAATTGGTCGTCATTTTCATTGATTTAGCGTCATTTTTATCCATTTGGCGAGATTTTCGTTAATTTGGCAATATTTCAAAAAGTCGTCAAGTTGGCGAGATTCCGCCAAATTCGTCGCCAAAATCTCGCCAAGCGTTATGGACGAAGAAATAAGTTATTCTTACAGCAGATAAATGACTATTGGTGTTCAAATACAAAAGTATTACTCAAAGTATCTTTTTTCATGAATGGAACGAGCTAGATCCACGAGAATGATGTCATCCAATTTAATGCATGGTATTACATATGAAAAGTGAACATATTTCTCAATACGAAATATTTTTTATTTTATTTTATATGACTTTTTGATAATTTTTTTTAAAAATGTGCAGTATTTCGAGAACGGTTCATGTTAGCGTTTTAAAATTTATGTCAATCGTTTTCTAATGAAAAATTACATAAGAAATGTCTATTTGCATAACTTTATTAGTGGTTTTGATTTTTTGACGATTTTTTCAAAATTTCATTCGAAAATTTAGGTGTGTTCTGAACATTCGATTGCGTATAAAAACAATAGGCTTCCAGTGTTTATGGATTGTGATTTTTGTACTAAATTTGGTTCGAATCGGTTCATTCGTTCGTCAGTTATCGTCTCCACAGTCTCACTGACACACACACACATACTTTCCCACACACACACAGACATCACTTCAAAAATGTTTGATTCGTGATCAGGGATGCTTGAAACGTGCTCTCCCGTCGAAAACTCGAATTCGAATTTTCAACCCCGTCACAATACTTTCCTTATACATTATGTATATAAGGAAAGTAATTAATAATGGAAATTATTTGTTTTGTTTTTTCTGTCTCACAATTTTTTTTAATATGTTTTCTATGTTTCGAAAAAAATATTTACACTTGAATAAATTATTAATAATTTCTCATAATAAATGAAGATGTGTGTGTGTGTATGTATGTCTTATGTAAATCTTAGCGTCGCAGAATTATTAAATTTGGTACACAGGTACTTCTCGAAGTACACAGGTGCATCTCAGAGTTATTTATTTTTTTTTTAAATCTCGAATTAGTTTTTTTGTTATTTTATGTTTAACTCCGATTTAGGCAGATATTTACATAAATCTATTCCTTGGCGACTTAAAATATTATCACAGAGTTTCCATTTTGACATCATAGAAAGATCAAAAAATTTTCTTTCAAACAAACTTTGAACGGAATTCATACGATGAACAGACAAGTATTAAGGATTTTTAAAAAATATATATATACTTTTCGTGCGTTTTAAACCTTTCCGATTTTCGTATTACGATATACAAAATTTGACATGCCATCCAACGTTTATGTTTTAACAGCAACTCCTAAATATGTATATCACAGACTATTGAAAAATAATGTCATAAACCCATCCGTTGATTAATTATAAATGTTTTAGCTCAGCTGTATCATAGATTTTTTGAATGAAGCGGACGCTACTGCCAAAGCTGTTTTATCAATTGAAACCATTTCTCACTTGTCGGGGAATCGTGCTCCTTTTTACTTTCACTACCATACATTAGTATGGCGGGGGCGCGGTAGCCCATTGGTTAGCGCGCTGGAGTTGCACTCGGTAGGCCCGGGTTCGAATCCAGCCACTGCCAAAAACTGCCGCCGTGTTCATGCGGAGTATGATCACGTTAAACATGTGGGTCCGAAAGTCCTTCCGAGAGGTTGGTGGTAGGGGAAGGAGGGTACGGTCCCTGTGGATGTCTCTCCCACTGGGTTCCGGTCTAAATTGGGTGGCACTTCCCGACCGTCTAAACAGTTACTTTACACCTTTCTGGTAGGGCCAACGGCCGTACCGTGCTGAAAACACCGGTTCTCGTTAGATCACCGAAGTCAAGCAGCATCGGGCGCGGTTAGTACTTGGTGGGTGACCACCTCGGAACCGCGTGCTGTTGGCCATCTCGGGTGCGGTATACCCGTGGTTTGCGCGCTAGATTTGCACGCTGCCACAAATGCCGCCGTGTTCATGCGGAGTACGATCACGTTAAACATGTGGGTCCGTAAGTCCTTCCGAGAGGTTGGTGGTAGGGGAAGGAGGGTACGGTCCCTGTGGATGCCTCCCCCACTGGGTTCCGGTCTAAATTGGGTGGCACTTCCCGGCCGTCCATACAGTTACCTTACACCTTTCTGGTAGGTCGGACGGTCTGGGTCTCAACAACAACAACACCTTTCTGGTAGGTCGGACGGTCTGGGTTTCAACAACAACATTAGTATGGCGAAAGTACTGGAATCGTGTCGAAAATCGCAACTCTAGTTTTCAACGGATCCACACGTTTCAAGCACTGCAGAACCCGAAAAGAAAAATTATTTTTAGCGTGACGTCTGTGTGTGTGTGCCTGTCTACCCGTGTGTCTGTGCAATGTATGTATCCACTCATGAAAAACTAAATGACCAAATTTCTCAAAATTTTGTGGATAAGTCATTTGTGAGTGACCCTGGTGCTGATTATACAGGATGTCCTAAAAAGATTGAAACTCGCTTTAATTATTTACCTGTTGGAGATAAGTAGGCAATGTAAATTGCAAAAATGTTGAAAGTAAGGTAGGAAATAAGACTATGTTAATGAAATAGTCCTCCCATTCAATTTCAAAAAGTTACACTTTTTAAATTTTTATAAATTTAATGTCTGGAAAACATGGGCACTCAAAGGGAAGACAAGGGGGGCACTTCTCTTCCCTGGTAGTTCAAGGTCACAAAGACGAGCATCAACATAGTCGATGTTGTAGGTCTTATCCTTGAGTCCCCCCCCCCTCGGAAAAGTTCTATGGGCACCCATGCTGCAGAAAGTTCTATACTCCTTGGAGGCGCTGTATCCTTTTCATTACGAACATGTCACAGCAATGCTTTCTAAATATTATCTTACGTTTTGGCGATCGCCTACATATGAACGAATGCCTGAAGAAAGTGAAGCAGTTTTCGTTTGCAAGAAAGTATTCCGTTGTGCTATTTCATAAAGCAGATGCTAATCACAGGTTCTTTTTACATTGTAATTTTGCGAGAGCATAGTAGTGGTAGAAAATACTTTGGGGAAAGGAGCAAGTGGATCTGGTTGGACCATGTGTATCATATATCCATCATGAGGAAATTTCCCCCTTCTTTGAAGAAAGCTGAAACATCAGATCATTTGTGGAAATAATTCTTCCCCTTTCCCCTGGTAGCATTTAACATTTGTCTAATATTGGACCAATATTGTAAATCTTGGCAATTACAGAAATATTTCCAGTGTAATCCCAATATTGAGCAAACACTAGGGTTATATTGCTCTCTAATATTGGCTAAATATTTTCATTACAATATTACGCCAATATTGGTGTTACATTGGAAATATTTGCAATGAAACGCCAATATTGGCGTAATATTGTCCCAATATTTTAAGCTAATATCGGGCCGATTCCGTCAAAATGTCCACTTTGTCATATTGGTCCAATATTTCCAATACTGGCTGCCAATATTGGATTCATACTAGGGTCGTTACTTTCGCAGATCTTGCACATATACACTGCCCTCAATTTTGCGAATTTTAGAACAACCCGTATATGCTAAGAGATAGACTGGCCTACTATTTTTACTTTCCTTATATACATAATGTATAAGGAAAGTATTGTGACGGGGTCGAAAATTCGAATTCGAGTTTTCGACGGGAGAGCGCGTTTCAAGCATCCCTGATCACGAATCAAACATTTTTGAAGTGATGTGTGTGTGTGTGTGTGTGTGTGTGTGTGTGTGTGTGTGTGTGTGTGTGTGTGAGTGAGTCTGTGGAGACGATAACTGACGAACGAATGAACCGATTCGAACGAAATTTGGTACCAAAAATCACAATCCGTAAACACTGGAAGCCTATTGTTTTTATACGCAATCGAATGTTTAGAACCCCCCTAAATTTTCGAGTGAAATTTTGAAAAAATCGTCAAAAAATCAAAACCGCTAATAAAGTTACGCAAATAGACATTTCTTATGTAATTTTTCATTAGAAAACGATTGACATAAATTTTAGAACGCTAATATGAACCGTTCTCGAGATATTGCACATTTTTCAAGAAAATTATCAAAAAGTCATATAAAATAAAAAAAAATATTTCCTATTGAGAAACATGTTCACTTTTCATATGTAATACCATGCGATAAATTGGGTGACATCATTCTCGTGGATCTAGCTCGTTCCATTCATGAAAAAAGATACATTAAGTAATACTTTTGTATTTCAACATCAATAGTCATTTATCTGCTGTAAGAATAACTTATTTTTTCGTCTATAACGCTTGGCGAGATTTTGGCGACGAATTTGGTGCAATGTCGCCAACTTGGCGACTTTTTTAAATGTTGCTAAATTAGCGAAAAACTCGCCAAATGGATAAAAATGATGCTAAGTCAATGACGACTCATTGATGATGACGACATGGAAAATGACGACTCATTGACGAAAATTCAATATCTTGGAAAGAATATAAATAACTATTATAAAAATATTTTTTTTTTTTTTTTTTTACTGGAAAAGTAGTAAATTCATTGCATTATATAAGGAAAGTCATGTGCTGCCCACATCAGATTTTTAAAGTAGCATTCAGAAATAGTTTTGGGATTACTTCTATTATTTTATTGTGATTGCTTCTATTATATAGTAACGAATTTTAAATCTTTAGTGAATACAGTCAAAGCCCTTAGTTTTGCATGCCATTATTCACATATTTATCTAACGGATTTACTTTTTTATCCAGTATTGCATGTTATTGTTTACATTTTTATCCAATACCACATTATAATTCTTTTAAATGTTTTTCCGCTTATTTATAGCATCCTCGAATTTGACAGTTGAGAATTTTGTCAAGACGGTTAAGATGGTTTTGGGGATGATTCAATTCAATTCAATCTTTAGTGCTTATTGCGTGATATTTTAAGACTCTTTTGCGGAATGGAAAAAGGGACAATTTTCATTTCTTAGTATTTCGTTGTTTGAAATTCTCCAGTTAAAAATAAGAACATTAGGTGACGAAAAATCTGTCATGCTTCATCTTTTTTAAATATGACAGATGCCAACCCGAAATTATTTACGATCTAATTGACCGCCACTCATTGCCGCTACTCATGACCCAGAACAAAAGGGAAGAAAAATGGGTGTTCGAAGAGGCGCGTGTATCGTTGCCATCCAACGGCCAATTTGTTCAACAGTGACAGTTAAGAGCTTCCGAAGTATAACACTTGTTACTCCAATTAACAACTTTAATCTGCCCACACTTAAGGACGTAATGAAGGTCCGTTCAAATGCCGCAGTAAAAAATAAAGAGAAAAGGTGAATGACCTCTGGATGTAAACTGAAGTGAATTCATGGAAGGGTGGCACGCGATGTTGATCCAGTACAGGGGTACTGAGGAAAAATGACGGCACTATTTCCGTCGACAGGTCTTTTTCTGTTTTCTTTATTAACGGTATTTATTCGGATTTTTTAATGGCAGGATTCTTAGTACCGGATGACTTCCGGAACAGCCTTTTCTCCCACCCCCTTTCGATTGTTATGATTGCGGGTGTAGCTTTCTACTAAGTGTCACGTGAAACAATGCAATTTCCTTCAGAATTCCTTTTTGTTTCGGGTCAAAATGGTAAAGGCTTTGTTACTTTTAATGTTGAAAGATAAGAATGCACAACAGCTAAAAATTTTTAAGTGTTAAGTTGTAAATTCACTTTAGGGTTCACTTTAAAAAGAAATATTTATAAAGGATGGATTTCTGAATAAACGGACGATACAAGAGATGCACTTGTGAAGAATCAAGGTGGGACCCCATAACTCGACACCTAAAGCGGAACAGATATTCTGAGATGTGGAGCAGATGAATAGATGTTCGGAGGACAGATATTCTAAATTGTCCAAAATGGGTGGGAGCGGTAAGTTCGAAGAGGAGCTTGGGTATGCTTATATGTTCGTACTTGAACATGGAGATGGGACCTCAGAGCTTCACGGGTCTGATTTAATCCAGAACTTGTAGCATGTAAATTCGTTAAAAAATTAAATTTAAATATTAGTTCTCCTCACACTATTAGTTTCACATGAGTAGCATGCACGCGAAGTTGAGGTTATAGGGGGGTTATAACCTTCCAAAAACTGCATAAAAATTTCCACCCATTAAGCAATAGAAATTCTTGAAATTTAATTCAGTTTGTTCACATTTTCCATCTTATTACCCAGAAAAACAGCCACTATTATTCTACCCTATCTTTTGCGAGTCTTGATACCACTTAAAAAGGTAAAGTACACGATGCAAAATATTGTCTCAACAAATTGACCACCCTCATCATTATCATCAAAGGCTCGACATCGCATTGTGGGCTTTCGCCTTCCTGAGAAGATCCTTCAAAAGAGACCTCTTGGGTAATGCTTCTCCAATTATTTATCTTTTAACACCCTAAAGTCACTGCCCACACAATTGATCCATCTCAACTTTGGCCGTCTTCTAGGTCTTTTCTCGATCGGTGCGAAAATAATAATTTTCTTTATGATTTTGTTGTTATCCATTCTTAGCAAATGTTCTGCCCATTGCATTCTGTTAATTTTAACGTATTTGATTATGCCAGATTCTTTATATAATTTGTATAATTTGAAATTGCGTCTTCTTCCCCCAATTTTCTGGTTCAAAGGCGCAAAGAGGTTTTTCATCATGTCCTGTGAGATTCCAGAGTTCTGAAGCATTAGTTAAGGTAGGTCTTAAAAGTACTTTATATAGTTTTAATTTTGTTTTTCTCCTAATCAGTTGTGACCTGAAAAATTTTCTTAATTCATGAAAACAGCGATTTACCGCTGTAATTTCCTTTTGGATTTCTAAACTGATATATATATTTTTCATTTTATTTGAGATACCAAATGGCTAAAATGTTCGACAGATTCAAATGTGTACAAACAAGGCTCAAACACTGTGGGAAAATACCCCTTCTGATAAAAGCCATGCATTTAGTTTTTTCTTGATTAATTTTCAGATACATTTCATCAGCAGCGCTTTCCAACTTAAGAAAGGTTTTCTTTAGATCCTTAGTGATTCTATGGCAATAATATCGATGTCATTAGCATATGCAAGAATTTGAATAGATTTGTGGTACACGTTTCTTTTAGTGTTTATATTTGAATCTCTAATTAATTTCTCCAGAGCTAAGTTGAAAAGTAGCCAAGCAAGTGTATTTCACTGTCTAACACTATTTTTAATATCATAAAGTTTTGAAATTCTTCCTTGGATCTGTATAATTGAATACGTTCCAGTCAATGTAAGATCCACAAAATTTTTCAGGTATTTCTAATTCTTTCATAGCCTGTCTGTTAATACTATCATATGCAATTAATCCATTCTGTTAATACTATCATATGCAATGAAAAGATAATGGGTTTCAGTACTAAATTCTTTACATTTTTCAAAAATCTTACATAGCGTAAACATTTGTTCTGCGGTTCACCTTCCACTTCTAAAGTCAGATTGGTATTTTCTAATAGTTGCATCAATAAAAGGAGGCAATTTATCAAATAAAAGGTTTGAGAAAATTCTATATGCTGCACACATGAAGCTAATTCCTTTATAATATAAGAATTTCAAAGAGTTTCCTTCCTTATAAACTGTATAACTATATAAATAAAATTAAAAATCTGTCTGCCTGTCTCATCATCACGGGAGAACGGCTGAACCGAATTTGATGAAATTTTGTGGATAGCCTTGAAATAGCTCCACTTAAAATTTAGTCCACGTTTCGAGTTTTTAAGGCCAGGGGTTGTCGAGACATTAATTAAAAACTAACAATTAAACATTCCACAGAGATATCATTATGCAGACGATATTTTTTCTGCCAATATATTTGAAGAACATTATATTTCTGAGTTTTGTTGGAATTTATTGCGCTTATTAGCTACTAAGCTTATTAACTACACTATTTTCACAGGCTCTTTCTTACTCAACAATGAAAAGTATTAAAAAATCAAAATGGTTATTTAATTATTAGCATTTTATGAGGAAGATTCTTTCTTATATCATGTTGCTCAGCAACGCAATTAAATCAAATGTGTTTGCTAATTTTTATTATTATTTTTTCGATTTGAATAATAAATAAATGGATATAAAAATATATTTTATAAATGAATGGTTTGATTTTTCTTTTAATTATATTCATTACGGACTGCGTATATCACCATTTATTTTGAGAAAGAGTTTTCAAATTGTGTATCAAACTGTTTTCATATTGTGTTTAGCCAATAAACTCATTTAGCCAATTGTTGAAAAAGAACAAGAGTAGAACGGGTGCATCTTCTAATACAATTTTAGTGTTTTCATTTAATATATACGCACAGGATCAGGATGTTTTATTCTTCAGATCTGCAAATTCAGATCTACGAATTTGGAAGGATATCGCTATTTTGGCAACTTTTCTTATACGTTGTCAAATTGACGGAAATGTCGCCAAATTGATTAAAACGATCCTAAATCAATGAAATTAATTTTGTTTTGTAGAACAAAGTATTGAAATGATGTTTCGGTAGCATTTGTCTGTCAGTCCAACCGTCCTACTTAGTAACACATTTGGCGAGTTTTTAAAATGTCGCCAAATTGATAAAAATGTTTGTAAATCCATAAAAATATCTTGAAATTGATAAAATTGAGCTAAATAAATGAAATTAATTGTGTTTTGTTAGGGGATAGTATCGTGATGATGTTCCATCAATTTGTCTCCAACTGGGACTATCAGTTCTATAGTCCGACTTGGCAATTTTTGGCGATTTTTTAAAATGTCGCTAAATTGATGAAAATGTCGCCAAATTGATAAAATTAAGCTAAATTCATCAAAATGACACAGAATCAATGAAAATTCAATATTTTGCATAATTAAGTACGATTTTCTAGATAATCTCTGTCGTTTTGTGAGAATTAAAAAAATATTTTTTCTAAATCTGTTTACAAACTGGACCAACATGCAGATCTGCCCGTGAAGATAATTTTATATATCGAGCCCAGAGATTCTTATACATTTTTTAGAAGAATTAAATTAAATATTTTAATAGAATATTTTGAATAACAAAGTCATTTAGAATACTATAGGAATTTACACATAATTGTGAATGCTAAGTTTCTTCATATTATATTTTCAGTACGAAGAACGGGTATACTGCTAGTATAATATATAATAATTAATTTCTAATCTGTTGGTAACTCTTCATTAGTCCAGATTGAGAGTATTACTTCATGGGTTTGCTTAAACAAAATTGGCCCTGCAGTTTTGATGGTATTAGACCAGTATCAGCATTTTTGTTATTTTTTTAGTTTCTTTAATACTGTCTCAATCTTCCCAACATAGGAGGTAAAAAATAGGGTTGTAAAGTTTCATATACTGTAGAATACCGTACTCAGCAGATTACATGTTCTGGAGCATTAGTGTCCAGTAATTTGCCAAAATGTTCAATCCATCTATCAAGTATATTTTGTTTCTCACTCAAGATAATTCCATCTTTTAACCAAAACAAACTCTTTGTAGGAATAAAGTGTTTACGACCCATGTTAATATTCGATATATCGATTAATATAACGATTGAAAGCATTGCTTTCATGGGAATGTATAAGACGTTTAACATCTCTAAGTAAACACTCTTTGTGTATAGTTTTTTTCTTTCTTTTGTATATCCCCTTTTCTTCTCTCCTTATCATTTTGTGCTTCTCATCTGCATTTCGATAGTGTCTCCTCTCTAACATGTATTTTATAAGCTCGAATTTTCTTCTCAGTTATTAATTAACATTCAGTATCAAACTAATTTACACGTCGTTTTCTTTTTATTTTCCAAGAATAGAACCAGCAACACTCACTATACTCTTCTTGATAGTGCTACATTTGCTGCCTGTACTCATTGTTGTTTCACTGGTGGTGTCATCATCTGTTAGTTTTTTATCCAGTATATTTACATATTCATTTCTGATTTCGGGTTATTTCAGTCTAACACAATTAAACTTCTCTGAGCATTCACCTCGCGTTTTTCTGGCATTTGCACCCTATAAAACTGGCATATCGATTGGGTTATCCAATGTTTGGGACTCATAAATTTCAGAAGCGCGCCATTGTTACTTTCCTTATATACATAATGTATAAAGAAAGTATTGTGACGGGGTCGAAAATTCGAATTCGAGTTTTCAACGGGAGAGCACGTTTCAAGCATCCCTGATCACGAATTAAACATTTTTGAAGTGATGTGTGTATGTGTGTGTGAGTCTGTGGAGACGATAACTGATGAACGAATGGACCGATTCGAACAAAATTTGGTACAAAAATCACAATCCATAAACACTGGAAGCCTATTGTTTTTATATGCAATCGAATGTTCAGAACCCCCCCTAAATTTTCGAGGGAAATTTTGAAAAAATCGTCAAAAAATCAAAACCGTTATTAAAGTTACGCAAATAGACACTTCTTATGTAATTTTTTATTAGAAAACGAT
This sequence comes from Amaurobius ferox, assembly GCA_951213105.1. Lineage (NCBI taxonomy): Eukaryota > Metazoa > Arthropoda > Arachnida > Araneae > Amaurobiidae > Amaurobius > Amaurobius ferox. Next base: position 134,073,407 of record OX578136.1, read on the forward strand.
TGACTTAAATTTTAAAACGCTAACATGAACCGTTCTCGAGATATTGCACATTTTTCAAAAAAAAATATCAAAAAGTCATATAAAATAAAAAAAAAATATTTCCAATTGAGAAACATGTTCACTTTTCATATGTAATACCATGCGATAAATTGGGTGACATCATTTTCGTGGAACTAGCTCGTTGCATTCATGAAAAAAGATACTTTGAATAATATTTTTGTATTTGAATGCCAATAGTTATTTATCTGCTGTAAGAATAACTTATTTCTCCATCTATAACGCTTGGCGATATTTTGGCGACGAATTTGGCGGAATGTCGCCAACTTGGCGACATTTTTAATTGTTGCCAAATTAACAAAAATCTCGCCAAATGGATAAAAATGACTCCATATCAATGAAAATGACGACTCATTGAAGGAAATTCAATATCTTGGAAAGAATATAAGTATCTACTAAAAGAATAACATTTTTTTAACTGTAAAAGTAGTAAATGCATTGCATTATATAAGGAAAGTCATGTGTTGCACACATCAGATTTTTTATAGGAAGTGTTGCTGTAACTCACACTTTAAATAGATTCCGACCCGTGCTCAGACTTTCAGTTATAAAACCATAGAGGAGATTAAGTTGACGAATTGATTTGAAAGGAGCTCCTAACTTCCAAAGCTTTAATCTCCAGTATGTGTCAATATTTGTAAACATGACAGCATTAAGTTATCTTTAATATTGACTTTTATTCTACATATTATGCTAAGAAAAGTGGTCAATAAATAAAAATTTAATTATTTTTTAAATATTTAAAGCATGTTTTCTAATTTCTTGGTGCTTTAGTTAGACATGATAAATTAAAATCTGCATGGAAAAATTCATATACCTTTTTTTACTGGGTAGTAGGAAAAGTTAAATTGCAACACTCACAAAAGAAGTATCATTTTGGTATAGAAACTTCCGTTCTGGTGCAATAAATAGCTAAAGTGATAAATAATTTACACGTAATAAAGATAAGATTGATTGTTTCTTATTGTTTACTTTCTTTTCTGGAATCTGACATTGCTCTCTGTAGTAAGATTTATAAAAACAAAGTGATTAGCAAAATGGTAAATCTAATTTTTCCCCAGTGATTGGTGGCAAAAATTTTGCCATACTTTTGCTTTTCGGAATTTTTTTTTCTTTAAAACATCTATTTCTCGGAATCTGTTATACATAGAGCTCAGATGATGGCTGATTTGGATTCAGCATCAAATTCCGGAGGGGAATGGAAGTCACTAAGGATTTCCACTTTTGGTTCTTTTTGCATTTCCGTTTTAAAAATATCCAATTTACTTGAACAATCTAATTTTCAAGATTGGTTATATGGAGCGTAGATTGTAACTGATCTAATATAAATTTATCATTAAATTCTGAAGGCGGTAGAGGGATTTACAAATAATTTTCACTTCGGTTTATTTCCCACTTCTGGTGGTGCTTGAAATATCTATTTCGCTTTCAACTTTTGCTTGAAATATCTATTTCAGAGGACTGGCTATAGACGTAGTTTATACAATGACTGATGTAGATTCAGCATTGAATTTCAGAAGGAGTAGGAGGTTGGTTCTCAAAGAATTTTCATTTCTGGTTCTGGAGATACTGCTACCTTTTTTTCCGAGATTCGTACGAAATAAGTATGTAAAAGAGAATAAAAACACCTAATAATTCCGTTAAAAATTAAACGTACACACCTCTTTGCCACCGAAAGCTTCTTCATAAATTTATTGTTTGAAACCAAAATCATCTAACCTTGAGACTCTTGATTTTATCCGGAAACAAAGGTAGCTAATTGAAGTGCCACTAACGCACAGATGTTCCCATTTTCCTTCCTTCCAAACACCCTTTGTGGCCAATCTTTTTTTATCCTTTCTCGGTAAATTGGCAGACGTCACGAAGGCAGGATGTTGTGCTATCACCTCTCAACCCTTCTGCAATAATTAAAGATATCCACGGTCCTGGCCATTCGATGAAGGTCTGCGCTGCACTCAAAGATGGAATGATAGTTAGTATACGTCTGCAGAGAAACCGACATCAGACAGGTTAAACAAATCCCCTGGGGTGTAACGGTCCAGGTGTCGCGTGAGATTGCGTCTATTTTGGCCCGCTATCGCTTTTTAATAAATGACCTGATCAACTGTAATCCGATGGCACAGGTTTTGACCTCGTTTTATTGTTTCTCAAGTTATCTCTTTGACTTCATCGTTGGTAGATCTTTCTACAGTCAGGGCCAGATTCGATAGGGGAAAATCTTGATTAAGTTCTTTTACTCTCTTTTAAATGTAACTTACTCTCTTTTAAATGTAATCTGCAGTTTTAAGGTGAAATGTGTGTGACTTATTACTTTCTCGTGCTATGTAATACACAAATGAGAAAGTATTGTTTTCGAATTCGAGATTTTGATGCCAATATATATTTTAAGATCTCTTGAACGCGTTTCGGCTATTTTGGGAGTGATGTCGGCCGGTCTGTATGTCTGTCTGTGGTCGATTTCTTTTGTACACGGTAGAGGCCACAAATATTAATGGATTTTCACGAAACTTTATAACTGGCTTTGTTATCGAAAAATCTGGAACTAGATAGTTTTTTTTTTTTTTTTTTTTTTAATTCGAGCTAAAATTTCGAAATGTATTCGAAATTTTATATTCTTTTTAACATGGCAGCATAGGACAAAATTTGACATAATCATGCATAAAAGGGATTATTTACGGCTCATTGATCACGAGGCGTAATAGTTTCAAACATTGTTGTGAAAAATAGCTATGATATAATTTTTTTTTGTTCTTGACGGCATTAGACCCCCCCCCCCCTCTGGAACAAGCCCCCCCCCCGCCCCGCTGGGGATACATTGTCAAGTATCGAGAGATTTTGTCAAGCCCTTTAAAGTGAAGGGTAACACGCTATAATTGTAATCATTTGGACCCACACTACCGATTTTTCAAAAAATTTCTTGTAAAATTTGAAAAAAAAAAAAATTACTAAAAAATGGATTCTGGTATGAGAAAGTCGAGTTGAGCTACACCCCAGTTAATTTTTGGCGTGAATCACGCCTTCGGTTGGGGTATCTGGCTGAAATTGGAGCGATACGGAAATAGTAAAACTTTGGGCATCTCCGAACTTGATAAAATAGATAAAAATGTAAATAATTTATACTTGGTTATCTGAAATAGGATACTATTTATGAATATGCAAAAATAATTTCAATATTTTTTTTTATATTTTGAACTTTTTTTTTTCTTGAAAAATAATAAAAGTTTTTGTCCGAGCAAGTTTTCACTTCACTTTGCTTATTTTCACGCGAAATATCTTCTAATCAGTAAAAGATATATGCACATAGTTTAGTAAGAAATTCAATTTCTATATCACTAATTTTAATGTTTTTTTGCAAAGTTCTTATACTTAAACATACTGATTATAAGATCTCAAATCTATAAAGCGTGGTCAAACTAGTATAGATTTGATATTAACTCAGACAAATTAAGCTGTTTTATTCATGTAATTTACTTTAGTTACCATACATATTATCTGTTATAAACGAATAGTGAAGTAACTTGACTTTTGATGCCTTGGAGCAAATATTTCCAGGGCTCTTTTTCCCATAATACAGGGTGATTCAAAAGTTCGGAGCAAAAGTAAAACGCTATAAAAATATCTTTGGGTCGGAGAGACATGCGGTTTGCAGATTAATATTCATCGTGGTGGGGGGTTTTGTGTGGCATGAAAAAAAAAATTAGTTCAAACTCTCGACACTCGAGGGGCTGCGGCAGATAAAGCCATGGAGATGACTTATGCATGGAGGTGATTGCACATATGACTGGCCTGCGAGATCCCCAGATCTCACACCCTGTGGTTTCTCGTCGTGGGGATACCTAAATTCACAGGTCTATACAGGAAAGCCTCAGTCCTTACAGCACTGAAAGGCGCCTTACGGCAGGAGGTAGCAGCCATTCCCGTTATTACGCTGTTTCATGCTGTATCAGACGTAATATCGCGACTGCACTCAGTACTGGAATGTTGTGGTGAACACATATATTGAGCACTTGCAGCTGTAAATCATGCTGAAATAAAATATCTCATTTCACAATTATTACCTAGCATTATTTTCTTCGCAGCAGCGCTCCCCTAGTGTCGAGATTTTAAACTATTTTTTTTTCATACCATACAAAACCCCCCACCACGGTGAATATTAATCTGCAAACCGCATGTCTCTCCGACCCATTGATATTTTTTTTATAGCGTTTTACTTTTGCTACGAACTTTTGAATCACCCTGTATATAGCCTTCAGTTTAACTCAACATACCTACATTTTCGTTTGGCGCCCTGGAGCGATTGTTCCATCCATTGTTCCATGACGTCACGCCACTCTAAACGAAACAAATGAAACTGAAAACAGCGAATAAACTTAATAAACTTAATTATAGTTTTATTTTACAAGACGTTATGCACGCAAAACCATTTAAGTTCCATCGCACCGGAACCACAGACGATTTTCTAAGCTTCCATTCTGTAGTTCTAACAAAAATATAAAAGCTGATATTTGTTTTATTGTTGGTTGGCTTATTCTTAGCTTCAGTAATTGCAGATATACGAGTATGATTGGCAATTGAATTCGGTTTTAACCTACATAAAGGTGATAGGGTCCACTCCAAATATGGAAAGGAAGATAATCACCTCAGTCGCTCAATGGAATTGTTCGTCTGGCCAATTGGAGATTGGTGATTTGATTCTTTTCTGGCTTCTTTTACCAAATGTAATTTTATTTTCGCTTTCACATAGGCAAACAAATCTATAGAAACAAAATAGTCAAGTTATAGTCAAACAAAGTCTGGTCTAGAAAATGACTTGAATATCTGAATCTCGACTCTATTGTTCTAGTGTCGTAGGCAGAAGTTCCCATTGGCGGAAAACTTTATTACCTATCCACAGGCTCTATATTTGAAAACGAAATCCAGCACTGTAAACCCTAACCCATTCTGCCTCCTTTCAAAGATTCTGGCCAAGTCTATGCACCGTTCTACCAACTTAGGTACCCGAAAATGGTACATTTTAGCTTCTATTTTCATATTATATGCCATGGACATTTATTAATCGTTAAAATGGTAAAAATGAAAAACTCCACCAAGCACGGTTTTGCAGGTCAATTCAATAAAATGTTTTAACTGGTTCATGTAGAATTCCAATCGAACACGAGAAATCGATTTATATTATATTCGCTTCGTAATCGAATGCCTTGCGTAAGGAACAACGAGAATTTTTTCAATCTTGGAACAAACGATGATAGACAGACTGCTCTATTTGGACTGCGAGAAAATTGAACATTTTCCACCTCTTAATTCAATACTGCGCCTCTTGGTTTAATATTTTGTTATTATTTTTATATTTCTTCATTATTATTAATACATTTTATATCCTCGGAATTTAAGATTTTGACGAAAAAATACGTTTTAATACTTGGTAAAGACGTCTTGAATAGTTTAAAAAAAAATGACAGTACGTATGCGCATGTGCGTGAACGTATGTATGTCTATGACGCGTGGACACAATAACATAATATAAGACAACAATAAAATCAGAACAATTATGTAAAAAACGGTTCTTTTATGCGTCATTTTTTATACGAAAACGAATGATATTGATTTTAGAAAGCTGTCACGAACCATTTAAAAGATATTACTTCGAATGAATTTATCAAAAAGTTACAAAAATTAAAGTATTAAACAATGATAAATAAATTGGCTTGCTATATGCAATACTATACAAGTACAATGACACTACTCTCGCGGATTTAGCTCGGTCTATTCACATAAAAAGACGCGTTTTTTTGTATAGTATTTTAGCATCAAATTCCACTTATTTCATCCATTAAACACTAACGATTTTTTGATTTGGAATTTGCACGCGCATATAAATAAGCTATTTTATTAGAATGATTTTTTTAATGTTCTACAAGAACAGTTGCAAATATTGGGAAAACGCCTGTTTATTCCCGGAAATAATCCGGTATTTTTGGGAGGAAGGGAAGTTTAAAAGGTCCCCAGAAGTGGGAATTTTCAATCACAATGTTTTGCATTGTAAAAAAAAAGAAAAAAGAATTGTGTTTGATAATTGCAATCAGGCGACACGTGAAAGGGTTTTAAGAGGAGTTTTTCAATTTTGCACTTTGTAGTTTTATATTTTGCTGTGTAATATTTAATAATATTATATTATTGTGTATATTTTATAATATTATAATATTTTATAATATTATAATATTTTATAATATTATAATATTTTGTAAAATTATAATATTTTATGTGTCATAAAACGTTTCAAATGTTAGACATAATTTTCACATTTATAGTATTTTCGTTCGGTTTTCCAAAAGAAAGCCACAAAAATAAACATTCTTTACACGTTACTTAGGCATTCTTACACTTTATACCTCGAAAATCCAGGATTTATCCCAGCTTCTCAAAATAATTCTCAAGTTTAACTCTATTTACACGTTTTTTAAAAAGGTATAAATAAGAATAAAAATAAATAGTGTTTTCTAAATAGATTAAAGAATTTATTTTATAGGGAAAGTTATATGCTGCTCACATCAGCTGCATTGTTCGATTATAAAGTAATACACTTGCAAAGATATTTTTCACAAAAGAACTTGATAATTTTTTTTTTCGTTAACCCTTTGGGCAAATTGTTAAAAATCTCATGTTAATTGCAATTAGGGAAATGTAAAACTCTAATTCTCTGGACTCAAAGGAATGTTAAGTCAATCGCTAAAGTGTAAGGAATTTCGACTTTTTATATTCGATGTTACTGCACAATTTGTAGTAAAATAAATTGCTTAAATTGCTTATTAGTAAAATAAATTGCTTAATTGCTTAAAAAGATACTTACAAGCATATCATCCACTTAATTTATAGATCGTTTATTAGAATGAAAAATTTTCGAAATTATAGGCAGTAAGTTATAAAATAAAATAAAACAAAAGTTATTCTCCTTTGCAAAGAAAGTATATTGTTTACGTACCGAAAACACTTTTCAGCTAAGTTGTAAATCAAGGTGTTTTAAGAAATATTTGTTCCGAAAAATGCTTTTAGTATCCCGCCTGTGTTTCAGTCTGTTTGTGTATAAATTTATGTAACTGGGTTTTCTCCAAAAGTACTTAACAATTGAACTTGAATTTAGTAAAACTAAGTTATGACATAAATATTAAATGACGTAGGGATTTTTCTTTTATATGTGCATGTTGACCATAGTACACTCGTGTGCACATTTTCAAAAATTGTTTTTATGAATTACATGGAATTTTGTATATTAAGATAATATAATAGAGGAAATTTGAATAGAAAATCCTATTTCGGATCTTCGGAATATGGCCTGAGCAAATGTGTATGCACATTTTTCGAAAATTTCTATTTTTATCCTTTGTAATTTCAAATTTATCTATTGTAAATACAATAATCGTAATATATTAAGGTAATTTGGATGAGAAGTTAGATTTCTGCATAAAACTGCGCAAGTATAATTTAAAAAAATTCAATTTTATTCGATTTATAGGAAATGTTTCATATTAAGAAAACTTGATGAGAAATTCGAAAATATTAGATTTCATATCATATAACAACCTCATGCTCAAAGTGCGCATGTGAATTTGAACTTTTTGTTTCAAATTAAACGTATAAATGCGAGAGAAGCTCAAGGAATAGCAATGTATCTCCAATACCTTTGTTTTCATAGACTTTATATCTTTTCTGTTACATAACAATGAAATATTAGAACATATCGAAGGACTACGTTTCTTTTACTCCCCTTAAAATCCGGTAGTATCTGGATCTCGTCTAATGCGAAGTGACATTGGGATGAAAACGAAATGAAGTCCATAAGAATATTTCACTAGTGTTGCCATTCCAAAGTAATTTATTGTTCATGTGATTGTGTAGGCAAATTCGCAATGGATCAATCACAACATCCTGAGTTTGCTGAAATGCGTAATTGCGTGTCAAGTGTTGAGAAAATAGTTTACGCTTTTAAACTGGAATATTGCTTAAAAATACATAAGATTATAAGATAACATTTAAATTGCGTTCCCAGTTTTATGTTATGCTTTTACATATTTTTATTCTTTTTTTCCCACAGAATTATTAGTCCTACATGAGATCTGATTAACAGTAATTTAAGTTATCTACAGTGTGTCTCCACTTAATTTTCTCACATTGCTTATGTCTGCCTGTGTCATATTCTGTATCAGAAAAAATACATCTATCAGTTTTCGTTCTCAAGTTAATCTTTTAAATTTTTTGTAAAAGTCTTAAATAATTTTTTTTTTGCCAAATAGGCAAGAGGTGTCACGCTGAACAGGATGCATCACGGAAGAAGAGAAGAGGAATCAGGATAGCCCCGGTCTGGCCCTAGATAAGGGGTGTCCCCTCTGACGTCATGCTAAGAGTTGGTATTTTGAATCCTCTCAGTTCCCCTCTTGTCTTTGTGTGAGAGTTTGAATACGACATAGTGACACTGACCGTTGTTTACATTTTACAATGTGCGGATTTTTAAGAGTTTTACTATGCTACGAGTAGATTAGGATTATAAATCAGATATTTATTAAAGACTAAGTTTTATATAGCAATGTAGTTTTAAAATGATTATGAAGGCCAGGGTTTTGATTTTCAACATAGTGCTAACTTGGATATAATAGAAAACTGAATGCTGTAGAAGGGTCAGCTAATTAACGAATTTTCTTCTTTATTGTAGTTTTTACGAATTATATTAATGAGTATTAGGCTGAACTGGTTATTGCTAAGATATATTAATGGATATATTATATGCTATTATACATTAATGTTCATATTTTTATTGAGATTGTCAATTAAATACTGTAAAATTTGCCGTAGATTTAATGTTTTTGTAAATTTATATCTATAAATATCTATTCCTATATGAGAAAAAAAAGCGAAGGAGTCAATTTATTAAAATTAGTTTCTTGATATAGATAAAAACGATGAACGTTATCTACTTATTATTCATAGTTCTAATATAAATTACTGTATTTGAATATAAAGAATCAGGGATCATATATTTAAAAAAAAAATTCTGATTTATAACATTTTATTTTGTTTAATTTATTCTTCAAATAAATATTGTAAAATTTGTCGTAGATTTAATGTTTTGCAAATTTATATCTATAAATTCTTATTCTTAAATAAAAAGAAAGTAAAGGAGTCAATATGCTTACATTAAAATTAGTTTCTTTATACAAATATAAACGAAGAAAATTATATATTTATTGTTCATAGTTCTAATGTGAATAACTGTATTTAAATGCATAAAATCAGGGATCGTACATTTATACATTTTTTTTTATTTTCTGATTTATGATATTTTATTTTGTTTTATTTATTCTTAAGTTTTATACTAATTATTTTATGTATATATCTTATCTTTCGCATAATGAAATATAGTTACAAAAGTTGTACAGAGCAGTTTTACTGATATACAAACGACTACATGTTTTAATTGCTATGAGTGACATTTAATTTACTTTCAATTCATGTATTCTAATAAAGTTTAAGGTGTTTATAACCGAATTTAGAGAGTTTTTATTTTAAATGAGAGTTTATATTCAACACTCAGGATTTCAGGAGTAAAATACTAATATGTTGAATTTATGTAATTCTGTACGCGATTTGTTGTTAAAAACGATAAATTGACTATTTATATGTCTATATTTCACAAAAAATGAACTTCAATATTTTATTGACGTCATACACATAAATTACAGAAGCTTAAGATTATACAAATATAGCGATTTTTTTATAGATGTAATCAAAAATTAACTGCATAAGGTAAAATGTAAGCATGAATTTAATTTTTGTTTTACAAAATTATAGCATAAATATTTATAATTTCTCCTGGTTGTTCCTGAGATTGTAACATTTATTGAATCTGTAATTTAAAACTGTTGGATTTTTCCATAGCGTATGAAGAAAGCGAGAAAATAAAGTTTTGGCATGTATTGGTAGTTAATGCTTATAGTACTTGCCTCTAATTCAAGACAAACAACTATATAGTCAGTAAAACAATTTTACACTTAAAACAAATTTATCAAGTTTATTATTTTTTCTGAATTTTAAAAATATAAAAGAATATTTTTTGCCAAAGTTGACTTATTTAAGGAATCAATCCCTTTCTCAGTAATATTATTACATAATATTATACATATTTGATGATAAACTGGAACTTATGACATACTTAATAATAACTCCTCGAGTTGTAGAAAAATTATGTTAAATATACATTTTTATTTATTTTTTTAATTTTTAGATATAATTTTCCTTACAATTTATATTAATTATACCTGCATTTTCAAGCATTCTTTTAAAGTCTAAAAGGCATTTAATTGCATTTTATTTGCGAGAATGTTTTCTAACTCGATATAACCTTTCCATTTTACGTTTATAGTCAATTTTTGTTCAATTGTTCTCTTTCTGTCAGGGATTATTCTATACACAAGTCAATTTTTAACATACTGTATATATTCCATTCATGCCCATATAGCTTTTCTACGGCTATATTGCATTTTCTTGTATGATAATTGGTGCTTAAAACAGGATTCTTAAAACTTTTATTTAAGTATTATATACTTTCTCTGTATTTGTGTGCTAGATTTATTCTTAAATTGTGTCATACATATATTTTTAAATATAATGTCTACAAAATCCTTTACGAGAAACGCCATTTCGCTAGCATAGCCGGGAGAAAAGTCCATCGTTTATCCAAACGTCCCAAACTGAAGGGCCAGGCCCAGTAAGCGAAGGGGAAAAGAGAGAATTCCAAGGGCCCCGCTTCAACGCCCCTAGCAGAGAACTGTAGAAGTTAAAAACAGAAACTCGGCAAGAGAGCGAGATAGGCAAGGTTGTTGAGGATTATCAGGAATTGACACTAAATCGGCGAGAGAAGGCATTTATTTAAAACAGTACGGTTATAAGCGGTTTTTTTCGTCATATTGAGTACCATAAACAGCACTCAAATGCATAAGCATCTAGTGTAGAGTCTATTTAAAATGTCTTCCGTCAGCGAAAATGCACATCTGAATTAGAAAAAGAATATTATCGTGTCCTTTCAGAAGTATAGCAGTTGTCATCTTGTTACAAGATATAGCAGCCTATGAAGTATGACGGGTGTGGGGACGTATAGTGATACAATTATTAATCACTGTGAAATGCATTCGTGTCTGATTAGTATAATTTATTTACATAAATTATACTCTATGCACATATGTACAAATTTAAGAAATCATTGCGACCGGCTGAGTTATGGCTGCCGTTCTTGGCAAAAACCAAACAAACACTGGCGTTGCCACTCCGAATAAGAGAAACATAGTTTTGGGCAAATAATGCAGACGTAGAAATTAAACACATAGGCATTATAATTTGCTGAGTAAGATCCTTGGTGTGAAAGCCACAACGACGGGTATTTATTGCCTCCGATGTACACGTTTTGAGCGTTTCTGATGCCGAATTCTACTCTTTAGACATTGCTCTACAATTTTGTAATTGGCATTTTTCTTCTATCTCACTTTGCTACCGAGTTACTATTTATAACTTCTTCAATTTTCCGATAGAGGGCGTTAAATCGTTTTTGTTCAATGGGGTATAATACCGTTACTATAGATATACATAACGCTTACATTTAGGGAACTTTCATTCCGAAGTTATTTACGTACGCGAGGACTTTCTTAGGAAATCTATATACAATCATCATTGATTCAGGAATTACCTCCTGAATTTTTTCCTATATTATAAAAACATAAAATTTTCGATTAACTTGTTTCATTCAGGTCCTCGCCGATTGAAATGCGCTTATGTGAATTTTCGGAAACAGAAAATGTCCATTTATTGCAGTTGTTTGCTCCTTTTACGTATCAGTTTTAGTGAATGAAAATTATAGAATGCAATCATAGCGTAATTGCATTGTGTGAGAACAGATGCGATGACGACAAGTCAGTTCACTAAAGGCAAATTCATTTCCAATGTTATTGTTTCATGGTGCTGGAAGAAGATAAGACTGCTTATCGCGCAGCTTAACTGAAAATAACCACTCTTTGATGCTCCGCGAAGTATTCGGCTTACGTAGTCATAACGCTAATGATAATTGAAACCGATTTCTGACGATAACAAAATGCAGTTTCAAAACGGAAATATTTATTTACATCAACTTTCTTGTTAGACGCAAATGTGTTTAGTTACTTTTTATATAATTATGCGGTTACGTTTCAAATGTATGAAATGTGCTTTTAAAATTTCTACATGGTATTTATTAATAACTAGTATTTAAGCCTTCCAAAGATATGGAGTAACATTCTTAAAAAATTAGGTACCAACTTTTTAAAATGTTTTATTCTATTTAATAATGTATGTTTGGCGTCGGAAATAGCCTTTTTAATCAAAGATTGGCTCTATTAAGTTCTGTCTTGTAGTCATTACTAATAATAGGCCAATTTTCAAACTTCTTGGTTACCAGGAGCTTCTTAGAGAGTTTAGAAGGATGTTTTGTCCATCCTCTGGAGGAAAAATAAAAAATCCGATTCCACTAGGTTCTGTCTTGCGGTCGATACTATAATTATGCAAAGATTCAGCCTTCTCTTAGACAGTTTATGGAGGGTTTGTAAAGACTTCATGACCCCTTTCTACATTTTCTCCACTCCCCATGAGGAAAATCAAATTTTCGGTTCCGTTGGGATCTGTTCCGTGGTCGATACTATATGTAAAGATTCAGCTTTCTAGGTCACCGGGGGAGGGGGGGTTGAAGTGTCTGCAAAGACAAAAATGCAGATTTTATATATCGATGATGTACGTGCTTTTTGGATTAATTAATTTAAAAACCACGTGTGACATTTTCATTTACTAATTTTTGAAACATGTTCATTGTGAACACATTAATCTCAAAATTGATAATTTACTTTGACATTATTATCATTGAATTTACACTGCAAAGTAACTAGACTTTATTGCCTTTAAATAAACACCTCGCAGTACTGTGCTAATGAAATTAAACAAAATAACTAATTTATTAGTTAAATTATTTTCACGATAATTTCGCTGCATTTAATTTCGTACTCAATTCCAAAATCTTATTTGAAATCAAATACAAAGGAAGCAATAAAAAACGTGTTTTTTAAAAAAGCAATCAAAAACTTATTATTTAAGGAAGTCGTAGCAAACTTATTATTCAAGGAAGCAATCATAAATGTATAAAAACGTAATAACAAATTCTTATATACAAGTACATAAAAAGAAAAATCCAATATCCCTGTCGGTCTATTTGCTGCGTTTGGCTACAAATTTGTCCCAATACTGCCAACTTAGTGAGTTTGGAAAAATCTCGCTAAGTTGATTATTCAATATGCGATTTTAATACATCATTATTTATACTATTTTATTAGTCTTGAAATATAACACACGGAAAACCATATAAAAAATTCAGACGAATTGAGTAATTTAACTGCATGTAGTTCTACTTTTCATCTAGATATCTGCATTAAATGCCAGAACTATATACAAGGTATACTATATAGCTACATTTTATCAACAGTGAACTAATAAAACTTCAGTAATAAACTAATAATTTGTTATAGGAAATGTTTCGTTGCAGAAATAATATGTTGATGAAAAAGAAGCAAATCACTTTTATTCTAAAATCTGTAATAGGACAATTTTTATAAAATCTTATAATAATTAATTAAATTACACCATTGGTTAGGAGCTATAGCGTGTTATTCTCGAGATATTAATAAGATATTTTAATCTTCTCAGAAACAATCTAACAAAATGGAGAAATCGGGATATAATTTTATTTTAATTACCTTAATGTTAAATATATTATATTATTCCAGCATAATATTTAATATTAATTGCATTAAGAATCTATATATACTAATTGCCAAGTGTCCGTCTGTCTGTCTGTCTGTCTGTCCGTCTGTCTGTCACGCTTTTTTTAGGCACTTCCCGAATAGATAGAGACTTGCAATTTGGTACACGGCTCGGTCGTTCGATAAAACTCCCTGGAAAAATCGAATTTTTCGAAAACGTTCTATAGAGGGGGTGCCCCACACCAAAACGTTCGAAAAGTGAAATGACGGGAAAGCATGCTTTGCGATGAGATAGAGACTTCAAATTTGGTATATGGGTAAATCACTCAAAAGGAAGAAAGTGTGCAATTTCAGATTTCCAAAATTTTCTACTTAAGGGGGTGTGCAGCACACCAAAACGTTCGAAAAGTGAAATGACGGGAAAGCATGCTTTGCGATGAGATAGGGACTTCAAATTTGGTATATAGATAAATCACTCGAAAGGAAGAAAGTGTGCAATTTCAGATTTCCAATATTTTCTACTTAAGGGGGTGTGCAGCACACCAAAACTTTCGAAAAGTGATATGATAGGAGAGCATGCTTTGCGATGAGATAGAGACTTCAAGTTTGGAATATGGGTAAATCGTTTGAAACAAAGAAAGTGTGGAATTTCAGATTTCCAGTATTTCCTACTTAAGGGGGTGCCGCACACTAAAACGTTCGAAAAGTGAAATGACGGGAAAGCATGCTTTGCGATGAGATAGAGACTTCAAATTTGGTGTATTGGTAAATCGCTCGAAAGGAAGAAAGCGTGCAATTTCAGATTTCCAATATTTTCTACTTAAGGGGGTGCTGCACACCAAAATATTCGATTTGCAGAATAAATGAGAAAACGCCCCTTTAAAATTTGATAGAGGCTTGAAATTCGGTATATGGGTTAACCATTTGATGGAAACAACCAAGACAAATATAGTTTTTCAAAAATGTTCGTTTAAGGGGTGCTCCAGAGTAAAACGTTCGAAAAGTGAATTGATAAAAAACCATGCTTCGGATTGAGATAGAGATATCAAATTTGGTATAAGGGTAGATAGTTTAAAAGGAAGAAATTGTAAAATTTCAGTTTACCAATATTTTCTACTTTAGGGGGTGCCGCACACCAAAATGTTCGATTTTCGGAATAAAGGAGAAACGCCCCTTTTAAAACGTCATAGAGGCTTGATATTTGATATATGGGAAAATAATCTGACAGAAGTCACAAAAAGAATAGAGTTTTTTCAAAAATGTTAATTAAGGGGATGGGTACTCCACACAAAAACATTCGAAAGATGAAATGCTAGGAAAGTATGCTTCGCAATGAGATAGAGACTTCAAATTTAGTGTGCAGCTAAAAAGTTGGAAAGGAAGAAAGTGTGCAATTTCAGTTTTCCAACATTTGTTATTGTAGGGGGTTCCGCTCACTAAAATGTTCGATTTACCAAACAAATGAAAAACGCCTCCCTTACAATGTGATAGAGACTTGAAATTTAGTATATGGGCTAACCATTTGACAAAAAAAACCAAAGATGAATACAGTTTGACAAAAATGTTCTTTAACGGGGTGTTACACAGAAAAACGTTCGAAAGGTGAAGTGATAGAAAAACATGCTTCTCGATAGGATAGCGACTTCAAATTTTATGTACGGGTAGGTAGTTTGAAAGGAAGAGAGTGTGAAATTTTAGATTTCTAATATTTGCTACTTTAAAGGGTGCGCACACTAATATGTTCGATTTTCCTAATAAATGAGGCACCCTTCCTTTTAAATGTGATAGAAGCTTGATATTTGGTATTTGGGCCAATCATTTGATAAAAAACACAAGACAAACAGAGTTTTTCAAAAATGTTCATTTATGGATGTGCTTCACAGAAAAAAATTCCAAAGGAGAAATAATAATATAGGTGTGCCTCGGGATGAGATAGACTTTAATGTAGTGTAAGGGTAGATAATTCGAAAGGAAGAAATGCTCGAATTTAGTTTCCCAATATTTTCTTCTTTAGAGGGTTCTGCACACCAAAATATTCGATTTGTCGAATAAATGTGAAACGCGATTTATTAAAAAATTTACATTATTCAGGGGTTGCTTATTGCGAGACCGTTGATTTTCAACGGGTATTCGGCTAGTGAAAGATGGTTTTTCCTTGAGATGGAATCACAAGTATACTGTGCAACTTTTGAAATTGTCGTCCCACAAAATACTAAAATTTATTATATAAAAGTTCGTTTAAACTGTTCTTTAAAATAGGCTGAAATTGAAATATTGCATTAGTAACAGCTTGAACAGTTGTTTAAAAGTATCAACCAGTTTTTGGAGACAAAAAGCAGCCTCCTTCAGGATAATAAGATATAGAGCAACCACATCAAACAAAAGCAAGGAGACGCCTGTCAATAAATAAAATATTTATTGACAGATGCCTTCTTGCTTTTGCTGGTGTGGTTACTCTGTCCTTTTATCTTGAAGAAGGAGGCCGTTGTATCTTCCCCAAAACCGATTAATACTTTTAATCAACTGTTTATGCTGTTAAATTGACGGAGTATTTTAATTTTGTAAAAATTGTTAGTTTGACAAATTAAAAATTGTTAGTTTGAAAAGACCGAATATATCAGATTTTGTTAATGTGCTCTTGGGATCTTAATCTACTAATTAATAGAAAATAAAAATTATAGTAATTAGAAATATAAAAAAATGGAGGATGCTGACTCAAATTAACAGAAAAGTTTAAAAGTAAATTGTATTATAAGATAATTATTTTAAAAGTATTAAGTTTTGAAGGCAAAAAAGAGCCCCCGTAGTCAAGAAATCTTTATGTTGAGGTTTGCTAACGAAATACGCTCTTTTTACTTTCCCAACTTACGTAGTACAATGGATAAGGAAAGTAGTGTGATAGAAAAGAACCTTTCTAGCATTCCTGAACTGGAATAGAACGTTTTAGAGGTGATGTCTATGTGTGTGTGTTAGTGTGTATGTGCGTGATATCTCACGAACGAATAGAGCATTTCGAAAATAATTTGGTAGGGTTATTACAAGCAGTGAATACAAGAATTCTATTAATTTTAACCGCGAACGAATATTCGGACCCCCTTCCACTAATTTTTGAATGAATTTTTGAAAATGTATTAAAAATCAGTACCTTCAGTAATGTAAATGATCATTTTTAGACGTAAGTTTTTATTGGAATACGAGTGATGCAAACTTTAGAACGCTATACCATGAACTGTTTTTAACATATTGCACGATTTGGAATGAATTTTTGAAAAATCATTAAAAAATCAGGATTTTCAATAGTGTTAAATAAATAATCATTTCATACGTAATACGTAATTTTTCTTTAAAAAATGAATGACAAATTTTAAAATTCTAGTTTGATCCGTCCTTAAAATATTACAAGCTCTTTAAATCAATTTAGCATAAAAATTACATAAAATAGAAAAAAAATGGTTAGTATAACCCAATATATTCAATTTCCATTTGCAATATAAAGCAACAAATCTGCGAATACCATTTTTGTTGATCAAGTTCATTCCATTCATTAGAAAATATACTTTTTACAATAGTTTTATATTTTGACGCCAAAAAATTCGCCAGTAGTTATCACAAGATATGAACTAAATGTCATTTCAATTTTAATGAGGATTTTGCCTGTAAGTATGAATGAGTTACTCTGCTTGGATTAACAAGTTGACGAAATCGCCGAATTTCAATTTACGTAGTGATAATGCAATGCCAAAAACATTGCGTTGCAGATTTTATACACCATAATTTTGTTGTGAGAGAAGCAAAGTCATTGAATTATGTAGAGAAAGTAGTGTTCTGCTCACATAAGATATTTTGTCTTCGAAGTCTGTTGATACCTTTAAACAATTATCTTATGCCATAACTTACGACGTATTTGAAACGACAGATTACTAATTAATTAGTTTAAAATAACAATTTCATAAAATCTCACCTGCGAGCAACATTAAATGCAAACAACCTGTTGTCCCCCGAACCGATACGAAATCCAATGTTCTTCTTGAGGTCAAGGTAAATTCCCGATTCCACTCCGGAAAGCAAAAGGGGTATTCCTATGGTAGTGACGTTTGAACTTTAAGTGCATAAAAAGTTCAGGTTGGATATCATGCGGCAACGGATGTCCATAACCTTCACATTCTTCATCCGGTACAGGAGGAAGCCGACGACGAGGCAGAGGAACTGATTCTGACTTCCGACGAAAAATCATGAATAAAATGAAGTTATGAAATCGGAGATGTGAAAGAATCCACACCAGAGGCTCTTAATCACTTTTCACCAGGGGCCATGTTATTTTTTCTGATGGAACCTGGCCAGAGGGTGTGGACACTTAACCTTTTGCTTACGGGTGGGACAGCGTCCATCCCAAACGAAGAACCTCTCAAAAAGACAGGTATTTGACATACCCTATCCCAAACAGTTCGATCTCCCTTTGCAGGCATTGGCGTCCATGGACGCCAATATACGTTAATCTTGCATATAATTCTATCTCATATAGCAAAATTGATTTTGAGCATGTATTAGAGTTCAAAAAGTCTGACCTCCAATGATGAGAAGTATAGATTATGCTGAGTAAGAAATTCCTGTGATTTCAAACAATTAATTTTGCTAAACGAAAATTTACACAAATTAATAATAATAATTAAAATAATACAAAAATTATGAAATTAACCTTTAATAAAATTAACCTTTCATAGCATTTGTTCTAGAAATATAGAACATATTTCCGAAATTAGTTACAAATATTAACGTAACATTGCTAACACAATGTAGTAAAACCCTTTCTGAGAGACCACCTCAATTGAGCGACCACCTTCATCAAGCTACTTGAGAGCACACCTACGATTTAAGAGGATACTTCGTAACAGTGTGTATGTATGTTAGTGTGTATATATGTTAGTGTGTGTATGTATGTATTTTAGTGTGTGTATGTATGTTAGTGTGTATATATGTTAGTGTGTGTATGTATGTATTTTAGTGTGTGTATGTATGTTAGTGTGCGTGTGTGCAAGCGACTTGAGAGCACACCCATGATTTAAGAGGATACTTCGTAACAGTGTGTATGTATGTTAGTGTATATATATGTTAGTGTGTGTATGTATGTATTTTAGTGTGTGTATGTATGTTAGTGTGTATATATGTTAGTGTGTGTATGTATGTATTTTAGTGTGTGTATGTATGTTAGTGTGCGTGTTTGCAAGCGACTTGAGAGCACACCCATGATTTAAGAGGATACTTCGTAACAGTGTGTATGTATGTTAGTGTGTATATATGTTAGTGTGTGTATGTATGTATTTTAGTGTGTGTGTGTATGTTAGTGTGTATATATGTTAGTGTGTGTATGTATGTTAGTGTGCGTGTGTGCATGTACGAGTATGTTAGTGTGTGTATGTATGTTAATGTGCGCGTGCATATATGTTAGTGTGTGCGTGTATGTTGGTATCTGTATGTATGTTAGTGTGCGTGTATGTTTGTTAGTGTATGTATCCGTGACTCTGTGGATTCGATATCACACGAGCGAATAAATCATTTCGAAATTAATTTGGTGCGATTATTACAATCAGTGAATATTGGAACTATTGATTTTAAAAGCAATCAAATATTCGGAAGGCTCCTAATTTCGAACGAATTCTTGAGAAAGTCATTCAAGAATCAGGTCTTCAATAATGATAAATAAATAATTATTTTATATATTTTCTCTTCATTAGAAAGCGAAGGATACAGACCTTAAAATACTAGCATAAATCATTTTGAGATATTGCATGACTTTCAAATAAAGTTATGAAAAGAAATCATTAGAAAACTAGGATCTTCAATACTGTTAAATACATGATCATTTCATACGTAATTTTGTATTATAAAATGAACGAACTTTGGAACGTTAGCATTAATCATTCTTGAACATTGCGTGTTTTTGCAAATAAATTTGCTAAAATTAAAAAGTAGTAAATATTGTCAAATAGGTTCCTTTTTCATATGCTGTTAACATGATCTGTTAACATCTTTTTTTTCCCCCCCAAAGGCCAGGCATTGACTCTTTCATCTTCGCCTATACATCGGCCAGAACAGTGAACCTCTTAGCCGTCAAAGACGTTGCCCCAGCGCACCAGTGGGGGTGGGAACACATTGCGCCCAACAACACAAACATCCATGTCTTACGTGGGACTCGAACCCACAACGTGGCGGCCGATCAATCGCTGGAAACGCTCGCCTTGACCGTTTGGCCACCCCGTCGACTGAAATGAGCCAACAGTACGCGGTGTTCCCAGGTGGTCACCCACCCAAGTACTAACCGCGCCCGACGCTGCTTAACTTCGGTGATCTAACGGGAACCGGTGTTTTCAGCACGGTACAGCCGTTGGCTCTTCTGTTAACATCTAGTTCACTTTATTTATGAGAGAAGCTACCTTTTGTAATAGCTTTGGATTTTGACGCTAAAAGAACCCGCGCATAGTCATTATCATTTCAAGTGATATTAATTAAATGTCCATTGTATTTCGATAAAGATTTTGCAAGATGAATCAATCATTTTGTTTGTACTGATAAGTTACCAAAAGCTCCCAATTTTGATTTACGTGAAGTTAAATCAATAATAAATTTTTATCATAAGATACTTCATTTTGTAGTCTTATTCCGTGAGAAATTAGTTTCAATCTTTCCACTGTTCTTTTTCTTTCTTACAAAGTTTTTTTTGTTTTCATCTCTTTTATTTCCATTTGGTATCGAATTTCTCTTTTGAATCACATAAAGCAACTGTTTATTAATAGACAGACGTCTGCTTATCTTTGTTGAAGCGGTTGATTTGTCTTTATATCCTGAAGAAGGAAACTGTTTCTTACCCCAAAACCGGTTGATACCGTTACCAATCCCATTTATGCTGTGCTTCTAAAGAATATTTTACTTTTTTGCAACTTTTGCAGCAACCTTAACGATTTGCTTTTAATTTTTGTATTCTTCTGGTCGTAAGTACTTAGCCATTAAGGATCACATGCAACTCTTTTAACAAAGGGCGTAAAATGAATGGTAAAAAATTTGTAAACTGGATGTCACGCGACTCAAAATTATCTCTCTATATTAAAAAAAAGTAGCTGATGCCGCAGCCGAAGTCGCAATTTGACAAATTTCTCGTTTCTTGAGATTCTTTGCTTCGTACCGCAAAAACTATTGCATATAAAAATGTGAAATTTGGTACACTTGTAGAAAAACGTTGGGGAATACGCTGAAATAAATTGTTTTTCTATGTATATTGTAGTTTAAGAAATATTTAATGTCAAGTCAAAATATTTGAGCTGCGAGTTCGCGTCCTGGATAGACTAACAATATTAAGACTACGAATTTTTGCAGACAGGATACCTACATGGGTGAATTTTTGCAGGACGAAGCCCCTTTTTTTAATTTCGATGTAGTTTTTGAAATATTTTACTTTTTATGCACTTCTGAAGTGAACTTTTTTTTCGTATCGGCACATCTAACGATTTCTCTGTCTCATACCGTGAAAACTATAGCATAAGAATATGAAATTGGGTGCATTTGTAGAGAAATAATAGAATAATACGATGAAATAAATCGCTTATTGATTTAAACTTTAGTTTGGCATGAAATAGCTTGCGAAGCAAGCTCATAATCAATGAATTCAGTTTTTGGATTGCCTGGGCTAAGAAAACTCCCTGCTTTTCCCTTCTGCGGAAAATAGACAGGGATAGAAAAGAAAGTTTTGAAAGTAAAATTTTTAGGAAAGATAGATATGAAGCGAGCGCAGCGAGAAGGAAGCGAAGCCTCCCGAAGAGGGTTGCGCGAGCGAAGCGAGCAGGGAGCAGAGCTCCCTAGTTTCTATAAAAATAATTGTGATATATGTTTACAAAAACGGTCTAAAAGGGGTATTTCTAAAGTTAGAACAGTGTTTCCATTGCAGATAACAGTATTCATAGACCATTCACCCATAGACCGCTCATCATAAACCATTTAACCATAGCCCGTTCATCATAGACCATTTAACCATAGACCGCTCATCATAGACTGCTCATCATAGACCGGTCATCCTAGACAGTATTCTTAGACCTTCTTTTCACTTTTATTCGGGAAATAAAGACCCTTCCGAAAAATGGGATTTAAAGGGTTGATTGAACTTGATCCTCCAAAACTATATTTACTTCACATTTAGAAATTACTACATGTAGACGAAAAATATAATTTTGAGAAATATAACATTAAATAAAGTGTATTTTTTTATTTTATTTTATTTTTTTTATTTACAATTTAAATAACATAAAGATGAATTTTACAAAAGAAAAAACAACAGTTCATGCTAAATAAAGCTCCCCGTCAAGTATACAAGAAATAAGAACCTCTTTCTTAAACGCTTATGAAATCTTAAAGTAGTTTAAGTAATCTTAAAGTAGCCTAGTAATCTTTAAGTAATCTTAAAGTAGTAAATCTTAAAGTAGTTAGTATTCGTGGACCCAAAGATGCACTTTTAAGCCTAGGGTATTCTGTTGCAGGATTCTAACACTGATTTGAAGATTTTTTTTTTTTTTTGCTTATTACTATGTAATGGTTTGATAAAATCTGGACTTTCTTAAATTTAGGGATTGATATTCACTAATATTAGAAAAAATATTGTCTAATATATATCATTTTATTTTATATATTTGGAGTTTTACCACGTAATTTTCATTTTTCCAATGAATATACTAACTTTTATACGACTCTTAATAAGAACTACTCACCGAACATCTTAAGCATAACAGTGGCATGGAGATATGTATAAATCAGTTAAAGTCATCCTTTGATCTTTCAGAAATATCGATGCCGAACGACATTTTGGTTTATAAAATCACTTTGTGGAGCTAAAATAACCATTTCCTGCAGTTTCAGTAATGGAATGACACGAAATTTTAACTTTTATTCTCCATCTATCCCCATGCAGATGTATTACGGTTTCGTCAGTGATCCTTGAGGTAAAATATAGTGTCGTGTGCGGATGATATTCATGTATTGCAATCGTCTGCAATTTTTCGGAAGCTTGTTAGCCGAAATGACGCGGACATTTTTAAAAGACGAAATTATCAGATTCTGTTTCCTGTTCAAATACTTGGATTGTGAAACATTGAATGTCAAGTTCGATAATACCCAGAACTCTGTCATACATGCTGTGCGATCTTGGAATGTCAAACTTGAGGCTGTTTACGATGATTCTCTTCTGTACCCGAAACATGTACTGCGTAGCTGTAGTTGCGTAGAACAGTCATTTGCAAACTTTTTTGTTTGGAGGACCCTTAAAATGTTTCGTATGGTCAACTTTCTTTTCATTTTTGAGTTACAGCAAACAGCCAGGTCAATTTTGATGTGAAGAACATCTAGGTTGAGGTATCTCTGGCAGAGATCGGAGCTTTGTGAAAAATGTAAACACTTTAACGCGCATATCTCCAAGCCTAATAGATAAAAACGTAAACAGTTTTTATCGTATTTTAGTACTATAAGGAACCTTGCTGCTCCAACCAGGAATCGAACCCTGGATCTCCAAACTGGCCAGCCGACTCTCTACCGTTGAGCTACTGGTACAGAATTGCAAGCTCTTATCGTCGAAGAGGACGCTGCATTCTCCACCCTCTAATGTCAGATTGGCGGGTAACTGACAATCTGACTAACCACCTCCTGCTATTTTTACCCCAGCTTAGTCTCTTGTTGCTACTATTTTTACCCAGGTTAGTATCTTGCGTAGTCGTTATCCTCTCAATTTGAAATCGGCGCTCAATCTTCTAGAGTCCACTGAATCCGTACTAGTTGTACTAGGGTCAGTACTAGGGTTATCTAGAAATGAAATTGCTGATTACCATGCCAAAATTGCTGCTATCTCTGGTTCCCCTCTTATTATTCCATTTCCCTACTCGTTCCTTTCAAAATTTTGCAAATCTTATATCCTTAATCTTTGGCCAAATTATCTTAATGATTATATTTCCACCAGGACTGGTGGTCCGGCTAGAATCCTGTCTTACCTCTCTATCGTGAATCCTAATTTGCAAATTTTTAATAAATACCTCATTTACTTTATTACTGGTCATGGTCCCCTCCTTGAATACCTATATTTTTTCAAAATTAAATCCACCTCTAACTGTATTTGCAATAAATTCGGTGACGTTGACCATTACATTTTCGATTGTCCTTTTTCTAGAAAAAATTTTCATCTCTGCAAACCCTCCCCCTCTAATAAGCCAATTTGGTTCTCCAAAGTTCGTTCAAATCCCTTTTCAGTAGATAAAATTAAAAACTGTATTCTTGTTGCTGTGGAAATTTCTAATAAAGTAACCTAAGCTTATAAGTAGATTTTGCTCTCAATGAATTTTGATCAATGAATCCCTTTATTTAATTCTTATTAACTTATATGAACTTATTGTATTCCGTCCATATTTAATATTTAGAAAAAAAAAAAAAATATGTTTCTTATTTTCTCGGTTCTTTCTTTTTCTTTTGACCCTTTTTATTTGTATTTTTTCTAATTTTTCTTTTCTAAATTTTATTCTAAATTTCTATTTTTGTTTTTAATGTGTCCAATTTTTTTTCCTTTTCATATATTTTCTTTTTATATATTTTCTAAATTTTACTTTTAAAATTTTAGTATTTTCTTTAATTTTAATCTATTTTTCATTATGTTATCTCACTCTAAATTTTATTTTTCAATGATCTTTTTATCTATATTCGCAATAACCTTTTTCCCATTTTTGAAAAATGGACGTACTTGTCAAGTTCAAATATAATGTAAAACTGTCTGTTTAATCACAATATATTTCATCAATTGTTATCTTTTTAGATCTAAATAAATGTTCGTTTGGCGGGATGGTAGACCTTGGGTGCCTCCTGATTGCAAGAGGTATCCTTTCCCGGCCGTGCAGGTAGAAACTCTAAACCCACTATGTGAGTAGCACGGTCTGGGGTCTTCCGACCTCCAACATCTTTTGTACTAACCTACAGGGTTGATTTGTTCCGGCGCTATTGTAAAGAATCTTGCTGCCCCAACCGGGAATCGCACCCTGGATCTCAAAACTGGACATCCGATGCTCTACCGTTGAGCTACTGGAACAGAATTGCAAGCTTTTATTGAAGTGGACTCTGCAGTACTTTGAATAATTTGTTTTTTCTAAACTAAAAATTTTTGTCCAAGCGAGTTTTTGCTTTACTTTGCTTTTTCTCATTTGAAATGTCTTTGAAATTGATAGATATAAATAGTAATCGACAAAATGTATAGTGGGAAATCCAATTTCTAGATTTAATACTTGTTTTTATAACTCTCTTATACTTTAAAAGAAATCGTGTTGTCAAGTTGAAGAATACTGAAAATTTTCCATTTTTCAAGTTTAGGGATATATCTGGCTGGAAAACGAATTTTTGTCATCCACTTTCATATATTAATGCGGTACAAAACCTGAAATATTTTAACGGTAAACCTTCTCTTAATTCAGCTTTATCAGAAAAAAAAAATTATGTAAATCCGTTGAGCCGTTCATGCGTTATACGCAGTCATGACATACAGAGACAGGTTTTCATTTCTGTTATTCCGCACTTCACTGTAAACTTATCTCAGAATATTCCATAGACTCAACTTCATTGCCTGAAAAGAAATTTTATTGAAATCCATCGCGAACTTCAAGATATGTTTCACTTAAAAATGTCTATTCGAATTTTCCATTTTATATATTAGATGAACTTATTATAAAAGTAAACCAATACATTTTTGCTGGTTGGTAAATTTTTTTTTCCAATTGAACCATAATAACAACTCAAAAGTTATAAATTTTGAGTTGTGTTAGTTTTGAAGTAATTGTGCGATATCTAACACTCTATTACTTAAAATAATATGCATAAGTACAATGAAGATATGATTCATTAAGAATGAAACTGTTGATGCTACTCTGTGGGAAATTGAATGTTTTTTTTTTCTTCAGGTGTTAAAATTTCTTCTAGTATTCAGGGTGTCCCAAAAAGATTGAAACGCTATTTAATTCTTGACCTGTTGGAGATAAGTGGGTAATGTAAATTGCAAAACTGTTGAAAGTAAGGTAGGAAATAAGACTACGTTCATGAAATAGTCCTCCCATTCATTTCCAAAAAGTTACACTTTTAAAATCTTTATACGACCCCCTTAGACAAATTTGGTCAATCAGAAAAATGTTATTTTTAATGCAGCAAGATCACTAAAAAAACCGCATATCTATATCTTTAAAATTGAGAGAGTTATATTTAATTGAACATTGTGAATGGGGACCCCATATCAAATTAGAAATGTAAATTTGTGACATATCACAAAAAATAAAACTGGATGATAATACATAGGATACCCAACCGCGTAGTGATTTTGAAGATATAGATATGTGGGTTTTTTTTAATGATCTTGTTGCATTAAAAATAAAAATTTTCTGATTGACCCAATTTGTCTAAGGGGGTCGTATAAAAATTTAAAAAGTGTAACTTTTTGAAAATGAATGGGAGGGCTATTTCATTGACGTAGTCTTATTTTCTACCTTACTTTCAACATTTTTGCAATTTACATTGCCCACTTATCTCCAACAGGTAAAGAATTAAAGCGAGTTTCAATCTTTTTGGGACATCCTGTATAATACATTGCATAAGTAACTAAAAGCACCGGATTTGTCTGCAAGAACGTATTTCAAACGATGATCTCAATTTTAAGCGCATAATAAAAAAGCTGCGCCACCTTGTAAACAGCATTTGTGTTGATATTAAAGAAGACGTAGGATGTCAACCGGTTTTTTTTTTATATAACTCTTGAAGAGCGTACTTGACAAGTAAAGAGCAGGTGATTGATCTTACAGTTGTTCTCATCCAACAAGAATCTGAAGAACAAATAAAATAAGTGGAAAATATTCGTAAATGTTATAAAGATTTGATCCGTAGAGCAGGAGAACATAAATTCTGGACCGCTGGCTCGATTTGAAAGCTGTAACCGATCTGTTTAATAAATTATAAATACAGTCAAAACGTAAAAACATTTTGTGCAAATGATAAAGTAAATTTTAAAGTTATTACAAATTACTATAAATACGCAGTTATTCATAAATTAAGATATTCAGGTACTTCGAGGATATGATAAATCCTAATTGTTAGTATTTAAAAGATCAACCCAAAGTCAATAAAACGAATTGAGCACACATGAGAAAATTGATAACAATGAACAAGAATAATTTACCCACGTATGTCGATTGATGAGTTTGAATTTTTTTTTTAAATTGCACATATTCGTAGAAAATTTCTGGTACATAAGTTAATGTAAATTGGGCCAAATTTTCTAGCTGGATGTTCTGTAATTTTATCATTTTCTTTATTTTTGATTATTAGCCATTTAAACTCTTCTGTGATATTTGGTCGCGTTCCATCTTATTGGGTCTTATCTCGTCTTGTGTTGTGACATATGCTGTGTGTTTAGGGATAATCCAACTTTCTGATTGGCTTGTTCAACTAGAATTATATTTCGGATATCTTCCTGGGTTTGCTGGTTTCTAATGGATCCATCAATTTATGCATCCCTTTTGTTTCTTGTTGTGCCCAATTCATCTTTCTGACTTCTGCAGGACAGAAGAAGATTTGTTTAACACGTTCTCAAAAGAGTTGTATACGGCGTTATATCGTAATTTTTACATAATTACTATAATCTATTTTCCCACGTAAGCACACTGTTTGATTCAAGCAAATGTTACTCAGCATTATTTACTTTTCCGGTCTACGGAAGTATATTTTTGCCAAAAAATTTGATCGCAAGACATTGGATATTCTCAAAATGCTCTGTATGAATTACAATTTTTTGATCTTTTCTTCCTTTCTTGTTTTCCGAAAGACGAGTAGCATTTAATCTTATTTAAATAAAATAATTGTTGGTGGCAAAAGTTTTACCATAATATTACTTTTACGGCATTTTATTTTTCTTTAAAACATTTTTACTTTCCCTGCAATACATGGTAATGTATGGGGAAAGTATTGGAATCGCAACTCGAGTTTTCAACAGATCTACACGTTTTGAGACCTCTAGAACACGAAAGCACTATTTTTAGCATGATGTCTGTGTGTGTGTGTGTCTGTTCAGATTTTGTATCCACTATGACTCAAAAACTAATTAACCAAATTTCATAAAATTTCAGAAGTAAGTCACTTGTGGGGTACTCTGGCGTTGATTAGACTTTGGTATAATTCGGGATACAAAAATCTGCCTTTTTCGGGAAATGGCCTGCATAAAATGTCTGTGTCCACTCTAGCTAAAAAACTAATAGACCAAACTTCACAAAATGTGGTGGATAAGTCACTTGCAGCTTACCCTGATGCTGATTAGATTTTGGTACGATTCGGAAAAACGGAACTTGCCTTTCTTTGCAAAATGGCTCGTAAAAATCGTCAAAATCTAAAATAAAAGATTACGTATACTCAAATATATCAATTAAATTCTTGTTTTTGTACTTAATTTTTGACGCTGAAAAGAATAAGACCAACCCCATTACTCTAAGATGGATCATTCTTGAAATATTTATGTTTTTTCGCTGCTCTACATTTGAAAACAAGTCCAGTTACTAAATGCAAATGATAATTGGGTTAAAAGTGCAAATCCAGTGCAATTTAAAATAGTTTTGGGTATTATTTTGTGCAATTAAACTCAATTTAATGAATTATTGAAGAAATAAAAGAGTACGTGAATATGAGGCTGTAGTGAAAGTCATGTGCTGCCCACATCAGATTTTCACTTTTCCTGCAATACATGGCAATGTATAGAGAAAGTATTGGAATCATGCCGGAAATCGCAACTGGAGTTTTCGACGGATCTACACATTTTAGGATCTCCAGAATACGAAACTACTATATGTAAAGTGATGTCCGTGTGTGTGTCTGTCTGTCTGTCTGTGCAATGCATGTATCCACTCTAGCTCAAAAACTAATGGACCGAATTTCATAAAATTTGGTAAGTAGGTGAGGTTTGGTAAGTAAGGTTTTGGTACGATTCGGGATAAAAGAACCTGCCCTTTTTTTATGAGAAATGGCACTCAAAAATTGTCTGTATTCACTCTAACTGAAAACTAATAGACCGAATTTCACAAAATTTGTTAGATAAGTCACTTGTAGGTCACCCTGGTGCTGATTAGATTTTAGTATGATTTGATCAAAAATGCATCAATTAAATACATGTCTTATGCGTAATTTTTGACATTGAAATGAATAAGACCAGCCCCATTACTCTAAGATATTTCAGTTTTTACTTTCCTTATATACAATAATGTATAAGGAAAGTATTGTGACGGGGTCGAGAATTCGAATTCGCGTTTTTGACAGGAGAGTACGTTTCAAGCTTCCCTGATCACGAATTAAACATTTTTGAGGTGATGTCTGTGTGTATGTGTGTGTGAGTCTGTGAAGACGATAACTGACGAACGAATGAACCGATTCGAACGAAATTTGGTTAAAAAATTACAGTCCGTAAACACTGGAAGCCTATTGTTTTTAAACGCAATCTAATATACAGAACCCTCCTAAATTTTACAGTGAAATTTTGAAAAAAATCATCAAAAAATCAAAACGTCTAATAAAGTTACGCAAATAGACATTTCATATGTAATTTTCATTAGAAAACGAGTAACATAAATTTTAGAACGCTAGCGTGAACCGATCTTGAGATATTGCACATTTCTCAAAAAAAGCTATCAAAAAATTATATAAAATAAAAAAAAATATTTGCTATTGAGAAACATGTTCACATTTCATACGTAATATCATGCGATAAATTGGGTGACTTCATTCTCGTGGACCTAGCTCGTTCCATTCATGAAAAAAGATACTTTGAGTAATACTTTTGTATTTGACCGCCAATAATCATTTATCTGCTTTAAGAATAAATTATTTCTCCGTCCATAACGCTTGGCGAGATTTTGGCGACGAATTTGGCGGAATGTCGCCAACTTGGCGACTTTTTTAAATGTTACGAAATCAAAGAAAATCTGGTCAAATGGATAAAAATGACGCTAAATCAATGAAAATAACGACTATTTGACGAAAATTCAATATCTTGGAAAAAATATAAGTATCTACTATAAGAATAACCTATTTTGTTTTTAATGTAAAAGTAGTGAATACATTGCATTGTATAAGGATAGTCATGTGCTGCCTACATCAGATTTTTTAATTTAGGGGAACTAAAGACATTTGTCTCTGTAGTGAAAACACTATTTAATGAAATTTCTTAAAATTTAGTAGTCACATCCCTTGACGGTTATTCTAATACTGATTAGATTTTATTTTGGCATGATTCATAAAAATATAATCCACCCTTTTTAAGTAATGGCCCGCAAAGTTCGTGAAAATGTGAAATACACAAACTTGCTAAAATATATTAATTAATTACTTGTTCTTCAAGTCATTTTTGACAACACAGCGAATAAGACTGATTCCAGGACTCTAAGATAAACCGTTCTCGAGATATTTTAGTTTTTTTTTTTTTTTTTTGGAATTTTGAAGAGCTGTAGAATTGAAAGTGTATTGAGTTGTCAAATGAAACTAACATGTATTAAAACTGCCAATTGAGTATGATATTAAAAAAGTATTCATGTTATTTTTTGCAATTAAACTCCATTTAATGCATCATGAAATTAAAAACAAGAAAATGAATTTGAATTTGTAGGGAATGACCACATCATATTTTTTTTTCTCAGGATTTGCTATAGATAGAACTCAGATGATGTTCACAAAGGAATTCAACTTCTGGTACTTTATCCTTTTCTTCAAAAATTTCCAATTTACTTGAAACATATATTTTTCAAGATCGGTTGTAGATAGATCTTAGATAATAACTGATATGGATTCACCATTAAATTCTGTAGTAGATAGAGTAATATCATAAGCGATTTTATTTCTAGTTTCTTTTCTATTTCGGTTAAAATATTTTCCTTGCCACATTTATTTCCCTCAGGATTAGCTATAGGTAACGACTTATGTGGATTCAGCATCACATTTCGGAAACGGTAAAAGGACTCACTAAGGATTGTCATTCCCGGTTTCGGAGATGTCACTTCCGATTCAGATATTTACATTTTTCTTGAAACATCTATTTCTCAGGATCTACCATAGATATAGCTTAGATGATGACTGATAGCATCAAATTCCCAAATCAGAATGATGGGGGATTCATTAAGAAATTTCACTTTCGGTTTAAACAAATTTCTTGAAACATCTTTTTTTTAAGATTGGCAATAAATAGAGTTTTGAGATTGACTGATATGAATCCAGCTTCAGCTTTAAATTCAGAGGAGGTAGCGGTGTTCCCTAAAGATTTCAAGTTTTATTTCAAAACATTTCCTTGAAACATCTATTTCTCAAGATTGGCTATACATAGAGCCTATAGATGATGACTCATATGGATTCAGGATTGGCTATACATAGAGCCTATAGATGATGACTCATGGATTCAGGATTGGCTATACGTAGAGCCTATAGATGATGACTCATATGGATTCAGGATTGGCTATACGTAGAGCCTATAGATGATAACTCATACGGATTCAGGATTGGCTATACATAGAGCTTACGTATGATGACTCATATGGATTCAGGATTGGCTATACGTAGAGCCTATAGATGATGACTCATATGAATTCAAGATTGGCTATACATAGAGAGCTTATGAATGATGACTCTTATGGATTCAGGATTGGCTATACGTAGAGACTATAGATGATGACTCATATGGATTCAAGATTGGCTATACATAGAGCTTATAGATGATGACTCATATGGATTCAGGATTGGCTATACGTAGAGACTATAGATGATGACTCATATGGATTCAGCATTGAATTCTAGAGAGGGTTTGGTGTGTGTGTGTATGGCCACTCAAGATTTCCATTTCTGGTTCTGGAGATGTCTCTTCCGATTTATCCAAAAATTCATATAACTGTGCAAAATAAGTATGCGGAAGAGAATAAAAATGTGTAATACTTCTGTTAAAAAAGGAGTGTTCATCCCATCAGTTGCCATATGAAAGCTTTTGTCCATATACATTTCTCGTGTATTTTTATAGTACATATACGGGATCAATCATCGAACTACACAATTTGGCAAAAATCCTTTTAAGTGTCAAAGGCCAAAAAATATAATTTTAAAATTGCTTCTTACAGATCAACATTAGAGATATAAATCTCCGCAGACAACTGTTAAAAAGTTCTAATTCATATAACTCGAAACTTTTGATTAATTTATATTTTGAATTATAGAATCACCATACGTACTAAAATCACCATACTACTAAAATACGTCTAACACTAATAGGCTTCACACTCATATAATCCGCTTTAAAGGGGCTCCAGTAACCTCCTCCTCATTTCAAATAACAGCACACATAGACTGGTTTCCAGCTTTTTACGCTCATCTCAAAATGAAATAGTCAGTATTTAGAATGGCACCAAGATTCGCACACTAACGCATTTTTGCGAACATCTATGAAGGCTGACAGCCAGTTACACCTCAACCGGCATCAGCAGTCTCGTGCTCCATGCTGTTGAATGCATAAAAAGCCCTAAACTGGTCCGTAGATGCTGCTATCTGCAATGGAAACGCAGTCTTATTAAAGAATTAATACAATAAAATGTTTGTCTGTTCTATGGTTTCTTTTGTGTATGTCTATGCATCTGTGTCGTCTGTAGTCAAAAATCGAAACTTCGGACACAAGGTATTTGAGGCCGCTGGATAATACGGTTGGCCGATATCTTTTTAAAATTCGAATTAGCTTGAAAGTTATGAATATTTATAGTTGAAAATCAGTTGAATTTTCGGCTTCAGAATCAGTTTTATTTCGGGCACAGGATTTGCAATCACCAAAGATACGAAAGCAGGTATTTTGATAATATGGCAGACATTGTGTAGAAGCGGAAAAACGAATATTTTGCAAAGAAGTGGATTAAATGTATCAGCTTTCTAACCTTGCAACTTTAAAATATTTCGTCATAATTTTTAACACTTTCCAACACAGTCGAAAAGTGTTTACGACTTTGGTCATTCTGAGTGTCTGTCTGTCTGTTCGTTCGCACGATAACTGCCATAAAAATGACTTTATCAACATCA
This sequence comes from Amaurobius ferox, assembly GCA_951213105.1. Classification (NCBI taxonomy): domain Eukaryota; kingdom Metazoa; phylum Arthropoda; class Arachnida; order Araneae; family Amaurobiidae; genus Amaurobius; species Amaurobius ferox. The sequence continues at coordinate 134,106,409 of OX578136.1, forward strand.
ACATGAAACTTTAGTATGTTGTTGAGACGTTCTGTGGGGCATAAGGGAATGCAAATGAATAATATCACCCAATTATTAATTTTGGATTGAACCCGGGTTGAAAAAGTGAAATACGTTGAACCCTATGGGACCTAATTTTTCAAACATTTTTTAAACAAAGTTAAAATTCGCAAATTGCTTTGAAATTTTTAGGAAATATTCAAATTATCCCATAAAATATATAAAAAAAAATTAAGCAAATTATGTTGAGTAGTATTTTAAATAAAAATTGAAATAATAATTACACCCATGATATACGACGAGATCACGTGACTCATTGCAAAATAAAATGTAGCATTCATTTTTTTTCCCCCAGTGTCAAAATCATGATTTTTTAAAGTTCTTTTAAATTTATAGTTAGTGTTGCATACGTCCTAAAACCGCTTTATTTTTGCGTATTTTCTCTGCATCTATATTTTACTCCAACGCAATTACAATACTTTTTAGTTTAAATGATCATCAAACTTTGATTATTTCTACAGCGAAGCCCAATTTTAACGTATGCAGAATGTAAACAAATTAAGCTGTAAGATGAGTTGTATAAAAATTCTAAATATTTTAACGCAAAATTATTTAACTCTGGAGTCTGGAATATAGGTGATATGAATGAAATATTAATTGATTTCACATAGAGAAGCAGACGATTTTATAACATTGCCTTTTTCGATGAAGTTTTATGCATGGCGTTAGAAAATACTTTTACTTCCATGGTTTTAAGTTTTAAGTAAAATAAATTATTGTAGTACTGCGGTAATTTACAAAATGTCACCGCTGAATGTATTGCATTTTAGAGATGCTTAAATAAAATTGCATTGAAGTTGGAAAGTGTTTCATAATCAATGCTTTATGCATGATTGATCTATTTTGTTTTAATTTGGTATTATATTATCTTTATGAATATTGAGATAAAGAGCGTCGAAATTCTGATGAAAACTCGCTGAGATAGTATTATTTTTTTTAATTTTGCTTTTCTAGAAAAGAAACTTTTTTTCTGAATTAATCACAGCTCTTTTTTGTTTTCTCGATGTTTGCGTTCTTAAAGCAAAATAAAATATAATAATTTGATAGCATTAAATCTCATGTTCTAAATATGCTAGTTTTGTTTTAAAGATCTTTGTTGTACAGGCTATAATGTTTAGCTTGAGATAACGAAGGCTTGTAACCAGATTACATATGTCCTGCACGCTTGTTTAGGGAAATTTCTGTATTTTCCTGCGTAATTTTAATCAGAGGTTTGAATCTTCAGGGCCTGACGAAGCTAAAGTTGGGCCCAGCCAGTGCTTGGTGTTATTTCAGAGCCACCATGCAGCCATTGTATTTAACCTTTTGCTTACGGATGGGACAGCGTTCATCCCTAACGAAGAACCTATCAAAAAGACGGGTATTTGACATACCCTATCCCAAACAGTTCGATCCCCCTTTGCAGACATTGGCGTCCGTGGACGCCAATGATCGAACTGTTTGGGATAGAGTATGTCAAATACCTGCCTTTTTGATAGGTTCTTCGTTAGGGATGGACGCTGTCCCATCCGTAAGCAAAAGGCTAAAACACATGCAAAACATCAACTCATAATACATTTGGGAGCTCTATCATAGCCCCGAAGGCCCTTTGTACATGCAGAAAATTTCCAAACTTTTTGCTTAAAAGTAATACATGTATAATATTTGAGCCAACGGCCCTACCGTGCTGAAAACTCCGGTTCTCGTTAGATCACCGAAGTCAAGTAGCATCGGGCGCGGTTAGTACTTGGGTGGGTGACCACCTGGGAACACCGCGTGCTGTTGGCACATTTCGGGCGCGGTAGCCCGGTGGTTTGCGCGCTGGATTTACACGCTGCCACAACTGCCATCGTGTTCATGCGGAGTACGATCACGTTAAACATGTGGGTCCGTAAGTCCTTCCGAGAGGTTGGTGGTAGGGGAAGGAGTGTACGGTCCCTGTGGATGCCTCCCCCACTGGGTTCCGGTCTAAATTGGGTGGCACTTCCCGGCCGTCCAAACAGTTACCTTACACCTTTCTGGTAAGTTGGACGGTCTGGGTCTCAACAACAACATGTACAATATTTAACACTATTAACATATTTTATAATTTAAAGTAACAACTAATATTACTAGTTTTAAATTAATTAAAACAGTATTTACGCTTAATTTTTTTTATCACTGATTAAATTTAGGGGCCCTTTAAAATTTGGAAGCCCAGGGCCGCGGCCCCAGAGGTCCGTGCGTTAATCAGGCCCTGTATATCTTAAATACCGGGCAACCCCAGGCACATTTTTTTTTAATTTTTTCTGTAATAACTAAATTAATCATCTATCAAATTGCTTTTTTACCCTGTTAAAAATATGAATCAGGCTCATGTGAGAAAAAACATGTACTACGTCACGTCAGGAATTCTCCTGTACGCAGGAATGAAAACGTCCTGACGATAAAACGAAGTTCTCTGGTCACGATAGATCGCGATCGATAGTTCGAGGAAAGATGACGTTCGGCAAATTGAGGGGAGAAGCGTAAATGGCTGTCGTGTTTGGAGAGTCGGATCAGAAACAAAATAACTCCCGAGAAGTCGGTCTTTAGCAGAAGAGAAAGGGTTAATTGGGATGTCACACAAGAAATGCGGAAACAACTCTTATACCTCTGATAGCCCGTTCTCCACAGTTAGTCACTCTCGCCAATTGAGATTTTAATTTGAAAATTGTGATGTGTTGCTTCGAGACAGGATGACTTGTTGGTCCAATCATGCAAATGACGTTGGGAGTAACAAACGTTTAACTCGGCACAGTTAAGGGGACGGTGGACGTTGAAATGAGCAAAAATCGACTAAAAAAAGTTTTAATATATAACATTATTTTACACATTTAACATTTGCTTACGGGTGAGACAGCGTCCATCCCAAACGAAGAACCTCCCCAAAAGACAGGTATTTGACATACTCTATCCGAAACAGATCGATACCCCCCCTTTGCAGGCATTGGCGTCCATGGAAATCGCCAACAGAAACATTGCACCTGCTGCGCAGGTGCAATGTTTCCATGGACGCCAATGTCTGCAAAGGGGGGTCGAACTGTTTGGGAGGGCGCGGTAGTCCTGTGGTTTGCGCGCAGAGGTTGCACTCGGTAGTCCCGGGTTCGATTCCCGCCGCTGCCCAAACTGCCGCCGTGTTCACGCGGAGTACGATCACGTTAAACATGTGGGTCCGTAAGTCCTTCCGAGAGGTTGGTGGTAGGGGAAGGAGGGTACGGTCCCTATGGATGCCTCCCCCACTGGGTTCCGGTCTAAATTGGGTGGCACTTCCCGGCAGTCCAAACAGATACCTTACACCTTTCTGGTAGGTCGGACGGTTTGGGTCGAAGAAGAAGAAGAACTGTTTGGGATAGAGTATGTCAAATACCTGTCTTCGTTTGGGATGGACGCTGTCCCACCCGTAAGCAAAAGGTTGAATGCATTTTTTTCGAAACGGAATTTTGAAAGGTTTTACATTTTTAAAATGCTCCATGCGTCTTAATTTTTGTCTAGGATGCATGAAATACTTTTCCTCTCATACTTTTTAATGAAACTGGGTATGAATTTTATAATTGGACTTTATTAAGGTAATTAAAAGTGAATAAGGACTTTATTAAATGCTGAAAATTAAGTTTTAACCCAAAAAAATATTTTTAAAAAATTAACTTTCTAAGGGATTTAAAAATAAATAGCCGAATTTGTTTATAATGTGTTTTTGAGTGATCATAATGTAAAATGAATAAAAAATGCGAACAAATGGCACGCAAGGAACATTTTCAAATTTTTGTTAAAAAAAAATTAAATAAAAAAAAAATATAAAATTATAACAAAATTGAAAAAAAAAATAATTGTATTGTATATAGTAATGTTAAGAGGAATATTTATACAAATTATCACGTTTCTAAGTTAATAAATAAATAAAACAAATTTCAACGTCCGCCGTCCCCTTAACTAGTTCGGTATCCGTTGTTAGGCTAAGAATTGACATTCTAGCCTGCACACCTCATACAGTAATTTTGTCAAGCATTAATCGTAGGGGACCCACCCTTAAATTTTTTAAGCTTCTGTATTTATTAAATAAAATGTTTAGAATATTTTCAAAAAAGAATTATCAAACCATTCCAATTAGAAAATACTTTATAAGAAAAAATGAGTAAAGCAATATTGCACTATTCAAGCAATCATGTTTTATTTTGAGATCGTTTTTCTTAAAATTGTTATTTTCAACCTTGCGCGCTTATTGTAACATCAAAACTAATGCATCCAGAATCTTAAAACATTGCATGCTATTATATTATGTGTATATATGCATATTTCAACTAAATTTAAACTACTGTTTGTCAACAAATTTTCATTAAATGTCTTTCTATATTAAAAAATATTTAGCATTTAATAACAAACTACCTTTATTTTATTTTTTTATATTTTTTATAATTTCAATATAATTTTAAGCGTAAAAGTTTATCCAGAAGCCTGCGTGTAGCACTTGTATACAAGTGCTACTCTTTTAACATATGTCTTGCGGTATATCGCAAGACATACGTTAAAAGCCTATCAATTAATCTACAATAAACCAAAATGCTCTACCAATTTTTTTTTTAATGTGGTTTGTTGTAGCAATAAATAAGGAGTAACCTAGAATTATTGAAGAATTTCAGATGAAATATCCCGTGTTTTAAAATCCCTAACAATTTTACTATTACGAGTTTAGTAAAGCGTTTTCCAGAAACTGGAATTGTTGCAGACAAAGCGCGAACACATAGACCGTTCATTTTAAATCAGGATAAACTGTTTGAAATAAAGACGGCGTTGCTAAAACTCTGTAATGAACACATAGACCGTTCATTTTAAATCAGGATAAACTGTTTGAAATAAAGACGGCGTAGCTAAAACTCTATAACGAACTCTTCTGAAACTCTATAATGGCACTCCCACATGGCAAGAGAAATATTGCTCTAAAATAAAAACTACGGGAAAACTCTATGTCCTTTGATGAATAAACAAGAACGATCAATCATGCTTAAAGCATTGATCATGAAACACTTTCCAACTTCAATGCAATTTTATTTAAATATCTCTAAAATGCAATACATTCCTAAGTAATATTTTATTTAAAACTTATCACAATACTACATTAATTTATTATATTTGAAAACTTAAACCTTCATCGAAAAAAATGAACTTCATTCAAATGACGGCATTGAAATATAAATTGCCTGGTTTAAACATCTCTAACATCTCTACCGATACATTCATCGGTAATATTTTTAAAATCATCATAATACTACGATAATTTATTATATTTGAAAACTTCATCGAAAACAACTGACATTCGTATAAATGACGTCATAAAAAAATAACACGCCTGGCTCTCTCTATAAAAGCAGCATTTCATTCATAACATTTTCCCATTCATTTCATTCATCATAGTACTAAAATAATTTATTTTATTTAAAAACTTAAGACCATGGGGCTACAAGTATATAAACTCTATGCTTAAAACGTCATCGAAAAAAATCATCCTTCTCTCTGTAAAATCAATGAATATTTCATTCATATCAGCTATGCAGACTCCATGAGCTAAATACATTTGCGTTAAAAAAATACAGCAATTCTTATACAACTCATCCTACATATGTTGCTGTTTACATTTTACATAAGTGAAAAATAGGCTTCGTTGTAGAAATAATCAAATTTGGATGATCATTTAAACTCAAATATATTGTCATTGCGTTGTTTCAGTATGTAGATGCACAGAATTTAAGAAAAAATAAAGCTGTTTTAGGACGAATACAACACTCAATATGAATTAAAAAGAACTTTAAAAAACACGATTTTGAGACAAGATGGATGCCATATTTTATTTTGAATTGGGTCACGTGATCTTTTCATATCATGGTCATGTGATCGCTTTATATAAGAGGTGTAATTATTATTTTAATTTTTATTTAAAAAATTGCTGAATATATTTTGCTGAAATTTTTTTTATATATTTAATGGAATAATTTGAATATTACCTAAAATTTTCGAAGCAATTTGTGAATTTTAAATCCGCTTAAAAAATGTTTGAAAAATTAGGTCCCATAGGGTTCAATGTATTTCATTTTTTCAACCCGGGTTCAATCCAAAACTAATCGGGTGATATTATTCATTTATATTCCCATAGGTCCTACAGACCGTTTGAATGACATACTAAAATTTCATTTTGATTAAGTCATTTTTACGGCAGTTATCGTGCTAACGGACAGACAGACAGACAGAATGAACAAAATCATAAACACTTTTCAACTTTGTTGTAAAGTGTTAAAAATAAAGTCTGTAATGATTATCTGACGTATTAAAAACAGTAGACGATATTTCGAAAATATTTTTCAAGCTATATTACCTGAAAAAAATTCTACTCTTTCAATTTCTCGGTTATTAACACTTTACAACATAGTTGAGAAGTGTTTATGACTTTGTTTATTCTGTCTGTCTGTCCGTTAGCACGATAACTGCCGTAAAAATGACTTTATCAAAATGAAATTTTAGTATGTTTTTCAGACGGTCTGTGGGACCTATGGGAATATAAATAAATAGTATCACCCAATTAGGTTTCTATTGAACCCGGGTTGAAAAAATGAAATACATTGAACCCAATGGGACCTAATTTTTCAAACATTTTTTAAGCACATTTAAAATTCACAAATTACTTCGAATTTTTTAGGAAATATTCACATTATCCCATAAAATATATAAAAAAATGTCAGTAAAATATGTTAGGTAGTTTTTTAATTAAAAATTATTTAATATAGGGAGAAAAACGAATTCAATTAATTTCTAACTTTTGCAATATCCTCCAGAAAGAAAAAATAGATATATTATATAATAAATATCTTTCCAAGAGTTTAATTATTTTGTATGTGAGAGAGGATTCACATAGTAAAATAAATTTGGTAGATAATAACTTTTCAAATTTTTTTTTTAATTTTATATAACTCTTCATGATATTGTACTTATTTGATGGCGTTTTAAATGCACTTTCCTACGTCCTAGAGAGCTAAAATTTGGTACACAGCTTAAATTTGTAGAACATTTTATTCTACAGCAATTTGGTGGATCTTTAAATATAGATCCTACATTTTTTTCGAAATTCCCTGCAAATAATCCCCGTTCACTTCTATAAATCATTGTTGTAATATTGTTAAAAATTCTGATGTGGGCAGCATATGTCTTTCCCTGCAGACTCATATTCACGTTCTCTTTATTTCTTCAATAATAATTTGAGTTTATCTGCACAAAATAACAGCCATAAGTATTTTAAATGACATTGAATTTGCACGTTAAACTTAAATTTGGTTCTCATTTGATAGCTGGACTTATTGTCAAAGGTGGCGTAGCGAAAACACAAAAAAACTAACATATCTCAAGAACGGCTAGTCCATGAGTAATGGGGTTAGTCTTACTCTTTTTGTTGTCAAAAATCACGTATAAAATAGGAATTTAATTGATATAATTGAGCACACGTAGTCTTTTATTTTTTATATTTAACGATTTTTGCGGGCCATTTCGCAAAAACAGCCCGTTCCTTTTTCCCGAATCGTACTAGAATAACCTATAAGTGATTTATATAACAAATTTTGTTAAATTTGGTATATAAATCACTTGTAGGTTATTGAAATATTATTCACCAAATTGTGGTAAATTTGGTCCATTAGTTTTTAGCTTGAGTGGATAAAGGCAATTTCTGCCGGCCATTTCGCAAAGAAGGCAGTTTCTTTTATTACGAATCGTACTATAATCGAATGAACATCAGGGTTTCCCACAAAAAACTTACCTACTAAATTTTATTAAATTCGGTCCATCAGTTTTTCAGTTAGAGTGGATGCAATATCCTCACAGACACACAGAAACACACACAGATACACCCTTACACACACAGACGTCTTCCTAAAAACAGTTTTTCGTGTTCTGGAAGTTCCAAAACGTGTAGATCCTTCGAAAATTCGAGTTCCGATCTTCGGCACGATTCCAATACTTTGAATACATACTTACGCACACACATATATTATCTGTGCATTATCTGTGTATCTGTGCATTATCTGTGTATCTGTGTATTATCTGTGTATCTAAATTCCGTGCCTACACAATTACAATAGTTGTGATTTTAAATGATCCCTAAACTTTTATTATTTCTTCAAAGAAGCCTAATTTTAACTTATGCAGAATGCAAATATCTCAAGCGATTATAAGGTGAGTTACATAAGAATTGCTGAATTTTTTTCACACAAAATTATTTAGCTCTGGAGTCTGGAATACAAGTTATATGAATGAAATATTCATTAATTTTGCATAGAGAATCAGATGATTTATATTTCGATACAGTTTTAAATATTTAAGTATAATAAATTACTGTAGTACTGTGATAATGTAAAAGATATCCCTACTGAATATATCACATTTTAGAGATTTTTAAATGAAATTACATTTCAGTTGGAATGTGTTTCATAATCAATGCTTATGCATGATTGATCTTTCTTGTTATATGATTTTAAAATTGGATATGTTCTCTGCTTTTTTTTTATCACCTCGTATTTAAACACTTGTCAGCGATCATGGACAGCAGGGAGCGAAATGTTTGTTTCCAGTATTAACATTCCGTTGCGGTCTTCTCATCAGGCATCCCGAGGTCACTCTCCGGCATCTAGGATCGGGAACCATCTCACCGGCTGCATACTTTCTCAGGCAGTTCGAAAACCTCTCTTTGGGACCATGTGACGGAGAGCGACCACACGTGTTACCGTTCCACCAGCCAAAACAGTACACGAAGAACGAACGCACTTGGAAAGTGGGGCGAGTTCTAAAATTGGTCCACAGTACGTGGATCGGCCCAGGAAGGTTCGTTTTCTGAGTTCGGATAGTGCCAAGAGAGGGCTTTAAACTTTGCATCAAAATAAATGGAGCCAGTGCAATCTGGTGGTATAGATGCTTGGGCAAAGTGCCATGATTTCTAAAACGCTCTGCGAGAAAAAGTTAATAAAATTGTTGAATCATAATTAGGAGAGGAAACAAGTTTTTCAACATCCGCACTCAACAGTGACTCAAGGAAAAGTAAAAAGTAAATTTTTATCACATATGAAATTGGGTCAAATTGAAAGTGTAGGCAGATTCAATTCAAAACGATATTTTATATACATATATATATATATATATATATATATATATATATATATATATATATATATATATATATATATATATATATATATATATCTGTCTTATCATTATCTAAAACTGATATTATACAAAATTGTCGACATTATTTTATATATTTATAGTGGCGTCATCTCACACAACAGTGGCACACGGTAAAGTTGAAAATAAATTTTAATCACCCACGAAATTGAACCAAATTAAGGATGTCGATTCAATTTAAAACAATACTCTGTAAATCTTATTATTATATAAAATTGATAATGTAAAATCGTCGGAGCTATTTCAGCTGCCTGTACTCTTTTTTTTTTTTTTCTATTTTTTTTCTTTAATAATTTTGCATAATATGAATTTTGGATAATTGTAAGATTTATATAGCATTGTTTTGAATTAAATCTGTCTACACCCTCAATTTGGCTCAATTTCGTGTGCGATTAAAATATATTTTCTATTTTTCAGCGTGCCACTGTTGTGAGGAGAAGATGTCGAAAAACATTTTTTTTTTCATTTTTACTTTTCATTTTTTTTTAGCGTAATTTATATTCAAACATTTGTAGTATTATACATCGATCGACGCAATTTGTAGTATTATACATCGTAGTACTTGTTTTGACATTTGTAGTATTATACATCGATCGACGCAATTGATCGTAATTTATATTCAAACATTTGTAGTGTTATACATCGTAGTATTTGTTTTGACATTTGTAGTATTATACATCGATCGACGCAATTGATCGTAATTTATATTCAAACATTTGTAGTATTATACATCGATCGACGCAATTGATCGTAATTTATATTCAAACATTTGTAGTATTATGCATCGATCGACGCGCTAGAAGCACTGGGACATTTTATCTGAAGACGCTGAACCGTAATTCTCAAAGAAAGTGCACGGAAAAGGCAAAATTATAGTCATGACTTACGTAAATGACGCAACGACGTAATGTAATGACGTGAAAAATTTGATGCGTTCTGCGATATGATTAAGATGTTCTGCGATATAAAACTATGTTGCCGAGTTTCAGCCCTACGTCCTCTGGACGTCGAAATCGAGACCATAAAGATACTGAACGAAGAGAATTAATTTGAAGTTATTATGAAGTGTAGGAAAAAAATATCTTGCATGAAAATGTTTTGAAAAATATGATTTAAAAAATATACCTTCAGACTTAAATATCGTTTTTCCTTTATATTTTATTTAGTTTATATAGCGTTATTTGAATTGAATTTTATCTTTATAGGGTGAATAAATTGCTGATATCTGCCATGCTAGCTTAATCTTGTTTTTATTATTTTTTATTTTGATATTAATTATGACATCAGTGAAGCTAAATATATAAAATATGAAAATAAGTGTATCCTCCCACTCAAGTGAATCCTCCCACTACACAATTTGTGGGGCCCCCAACAAGAATTTATCATGAGCGCCCCTCCATGTTCAATTTCCTCCTCTTCGAAAATTTTTGCTATATTTCCCTCCCTCAAAAAAAAAAAATTGGGGCCCGGGCCCCCTGCTCGAGTAGTGTCTGTCCCCTCCCTGTGGGCGGCCCTGCACAAGTATTTATCGTGAGGCTTTGTGTCCGAATGGTGATTTTCTAAACGGTCCACTTTTCAAATGAATCTCATTTGAAAATCTCACTTTTACTTAATGATGGAGCGCCATCTAGTGAAAATGTTGCAAAGTTCTAAATGTAAACAAGACTTTTTTTTTCTCCTATAATTTGTTCTATTCGCCCCTTCGTTTCATGGATTTCTTCCAGGGTTCAGTACCGTTAACATAATTATCGGGCTCCTACGTAGCATATGCGGCTCCTTCTACTATATTTTACAAGTTATTGACCTTTTCCCAAAAACAATTCAAGCGAGACTCCAAGAATTCCTTGTGTAATATATGCTTTTGACTCCCCACCTTGTTAGTAGCCCTTTTCAAAAGGAGAGAGGGTTTTGGGTGTTAACCCCAAACCCTCGCGAAAAGTAAGTTAGTCAACTGCTGTAATAGTATTGCAATCAATCTTTTCTCATTTTTTTAATGTTGTTTTTTTGTCCTATTGTTAAGAAGTTTTATCTTTTTCACTTTCCTTTTACTTTTTTACTTTTTTATCCTTTTACGCTATTTTTTTTACTTTTTTTACTTTACTATACATAATGTAATGTATAAGGAAAGTATTGTGACGGGGTCGAAAATTCGAATTCGCATTTTCGACCGGAGAGCACGTTTCAAGCATCCCTGAACACGAATCGAACGTTTTTGAGCTAATCTCTCTCTCTCTGAGTGTTTGTGTGTGTGTTAGTGATGAGACGATATCTGACAAACGAATGGAGTGATTCGAACAATATTTGGTACTAAAAATACAATCCATGAATACTGGAATCCTATTGTTTTTATACACAATCGAATGTTCAGAATCCCCCTAAATTTTTGAGTGAAATTTTGAAAATATCATCAAAAAATCAAAACCTTTAATAAAATTACGTGTATAGTCATTTCTTATGTAATTTTTCATTAGAAATCGATTAACACAAATTTTAGAACGCTAGCATGAACCGTTCTCGAGATATTGCACATTTTACAAAATAAATTATCAAAAAATCATATAAAATAAAAAGAATATTAACTATTGTGACATAAGTTCACTTTTCATAAGTAATATCATGGGATAAATTTGGTGACATTCTCGTGGATCTAGATCGTTCCTTTCATGAAAAAATATACTTTGGGTCATACTTTTGCATTTGGACACCAATAATTATTTATCTACTATAAGAAATACTTATTTCTCCGTCCATAACACTTGGCGACATTTTGGCGGAATATCGCCAACTTGACGATTTTTTTAAATGTTGCCAAATTAACAAAAATGTCGCCAAATTGATAAAAATGACGCTAAATCAATGAAAATGACGACTAATTAACAAAAGTTCAATATCTTGGTAAGAACTTAAAAGTAGACTATAAGAATAACACATTTTTCCGTCCGTCCGCCCGTTCGTAACGCTTGATGAGAAATTTAGCTGGACGTCGCCAACTTGGCGACTATTTTAAGTTGCCAAAGTGACAAAAATGTCTCCAAATTGATAAAAATGACGCCAAATGGGAACTAATGTTTCGCAAATTCTGATTTCAGTCATATAACGGGCGTACCTTTTAGTATATAAGAAATGCTCTTCTCTCCGTTTGTCTGTAGCACTTGGTGATGCATTTGGCGAACTTGGTGAATAATTTAGCAAAGTATTGCCAACTTGGCGATATTTCGTCCCAAATTGACAAAAGCATCGTCAAAATTACAAAAATGACGCTAAATTAATGAAAATGACGCCTAATTGATGAATTAGTTTTTAAAATAATTTAATATATGGACTATATCGCTTATTGAGGATGTTATCAATATTGATAACTGTTTATTTAAAGTTGCGCGAAATATCGCCGCCATATAAATAGTCATTTGGAAAATCGCCAAATGTACAATTTAACGATAAAAACACAGTGCCGTGGATCTTATTACATTATTTTTTGACTGTAAAAGTAGTAAATTCATTGCATTATATAAGAAAAGTTATATACTGCCCACAGATTTTTTTTATATCGAACAAAATTTGGATAGATTTTTCTGATATGTTAGTAACAAAAATTGACATGTATAACAATACTTAAAACTGTTTAATAACTTTTAAAAACATTGATTATATACAAATAATATGAAGCTTCACAGATTATTTAATAGCATATACATAGGTTTTTCAATTCTCATTGCTAATTTATATTTCTATATAGGAAAAGCGGGGGAATGTTTTCAACTTGCACATAATATATTATTCCTTTGTTTAGACATTTTATAAAAAATTATGTTAGACATTCCAGGATTTGGAATATTTAAAATGTAGGTTGAACGGTCTATGAGATGGTTTAATGGTAAATTAATTATTATGATACTATTACGCTGACACTCTGAGAATGCTAGTAATAATTGGCGGATTTTGGAATATTGTAAAACTGTGGTATTGACAGTTCTTGGATGAAATGACATTTTTTTCTAATATGTCGTTCTAGGTACCCACAGCCAGACACACTAAATTAAGGATTATGCTCACATTGCAGCTAACAACATCCATAGAACGGTTTCGCTTTTATGAGCTCGTCAGCATAGAATATCCAATATATACAATGACAGGAAGAAATTTTCTATGTGCCGTAATTTTGCAAATATCTATAGGACGCGACGGATCCAGTCCTTGCAGAGATGTTGGCTATTTTTATACTTAAGCATAGTACAATATGTGTTATGCTCGGATATGAGCTAGCACGCGTATCTGGTTGGCGCCCTTTTGTTTGGAAACGTTTGGCGATATTCTGTACATTGCCGTCATTATAGCTTTGGGGATTGCATGCCCGAGAGCTCCCATACGGTTGGAACATTCATGTATCTCATAGTCTTTTATGTATTGTAATTAATTTGCAATCATGTATAGTCCATTAATAAAATACAGTCCACAAAGTTAGTAAATATAGTTTTTTTTTTTTTAATTTGTGTGGTTCATCAGTAACCACGCCACAACACGGTCCATGCTATCATCAATAGGAGCTTACAATCATAATTTTGAGTAAGATCATGTAATCATAATTTTGACTATGACACTAAAATTGTTTCAAAACGCCAGCCGTGTTCGGGAATGATCGAAGCGCGTGAAAGCATTAAATTCCGCGTGAGATTTTTGATCCCCCATCTCGGTGTTCCCCCTTTATATACAGCGTTCCTAGGAAAGTCCTTAAGTACCCCAAAAATTTTGTAAGAAAATGTCCTCGAGTAAGCAAACACCTTAGGTCTATCTATATTAAAGGGATTATGACCAACCGAATAAAAGCGATTGCAACGACTCTAGCGGTGAATTTAAAAAGTTAGAACACGAATTCGGCAATAAAGCGAAATAGACGAAAAAAGACAGTTAAAATATTGTAGAGCTTTGTCTAATATGTAGGAATCGACACCAGAAACACAGAAAACGTGTATATGGAAGGCGATAAATACATGCCACACTTTATCGGTTGTTAGATGCGCAGTCACTCATTATATGTGCAATATTATTTCTCAAATTCAAATATGCATTACTGCTGACAGAGGGCGGTATTTTAAACAGGATACTCATTAAATTCCAGAGGACATTTTGAACAGGATACTTATTAGATTCCAAAGGGCATTTTGAACGGGATACTCGTTAGATTCCAGAGGGAATTTTGAACAGAATACTTAATAGATTCCAGAGGGCATTTTGAGCAGGACACTCATTAGATTCCAGAGAGCATTTTGAACCAGATACTCAATGGACTCCAGAGGGCATTTTGAACAGGATACTCATTAGATTCCAAAGGGCATTTTGAACAGGATACTCATTAGCTTTCAAAGGGCATTTTGAACAGGATATTCATCAGATTCCAGAGGGTATTTTGAACAGGATACTCAATAGATTCCAGAGGGCATTTTGAACAGGATACTCAATAGATTCCAGAGGGCATTTTGAACAGGATACTCATTAGATACCAGAGGGCATTTTGAACAGGATACTCAATGGACTCCAGAGGGCATTTTGAACAGGATACTCTTTAGATTCCAGAGAGCATTTTGAACAAGATACTCAATAGATTCTAGAGAGTATTTCGAACGGGATACTCATTAGATTTCAGAGGGCATTTTGAACAAGATACTCAATAGATTCCAGCGCGTGTAAGTCTTGTTTATTGTATCATTCCTGAATAGGACACCCACTTGCTAATAACCTTATTGTTTTACATAATAAAATAAGATATCCATGTTGTGTTTGTGGTCTGTAGCGGAAAATCTAAGCGTCGTAATGCCATAAATTTGGGTGCACAGGTACTTCAGGACTCAAGAAGGTGCACCTCATATATATATATATATATATATATATATTTAAATTTGAATTAGTTTTTTAGTTATTTTATGCTTTAGCACAATTTTGAGCGATATTTACGCAAATCGGTTCCTTAGTGACCAAAAGTATTATCACAGTGTTTCCATCTTGACATCATCAGATAGATCGAAGAACGTTCTTTCCAACGATGGTTGAACTGTATCCATAGGACAATTCCTTCATACTCGTTCATATTTTTAAATACATCGAAATTTGCCCCATTTAGTTTATGCAGTACTTCTTTCACCGCATCCGAGAAACTAAGTTCAGCACATTTCTATAGTTTGGCAAAAAGTTGGGTTATATCTTCGCATTCTAACAACAACAACAAAAAAATACTTCTCAAGTAATTTATTTTTGCGTCATTTTTTGAAGCGAACTGACCTGTAAGACTTTCGATGTTCCATAATGAAGTTCCGTACATTTTACGACATGCCGAATGCGTATATCCTTCCGACGTCGAAATTTAAGCCACGCCTACAAAAGGGGGAATTGCGCTTAAACTAAGGATTTCGCTTTTTAGTGTTTTGGATTGAAACTGATTTGGTGGTTTGGAAACTGGATGGTATTATTTAAATAACGGACTCTTATATAGTATCCGGGCAACACCAGGTAATTCGCTCTAGTGTCCAATAAATGCTTTCTGTAATAGTTTTATTGCCGATTTTTACTTATTAGACAATGTAACTTATTAGACTTATTACCACATTACAATTGGCATTTCCCGTCTATCTCGCCATGTTGCTGACTATCCCAACTTTTCAAATTCTCCACCGAGGCACTGCAATCTCTTTTATTCGATGGGGTATGGCCACTTTTTTATAGATAGACTTAACGCGTACACCATGGAGGTAAAAGTAAGGAGTTAGAACTTCATATTGCGAAAACGCCAATATCGTTTCATACCATAATTCAGATGGCGCTGATATAAGATAAGTATTCCTTCATTGTATGCATTTTTACGGCGAAAGGCCTAAAATATTTATTTAAACTGTCCATTTTGTAAAAATAAATTATTAGCGCAATGCAAAGTAGAACTGAAACAATAAAGAATATTCCTAAGTATTCAAAATTATTTTACCTTTCAATTTATTTTTTCTTCCTATATTCTGTACTCTATCGTACAACTATGAAAAAATACCGGTTAATTATACGCATAATTAGGGAACCGTGAATTTAAAAATAATCAAAAATACCTTTATTAAATACTACGCCTTTTTGTTCTGTCAACTAACAATAGCAGTTACTTTGTTAACACTAGCGACACCTAGGTATAATTCTCAAAGCATTATGGCATTTTCAATCGTTTCATCCAGAGGAGTTTTATCTCCTTCTTTCTAACTCCATAATGCACACTCATTGGCCATTCCTTACAAAGCTATTGGGGGCGCTTAAAGCCCTTCCTAGGAACCCTTTATACTGCGAGATAATGAAAGTGGCTGGTTCTCAACTTAAGAGAAGCCAGTTGACGGTTATTTTGGAATGTCATTAACTTGTCCGCAAACCCGTGAAGGAACAGCGATCGATGTTAACTTAAAACGCTGATGGACCATTAATATGTGAGAAGCTCTTGACATCAACTCAATCATTCGATTAATGATGGGTGCTCGAAAATCGAACGCAGAGAGCGAAAAGGTCGAAGCCATTAGAACTATGCAGATATGCAGTGCCGCCGACAGAATTTCAGAGCTTCTATGTAGCAAATGCATCCCCCCCCATACTACCCACTATTTTGCAAGTTATTGACCGTTTTTCATGAACTGTTATGCGGCCTGGGCCCCTAAGTCTTCCAGGCCCTTATATAATGCTTCTTTTTGCTCCCCCTTCTTCCTTTATCAGGGACCCTGTAGATATATGCAGGATGACCGTAATTGAAACCCTGAGCAACTTGCAAAGAGGACCAGTGATTGAACCGAGTGCGTACAAATGGCAGGAAATAGTTCCTAAAAGAAAATGTCCAAAGTCTGCAGCATGTGGATTTCCCTACACTTAAAGAATTTCAAATTTTCTTTGCTGGAAACAAAAAGTTAGAGAAATTCTGAATGGTCAGTTTTTGCTTTTAACTAACCTTTCCGAGAAAAGAAATATGTTAACGAAAGTCGAAAAGACAAACCTAGAATCCAAAAGACAAATATTCTACACTATCTGGGAATTTATTTATTTATTTTATTATTATTATTATTATTTGCGTGCTGTAAAACTCATTTTAGATCCTTCCTTAGGAGCAGAGTTTTAATCTCAGATACGGATAAAAAGCTTTGTGTATGCATAGTACAGGCTAGTAAATAGAACCGAATTTCCTTTAAATTGTAGTTCCCGGTCAAAACAGCTGTCGTGCACATAAAAAGAACTATAGAGAACCAAAATAATCCAAAGCAATCCAATCTATCAAAACTTTAAACATCGACCAAAGAAAATTATCTTGCTAAAATTGTATTTGATAAGAAAGTGGTCTGCTCCCTACAGCGCGCATGGATTTCTTTATCCTATAGCGCAGCTGGATTTCTTTATCCTACAAGGCAGCTGAGTTTCTTCAGCGCATCAAAGGCAATTTTTTTAAAAGTGTCATTTAAAAAGTGACACAGCTCAAGAGAAAATCGCCAAGAAATGAAGAAAGTTATTTTAAGAAGTAATTATAATTTGTTAAATGTTAAGTTTCCAACCTTAACGATAATTATCAATTATATATCTATAACAAGAAGGCACTGTTAGACACACTATCAAATTGTCCAATTTTATTCCACAACTCCTGTAAATACACACTCACAGAATCCCCTTATTGCGTTCACCAAATTAGGATCGCGCTGCTATTGCAGATAAGATTATCTTCAATTTTACAAAACCTATATGAAGACAGACGAATTCGCTCTTACCACGTTCTACCGGCTTCATATTTCTTCAAAAGAAGATTGAGCTCAATATGATTTGAAGAACCTTGAAGCCAGCTGCGGAATGGAGCTGAATTTGTCAGCCTCCATAAGCACAGAAGTTTGAAAACTGAGACAAAACAAGTTTCCTTGCTGTCATTGCAAGCATTTCATTGTCATGCAAATGCGAAACCGTCATGTTAAATGTTAAGTTTGATAAATAAATACTGTCATCTGCAATGGAAGCGCGATACTTGAAAAGCATCCCTATTACTTTCCTTATATACATAATGTATAAGGAAAGTATTGTGACGGGGTCGAAAATTCGAATTCGAGTTTTCGACGGGAGAGCACGTTTCAGGCATCCTTGATCACGAATCAAACACTTTTGAAGTGATGTCTGTGTGTGTGTGTGAAAGTATGTGTATGTGTGTGTGTGTGTGTGTGTGTGTGTCAGGGAGTCTGTGGAGACGATAACTGACGAACGAATGGACCGATTCAAACGAAATTTGGTACAAAAATCACAATCCGTAAACACTGGAAGCCTATTGTTTTTATACGCAATCGAATGTTCAGAACTCCCCCCCCCCCCCCCCAAAATTTCGAATGAAATTTTGAAAAAATCGTCAAAAAACCAAAACCGCTAATAGAGTTACGCAAATAGACATTTCTTATGTAATTTTTCATTAGAAAACGATTGGCATAAATTTCAGAACGCTAACATGAACCGTTCTCGAGATATTGCACATTTTTTAAAAAAAATTATCAAAAAGTGATATAAAATAAAAAATGAAAATATTTCCTATTGAGAAACATGTTAATTTTTCATATGTAATACCATGCGATAAATTAGGTGACATCATTCTCGTGGATCTAGCTCGTTCCATTCATGAAAAAAGATACTTTGAGTAATACTTTTGTATTTGAACGCCAATAGTCATTTATCTGCTGTAAGAATAACTTATTTCTCCGTCCATAACGCTTGGCGAGATTTCGGCGACGAATTTGGCGGGATGTCGCCAACTTGACGACATTTTTAATTGTTGCCAAATTAACAAAAATCTCGCCAAATTGATAAAAATGACGCTAAATCAATGAAAATGATGACAAATTGAAGAAAATTTAATATCATGGAAAGAATATAAGTATCTACTATAAGAATAACGTTTTTTAGCTGTAAAAGTAGTAAATTCATTAGATTATATAAGGAAAGTCATGTGTTGCCCACATCTGATTTTTTTAAACTATAAAAGTAGTAAATTCATTGTATTATATAAGGAAAGTCATGTGTTGCCCACATCAGATTTTTTTTTGAGTTATGGCGGATGATATTTAGTTCGTATACCAACCGATATCTCTATTTTGAATTATGCCGCTTTTGATATTTAGTTCGTACACAAAATGATATCTCTATTTTGAGTTGTAATATTTTGATTCTCTTTGTAGGCAAAACGGCATTTTCCTTTCAAAGTTGTGGCACTTTTCATGTTTTGTTTGGACATAAATGTAGACTTCGCGATATAATTTTTTTTGAATAATTAGTGTCACTTTTATAGATCGGACTTAATTGCATTCTAGAAATCTTCAAAATGACACAAGCGTGATAAGGCGGATCCATTATGAAGCCATTTCTTGGGCTGATTGATATTTGCTCAATTTAATGAAATAACTCAAAAATTTTCTTGATACTTACAGATTTGAGATTGAGCCCTAATTGCAGACAACGACTTACCTGGAGGTTTTTCGCTCGTACTGTGCGCTCTTTAGCAATGAATAGCTGATACCTACATAGACAACAATGGAACTGGTTAAGTGCTACAATTTTGCGAACCTCTATAGAAACTGACAAATTCAGTCTAAAAACGCAACCAGCTTCCAATTTATTCATAAAAGGTGACGCTGAGGATTTAACGACCAAATTCACACTCGCAGAATCTGCCTAAAGTTATATACGTAAAGTTAGCATCGTATTCCCATTGCAGATAACGGGTTTTCTCAATGGCAGCAAGAAAACTCTCTAGAAAAACCCGCAAGAAAATATCCAAAACCTTGCAAGATTTGCAAGTATTCCTGCTGACGGTTATGTGATAAGCGCGAAATCGAACCATTAATATTATTTGCACTCAGAGCGCGATTTTACATTATTTTATTTACGCCACTTTTAAAACAAGATTGTAATATAAGAATAGCGTAGAAATATTTTAATAAAAATATTTATACTTACCTTTGTTATGTGTACTTTTAACATTGAGAGGAAATAAATGATTCAAAAACATTTCATCTAAACCTTAAACTCAATTTTAACTGTAGCAACACTATAAGTGCATATCTATTACCGATGTTTCTTAGACCTCATATGAGTAAGTGTTCTATAATATTTGTAAATAGCCTTCAATGTCAACAGCATCTAGCGAGTGAGCCTATTAAGCTGCTATTTAATGCGGAAACGGAATTTTTTTCAGTAGAGATCTTGTCACGAAAATTCTATAGGACTGTTCATTTAGGAAGAAACAATCATTTTCTTGTAACGATTTGATAAGTCGATGAAATAAAAATGCGGAAACGAGATGAAAGATTTATTTATAGGGATAATTAGAAAGTTACAGAGTTTAGTTGTTCAGAAGGTTGTTAGAAACACACAAGTTCACTATTTTTAGGATATTTCAAGGGCTAGAATGCGCAGACGATGATAGATTTAAATTGATTCTTTATAATCAAGAATATTTGATACCGAATATAAACATAAACAGAAAAATATTTTTAAAAAATTACTCGAATTTATTCAAAAAAGATATTTATTGTTAAGATATTTCTTTAATATACAGCATTAAACAAAATAAGGGTATTAATCGGTTTCGGAGACAAAAATAGACTTCTTCTTCATGACACAAAGTTATAGTAACGGTTGTTTTCTCTTTGTGTCCTGAAGAATCAGTGTATTTATTCAGCAACCACATTAGTTGGAATCACTTTGCTATGTTTATATTTAACCATAAAAATTTTATAATTAAAAGTTTTAAATAACTAGGTTATTCAAATATAAATTTTTCTATAGACTGTTTCCTTTTATTTATATGATTGCTGTCCTTATATCCTGAAGAAGGAGACTGTTTCTGCCTCCGAAATTAATCGATACATTTATTTCTTTTATGCTGTTTTTAATAAAATATTTTGAAGAATAATCATTCTTGGGAATCGTGAGTAAGGAATACTTTAATGTTAGTTTAAAATCAGTATGGATTTTAATTAGTTTTATATTAGTATAGGTTCTGAAATTTAACTTCCAGTATCCAAAATGTAGCTTTATCCAAAATTTAGCTTTTAGTATCCGCTTTTATTAATTCAGTGTGCTTCTCTGACAAACATTACATGTCAGAAAACAATTTGAGTTTTAACATTATATGCCAGAAAACAATTGCAACACATGAAGCACATTTGCAACAAATGAAGCATACTCTTTATAGTCAGTTGAGTTTTCTTTAAGTTATTCATCTTCTTGCTTATGCGAAAGAAGAAAAAACGGATTTTTGCAGTTTTTACAGGGTTTGAAACTAAAAAATATCGAACAGCCCAAGTCGGCCTTAAAATTTTTAAGCGGATTCTAAAAATCGTGAGATACGGGAGTAAACCTAATAGCATAAGAAATAATCTGGACTGAAGTAAAACAATTACGAAACAGGATAAACGTAAAATCGTAGTTTCAAGTAAAATTGATGTGTGTGTGTGCGGGGGGGGGGGGGGGGTAATATCGGAGTTTCACCAGGCCCTGATTACGGTCTGTGCTCACAAGGCCCGGATGTAGGGCCCCAGATTTTAATGTCCCCCAAATCATCTTATAATTGTAACCTGAAATCTTAAAATTAGAATGTATTTTTCTTAACCTTTTGCTTACGGGTGGGACAGCGTCCATCCCAAACGAAGAACCTCTCAAAAAGACAGGTATTTGATATACCCTACCCCAAACAGTTCGATCCCCATTGCAGACATTGGACGCCAATGCCGGCAAAGAGGGATCGAACTGTTTGGGATAGGGTATGTCAAATACCTGTCTTTTTGAGAGGTTCTTCGTTTGGGATAGACGCTGTGCCACCCGTAGGCAAAAGGTTAACGTCCCAGGATGGAAACCGAAAGGGTTTCAACATTATATCCCATAACGTCCGTACATAAAATAATGTATAAAGGTTTGGACACCCTCCTGGTCGCATCGCCACCAATAATGATACAATTATTTTCTATAATTCTTTTAAGTTTGTCAATTTCAAAATTTTCTAGTGAAAATTCTTTCTCTACACTGAAAAGAATAAAAACTTTTGGGAATCTAATTTAAGACAGAATAAACTCATTAATTTAATTTTATTAGCTGCTGAATACGACACAGTTTCAAAACGTGATTTTGAAAATATTATCAAAGTCTTTACAAAGTCTTTACAAGTCTTAATTTATTGAATTAATTAAGTTTATTTCATTTCGTACCTAATATTTGGCATCCCAAAGGCACCTCTTATACATGCTATGCTTCCAGGAAGGAATGAGAAAATATTTAATTTTTAGTTTATGAAAAATCGTATAAATCATCAGTAAAATCATCAGTAAAATTTAAACCCGTTTAACCTTTTGCTTACGGATGGAACACCGTCCATCCCAAACGAAGAACCTCTCAAAAAGATAGGTATTTGACATGCCCTATCCCAAACAGTTCGATCCCCCTTTGCAGGCATTGGCGTCCATGGACGCCAATGTCCCACCCGTAAGCAAAAGGTTAATAAGTGGTCAATTGTTTAACAGAAGCCCACAGTTTTCCCTATACCTCTCTGGGTTGTCAAGCTAGCTTTACGTGAAGTATATACTAAAATATAAATGGAAACAAAATTAATCTCCTCTTACCAAGTTACTTTCATCCATTTCCGAATTCATTTTAAGCTGATGGACACTATACACAATCTTGCTACCTGTCACTAACAGGTCATGTCGACTCCACGAACCCTCAAACTTAGATACGATATTGTCTTCCCACTTTCTGGAACCAAATCATTATTTCACATCTTCGGGTGGCAGCAGTTATAAATAACCACGGAGATGATGGTGTTGCGGCGTCATCACCTCTCTCGCATCCTCGCATGCCAGTGAGATTTTCTCTTATTGAGCAGATGGCTCTTGGAAAACATGGGAGAGTGCTTTTTTAAAGGTTATTTTTAAAGTTTCTCAACTGTGGTTAAACACTGTAAATAAATTCCGGAAGATATTGCTTATTTTTCGGCAAAATAAAAGCAACCGCATTGCAAATAAATCATATTTAAGGGTCTACAATTTTTCGCTTTCTCAATTATCCTAAGACACCCTCTTCAATGTCCAGTTTGGTTCGGGGTTATTTCAGTATAAGAGTGATTTGAATTTGCGATGTAAATAAGCACGGAAATATAATTTTATCTTTAAAGATATCGACTTAAGTATATTCCGAATGTTAAAATTAAAGGTTAATTCAAATGATTGAAATATTTAAATACCATGTGTTTAGCTCATCATATGGCAGAATGCATACAGTTGCGTAAAACATTCCCTTTCATGTGGCTGCTTGCAGGTTGTAAAGAGCCTTGCTGCCGGAAGTCGAACCCTGGATCTCCGAACTGGCCCGCCGACGAACTACCGTTGAGCTACTGGACGAAATTGCAAGCTCGGATCATTGGAGTGTACTCTGCAATGTCTTGCGTTCTAAAAATTCCTAGACACACTAGCCACACACTTTTTTCGATCACTATTAATAAATACCACACGACTTCCTTAAAAAAATTGCCTTACGGCCTCCCAATAAAAGGCAATCATTTACAATTCCCTATACCCCCTTCTTCTTTGACCCAGACCGTTCGACCTACCCAAAGGTATAAGGTATCTGTTTTGATTGCAGGGAAGTTTCACCCAATTCAGACCGAAACCCAGTGGGGGAAGCATCTACAGAGACCGTACCCTTCTTCCCCTACCACCAACCTCTCGGAAGGACTTACAGACCCACATATTTAACGTGCCCGTACACCGCGTGCACACGGCGGCAGTTTGGGATGAGACGGGAATCGAACTCTGGTCGTCCGAGTGCAATTCCCGCAAGCTAACTACTGGACTATCGCCTTCCAACGCCCCTTAACAAACGTATCTGTCACACGAACAAACTATTTGGGTGGCTTTTTACTGTGTTTGGAAGACCAATATAATTTTAAAATTTGGAGCCATTTTTATCTTTCTAATATTATGTCGACTTTATATTCTCTCTGTGGAAATGTTGCATTTTTTTCTAAAAGTCTACACCCATTTTTGTCTTTATTAAAAGAAATTCACAAAGTTAATTTACGTATTACCGCATCTATCAAAATTATCCGCATCTCCCGGTATTTTAAAATGTTGGATCAAGAGTATTCCAAGAGCATTATGCGTTTTAAATCAATACATATAGTTTAACAAAATGGAAATTAATTTCTATAAGTACAAAAGGACAATGTGCTGTAGAAAAAATTACAAAATTGTTGAAGAATTTCGAATTTTTTTTTATTGTATAGAATTTTACAAACACCGGACAACACCTGGTATTTTTACTAGGATTGAGTAACGCAATTTGTATAAATTGTTTTCTCTACAAAAACCAAAACTTACATTTGTTATACGCTTTGTTATACAGTGACCCCCCCAAAGCGCATTAAACATTGAAATATTGAAAGATAACTCAGAAACACCACAGTTCAAAAATGATCTATATACAGGCAAATGAATTAGCTACAGGAATTAACAAATTCGAAACACTCAGTTTAAGATGAAAGAAATTACACATTTATTTCCTAAAATATAGCTGATAAATAAGCAAAAAATTGGGAGGAATTTGGTGCGAAACTAAAATGCCAATCTCTGACTTAAGAAATACTAAAATTACATCATCAATACTTAGTATAGCCTCCTTTGGCTTTCAAAACAGCTTTAATTGACAAAAAGTAAATTATATTTTGGCAATCGCTTTGTGTAATATTGTCACATTTTTGTCCGATGCGCAGCCAAAGTTCATTCTTAGAGTTTGGACGGCTAGTAATCTGAAGCACGTTTTTTAAGAAGGAACCATGTGTATTCATTTGGATTTTAATCTATTGACTGAGATTTCCACTTGCGAACACAATTATTATCTTGAATCCACTCAGTAGATATTCTTGAGTAAAGATGTGGGTTTTCCGGAAAATTTTCCGGAAAATGTTGAACTTATTCTTAAATGTTATATGTAATCTAGAATAACATGTCCAGTGACTTTTATAAACATATCTTTCAAAATCAGTATTTAAAAATATTATTAATAATCAGTTATTAAGAATATAAATGTTAAGTACACCATGTTACTACAAAGAACATCTTATTAAATTGATAAACACCACAATCCAAAACACATACCCGCCAACATTATTTTTTTATTTATTAAAACACAATTTAAATTTAAATTCAAAACCTTGCTCCAATTACAGCAACATATTGACAGGCCAATATCAACCACTTTTGAATAAACAAATAATTTTAAACAAATTATCATCAAAGTGACCACTAAGAATCAAAAAATGTTTTACAAGTATAAATTCAATATTACAATAGTTATCAATTATTTGACTAATAATAAATAAATAATAAATAAATAATAAAATTTTATCATCTCCATGTTTCAATTCTAACAGTTACACACAGTCTATCAACTTAACTGTAACCTGTTTTGAGTTGGATCAAAGCTTAATCAGTCTTAATTACTTTCCAATGTAAGCAGCACATGGGGTAACTCAATTTATGTCATTTTATTCTTATTTTTTTTCATCTTAAACATAACATCGTATTCCAATCTAATTAAGCTTATTAAACTTTGGGGTGATCGAACTTTAGGAAGATATTTAAGTTTCTCAATAATGCATTTTCAAAATTGATAAAAGTATTTATATTGAAATAATTATAGTTACAGAACGTTAACATTCGCTTTTTCTAAAATATTGCGTATTTGCTTGAAAATGGAAGAAGTTAAAAATAAATAAATAAATAAATAGACTTACTACTAATAAATAAGTGAGTGATTTGTAAGTAATTTTAACCAGAAGTAAATGGGCACCATTGCTTAGGAATTATCCCCAGAAGTAAATGGGCACCATTGCTTAGGAATTATTACAAGTCTTTCTCCAGATATTGGAATTTTTACTTTTCCACAGGAAGTGCGATACCACCCGAAAGAATCAGGCTATTCCTGTAAAGTTTAGGGTGTGTATATTTTCATTGATTACAATAAAATATCACTTTATTTTAAGTGAGATCTTGTTATAAGAACGCTCTACTTTGTTTTTTCCGACAGTATCTATATTTGCTGATCTGTAAGTATGTATTCGAGATTATTTTGCTTAGAAATGTTTTTAAGAGCAGTGTGTAGATTTTCTATAGCTCAATTTCTAGCAATTTTTATGGAATTAAAACCTAGCTCTAATAACAGTAGTCTTATCTTTTAAACCAAGGTAGGCATTTGCCAGGGGTATATTTTGTTCCTTAACAAGGATGAGGTGGGGGGGGGGGGCGGTGTTGTTGATGAGACTCAGAACGTCCGACCTACCAGAAAGGTGTAAGGTAGCAGTTTTGGACGGCCGGGAAGAGCCACCCAATTTAGACCGGAACCCAGTGGGGGAGGCATCCACAGGGACCGTACCCTCCTTCTCCTACCACCAGCCTCTCGGAGAGACTTACTGACCCACATGATCGTACTTCGCGTGAACACGCAATTTTGGCAGTGACGGGAATCGAACTCGGGCCTACCGAGTGCAATTCCCGCGCGCTAACCACTGGGCTACCGCGCCTTCGGAGGGGAGGGGGGGGGGGTTAGAAAATTTGAATAAAAAATAAAAATTTATATACTTTATTGACATATTAAATTTTATACATAAAAAATAGTTAAACTGCTATCTGAATTCGTTAATAATACTACGATACTTTCGTTCGCAGTATTATTCACAATAAGCTAGAGTTTTGTTTGGGGATGTTGAAGTTCTTTTAGGGGATGCTAAAGCCCCTTTATCTCTTACAATTTAAGCTGTATAATACCAATGTAAATGTGAAAAATCAATACCAATAAAAATGTGAAGCACACCTAAGTTCCGCCTATGTTATTCACCGAGAAAGTGTTTTGAACCCTTTTACAGTTCTTTAACGTTTTTTTCCAATGTTAAGTAAAATAAAACTATTTTTCGATAGATGCGTTCATGCTTTTGTTGGAATTGATGCTTTGTTTGCTTTTTTATCCTGACAAAGGAGGCTGTTCTTTGCTTCTGAAACAATTCGATATGTTCAATTAATACATATTTAAATATTATTGTATATAACTAAAGTATTTATTTTTTCGAGTAAAATTTACCTCAAGATATGTTATACTCATTGAAAGGGAATCAATAGAAAAAATTAATTTTGATGAAGAAAAAATAGACGAATTTACTACAAAGAAGAAAATAATAATCACCTTAGAAAAATTTCTGGCGTTATAAATTTGAAAAAAAAAAATTGTGGTTTTCTATTATTATTACTATTTCTTTTTTTTTTTTTTTCCAAAGTAACACTTATGGACAAATGAATAAAATTTTGAATTTATTTATTTGAATGTATTTCTTGTTTCCAATGTTATTTTATTTACAATTTTTAATATTTTCACAGAAAATCGAAAAATTATTATTATTATTTTAAATAATTGATTTTATTATCTCATTAACAATTGAGCTATATTTCACAGAATTTTTATTCTTAAAGCTATTACTGCAACCTAAATTATTGAATGTTGGGGTCCCCTTAGAGGTTCCAAAAATTCTCAAATCCTGCACAAATATCTCTCTTTTCTTTCTCTGTGCTCCAACTTCCTGTTTTAAAAGGACTTTAAATTTAACATTATCTGCTTCCGAGTGAATTTCTATTTATAAACTGTTGCTTCAACTGAACCTCATAACTCCACCCGCTTTCCATCCAGTCTTTCTTTTTTGGCGAGTTTCGATAATAATCGTTTAAAAAAAATCGGTTCCTTTCGATTTAGATAAGACATGTTTTCACTGCACTTCAAAAGCGAAAACTAATAATAAAGGGACTCGAAAAAATGAAGGCAAATAGCGCCATCTGTTGCAAACTTCTTGAGTGAAAATAAACACTGACAACAGATATGTTGAATCAATAAATTCAAATGTATTTAGTAGAGAATTTGGATAGTTATTTCATAGGAAAACGTGCTGTTAAAAAATCAAAAGACATTTCTTTTCAATATACAATCATTGAAATTATGTATTGTTGGTCAATATTTGAAGTGATGCGTTGATGACTGATAAAGGATGGCTGATCAGCCTGCCAATGTTGTTTCACTGCATGCACACAAGGTGCATAATGAAACTGAATTTACAGTTAATTTTTAGGTATTTGAAAATTAATATCCATAGCTGTCCTTTTATTAATTTTCGAGTTTCATCTTTTATTTCCTTTGATAAGGAGAAGACTTGTTTAGGTGTCATAAAAATTTGTGAAGCAAAATGAGAATCTATACGTTTTAGGGGAGGGGGGCTGAATTAATTACGAAGCACTTTAGAATTTCGTCCGTTTGTTGGTTCATTTGTCTATCCAATAATTTATTTATGTATTTTACTAAAACAACCAGAAATAAAAATTGCTTTTAATTTTTTTAATTTAACTTTGCAGTTATACTGCCCCCCCCCCCTCCCCTTGGTGATATTATAAGTAATTTGCGCATACAAATATATTTTGATGCTTCAGTTTTAACGAAAACAGTTTGAATTGAGTAATTAAATTTGAATGCAAATTCCTCTTTTAACAATACGTAATTTTGAATTTAAATGCAAATTCCTCTTTTAACAATAAGTAATTTTGAATTTAAATAAATACCTCTTTAATTTATTTATTTATTTATTCATTTGATTTTAATATTATTATTATTTTTTATTTTCTTGTGAAACTTTATTCGTATTTAAATTGAAAAACATAATTTTCACTTCGTCAATTAGTTATCGTCATCAAGGTTAATGACTTAATTTCAATTTTATTATTTTGTTAGAAATTATTTGAAACTGACAAAAATTATTGATTTACTATGTGAGATCGAATGAAATGAAATAAAACGAGGAATGTCATTTTATGATATATTTTATTTTTATAAAAATTATAAAATTATTATATTTTAAAATAAATTATGTAATTTTTACTTTCGTAAAAATAAATTACTGCTTTCCTAAAAATTTTCGTATTCGAGATTTAGCCGGAAAAACAGGTTTTAACAGCACCTGAACACATTTAAAAGATTCTTAGAAAGATGGCCCTATGTGTCCATGTATATATGTATGCATTTATAAGGCATGGGCATGATATCTCATGAATGAATGAACGTATCGCTATGAAACTTTATGTGTAGATGCTTTATGTTAAAACTTAGGCACTATTATGATTCGCATAATTCAAGCACAGATTATTTTAACAGTAAGGTTTTCATAGTATTATTTCATGCGAAGAAAATAATAATTATTGGAACAATGGTGTTAATGTAGTCTATACGAAAAAATAATAGTTTAATAATCTACACTGTGGATGGAAAGGGTATTTTGTGTATAAATACAAATCAGCTGAATTCACTTGATTTTCTGGTGTGGGCGACCTGTTGCCATCTTGAAGAAATAAATTTTTAAATAATCGTTAGGTGCTGCAAATGAACCCAAACAATTTGAATTATGGGAAAGTTGAGTGAAACTTTGCACTACAGATAAAGTTAGATAATCCTGATGTGATTAAACCATGAGTTCTATTATACAACTGGAGTGACTGATAATGCCTCTTTTTTAACCATTGTCCTCAGCTTTCTCTCTTACCTTGCGGCAGAAATATGTCTACGCTGTGTTTGATAACGGGGAGTTATATAACAAATCGTTAAAATATGTTTGCCACGTAATTTCAGTCAGTATTACACTATTTCGTGTACAGTCACACACACATGAAGTATTATACACGATGTCCCAAAAAGATTGAAACGCGCTTTAATTCTTTACCTGTTGAAGACAAGTGGGCAATGTAAATTGCAAAAATGCTGAAATAAGGTAGGAAATAAGACTACGTTAATGAACTAGTCCTCCCATCCATTTTCAAAAAGTTACACTTTTTAAATTGTTATACGACCCCCTTAGACAAGTTTGGTCAATCAGAAAATTTTTATTTTTAACGCAACAAGATCAGTAAAAAGAAACAGCATATCTGTATCTTTAAAATCAACTGAATTATGATAAAGGAAAAAATCTGACTTATACCACTTTTCCGTACCATGTGAAAGGCTGTTTCATCAGTGAAAATAGGGATCATAAACAAATTGATTATATAAATTGTTTAGATCAAAAATACGTTAATATGTGTCAAAATTTTTTATCACAAATGCATCTAAGTAAAGCATTACACAAACAGAGATCATATAAAGCAGTGGTACTCACTACGCGGTTGGGTGTCCTATGTATTATCATCCAGTTTTATCTTTCTTGTGATATGTCACAAATTTACATTTCTAATTTGATATAGGGTCCCCATTCATAATGTTCAATTTCCAATTAAATACAACTCGTTCAATTTTAAAGATACAGATATGCAGGTTGTTTTTTTTTAATGATCTTGTTGCATTAAAAATAAAATTTTTTTGATTGACCGAATTTGTCTAAGGGGATCGTATAAAAATTTAAAAGTGTAACTTTTTGAAAATGAATGGGAGGACGATTTCATGAACGTAGTCTTATTTCCTACCTTACTTTCAACATTTTTGCAATTTACATTGCCCACTTATCTCCAACAGGTAAAGAATTAAAGCACGTTTCAATCTTTTTGGGACACCCCGTATATATTAATACAAATATATATTATTATTAATAATATATATAAATATATATTATTAATACAAATTTCAATAATTATAGCTACGTGGTCAAGGCAAGTGGTTCCTCATGCTCGCTCTTCTGCCGGGTTGTGGGTTCGAATCCCAACTGTGGGCATGGATGTTGTGTTGTTGGGCGCAGTGTGTTCCGTCTCCACTGGTGCACCGGGGCAACGTCATGTGACGGCTAAATGGTTCACGATGCTGGCCGATGTATAGGCGAGTGATGGTGTATCAAGTGCCTGGCCATTTGTAATAAATAATTATAGCTACACTAGTTGATATGCTTAGGTTGATAATAATGATATAAATAATGAATTGAATTTACTTTTCCAAGATACTCATTTTATGCAATCAAAAAGCAAAAAATATACTTATTAGTTACTAAATTTAACAAGACAATGAAACTAATGAAAATATAAATTATTTATGCAATATGTTTCTATGTATAAGCGAATGATGCTGTATCAAGTGCCTGACCATTTGTAATAAATAATTATTGCTACACTACTTGATATGCTTAGACTAATAATTGTGATATAAATAATGAATTAAATTTCCTTTTTCATTTTATGCAATCAAAAAGTAAAAATATATACCTATTAGTTACTAAATTTAACAAGAAAATGAAACTAATGAAAATCGAAATTAATTATTCAATATGTTTCAATGTAAATTATGCGTATACTTACATGTTTGATTAAAAAAAGAAAGCTAGCTAATGTTATAATTTAATTGAAGTCTAAATTATTCTAGTCTGTCAATTCTTTCGGACTTAAAAATAAAAACAAATTAAATCAAATTTATTAATACAACAAACAAGGCAATAAAGACAAGCACAACAACAGACAGAAAAACACAACATAAGCATAGAACACAAAAATTTGTTACAATGCGGGCCAGTGATTAGCAATTCCATTCAGCCAATTTTGTAAGTGAATAAATAATAAATTGAGTCCATGAAAAACATAACAAAATTGCAATTCGGATATATCTAAAATCGTAATATAATTGCAATATTTTCGCATATGTATCTAAAACCATAAATCAAAGATATCAAAATTTTGTAAAACTTTTTTTTAATTAACAATAATTACTTTCTCATACATAGTTCTGGAATATTATATAATCTTAGCAAAAGTATTGAAGTACCCCGAAAATTTTAAAATTCGAGATTTTGACGGATAAGCCTCATGAACACATTTCGAACAATTTCGAAAAAGTGTATGCGGGTATGTGAGGTGTCCATATGATAACTCAAAAACTGACGCCATGAAATTATATGTGTAGATATATCTTGGGAAAAACTAGAACTATTAGTAATTATCATGATTAGAATTCGAATTATTCTAATTTTCCTACCATTATTTCCTATGAACTACAATGACAATTACCAGATCAATGATGATATTATATAATATATGGGACGATTGATAATTTGAATTACTACAATTACTTCATAATTTTCCGGAAAATCCCTCTACTTGTGGTAAACCTAAATTAACAGTAGAGAGGTGTAATAAAAAGTATAAAGCTCCTCTAAGTGTCAAGAATTAAAAATTAAAATTATTTTTATAGAAAAGGTCGTTCGCACTTTATGGAAATGATTTTGTATTTATGTTTCTCTTTAGCATTTTGAGATAAAGATTTGGCATTTTCAATATAATCATCTGCTACTGTTTTGTTGGAATGTAGAATAAAAGATTTATTTTGAAAATGGCTCCTGAAATTTATAGATGGCTCGAAGGTTACGTAAATGCGCTTTCCGAGGAAAAATATTCGCAACAACGAATTGTAAAGCGGTGTAAAAATAGAGGTTATTACATTTCAAATAAAGGTATTTTTAATCTATTGAATTTGAAAGGAAAAAAACATCTAGCTGAAAGTGAAAATGAAAAAGCCGCAAAATCGCAACCTAAGACTGTTCGAACGCTGGTAAATATTAAGAAAGTAAAGTCTCTGATCCTAAAAGAAAATCCCCTAACTAAAAGATCCATTGCATCGCAACTGGGAATGTCTTCTGACGCTGTAAGTAAAATCATTCATAAAGATTTGAAGTTAAAAAAGATGTTTAAATCTAAAGTTCATCTGCTTTTGCCAAAGCATATTGAGGAAAGAAAAACAAATTGTAGAAAATTATATGAAAAACACCTAGCTGCTGATAAATGGAAATTTGTGGTAACACTCGATGAGGCATGGGTGTATGTAAGTGACTGTAATAAAAAAAAGCAATTTTCTATTGCTCAACTGAAGAAAATGACCATATACGAAATGGCTTTGTCAATGTACAGAAAAGTTCCCAAAGGGATTCACGATAGTTGCAGGATTTTGTTACAACTGTAAATTGAACCTCAAGTCTCAAGTAAAGCTAAAATTAATTCACTCTACTATCAGCAGAATATTTTAGAACCAATTTTTGAAGAAGGAATTCCAGCCTTATATGGAAAGAACATCAATAAAATTGAGTTTCATATAGACAAAGCCTCTAGTCAGACGTCTAAGTCAACTGCCGCATATTTAACAAAGAAAAAATCAGAAACAGGAATAAAATGTATCCCATTTAGTGAAATACCTGTAAAATCACCTGACGCTTCTCCTATGGACTTTTGCGCTTTCGGTTTGTTAAAACGAGCCTTAAGAAAACGGCACTCAAGAACACTGAACGGACTTTGGAAAACGACCCAAGAGGAGTGGGATAAAATTAACATGACGGTGCTAAAAATAAGTTTAGTTTCATGGAAAATTCGAGCTAGAGCTATAGTCAATAATCACGGCTATCAGATAGAAGCAAATCGTCGCAAGAAATACGCCCTTTATGCATAAAAATTAATTTTCAAAATCGTTTCTATAAAGTGCAAACGACCTTCTGTAAAACCAATGGTTTAGTTCATTTTAATCCATTTCTAAAATAAATATTCAAACTTCTACTCATATTTTCCCATATTTAAATAAAAAAGGATTCTAAATTGATATTTAAAAGATATTCTATGTCTGTTGAAACCATCTAGTCAATGTACCCATAATGGATGTATAAAGATAAAACTGGGGCATTTCCTAATGCATTCAAGTTAGCCTTGCCATGAGTATAGAAGATATGAAGGAGTTAAAACTTCATGTTGTAGAAACGCTAAAATCGATTGAGGCAATCCATGTGTCGCTAAAGTAAGATAAATCCCATCCCATTGTATGCATTTCTACGGCGAAAGTTCATATTGAATTAAAGAACATTTATTTAAACTGTAATTTTGTAAAAATTCTTAGTACTATCAATACAATAAGTGCTATCAGTGCCATGCAAATTAGAATTCTAAAATGCCATGCAAATTAGAACTCTAAAATGCCATGCAAATTAGAACTCTAAAATGCCATGCAAATTAGAACTCTAAAATGCCATGCAAATTAGAACTCTAAAATGCCATGCAAATTAGAACTCTAAAATGCCATGCAAATTAGAACTCCAAAAGAGAATATTATTACACATTCACATTTATTTTACCCTTTCAATTATTTTTATGTCTCATATATTCTGTACCGTGTTCTACAGCAAGGAAAAATACTTATTACTTCTCATAATTAGGGTGCATTTTCGTTTAAAAATAATCAAAAATACATATACTAAGCACTACGTTTTCCATTTGTGTCAAATGGGAACAGGTGGGACTTAGGCACAGACTTAGATGTGACTTAGTAACAGATGGACACTGGTAGCTACACCTAGATATACTTCTCTCAAAGACTTATGCTATTTTTAAGCTTTTCATCCACCATGAGTTGATTCTATCTCCTTCTAACTCTAAGATAGAAGATATTATAAATCAAATTTAGCTTACTGCAGTTTTAGGTTGCCAAAAAGGGGAATTTATTTAGTAAATATTGAGTCATTGGCATTTTCGTTGTTGAGACCCACACCGTCCGACCTACCAGAAAGGTGTAAGGTAACTGTTTGAGCAGCCGGGAAGTGCCACCCAATTTAGACCGGAACCCAGTGGGGGAGGCATTCACAGGAACCGTGCCCTCCTTCCCCTACCACCAACCTGTCGGAAGGACTTTCGGACCCACATGTTTAACGTGATCGTACTTCGCGTGAACACGGCGGCAGTTTTGGCAGTGGCGGGAATCGAAACCGGGCGTACCGAGTGCAATTCCCGCGCGCTAACCACTGAGCTACAGCGCTGTTATTGGAATTTTCATGTATATTTTGTATACATAAAATTCAAATACCATTCTTGTGAGCTTTATTTAAGTATATGAAATATCTGAAGTGCAAGGCATGAGGAAAACAATATTTCTATAAAAAGTAAGCAAAAAATCTTTTATAGAATATAAAGTGATAATCATGAATTAATCCATATTAAATTTCTTTATATATTTCAAATGTATCAGGGACAAATTGAATAGGTCATTTTTAAAAGAGTCACATATTTATCGATTTTCACTTTTTCTAATTTTCCAATGTATTTTGCCTTCTCTCATCGTTCAGCATAAAAATAATATAACTAATCGTCGCTCTTTCTTTGTTTGTAGAGACGCTTAAAAATCCCATTCAGTTTATAAACATCATCAATCAGGGAGTCATGATTTCTAAAGATTGAATACACAAAAATTTGGCGCTGCAGTCGATCCTTATAACATTCTATCTATTAACGATAATTTTTCCATTCTGAATTTTAAGGATTGGTCGCCTCTCCATTATAAGAAGGACATATTGTCTGAAAATTCATGAGTAAGTTGGTATCAAGAGAAGAGAAAAAATCTTTGACTATTTCCCAATTTTCGGATATAGCCCTAGAAGCAATCCAATACTGGCAGCCAATATTGGAAATATTTCCAATGTAACACCAATATTAGCGTAATATTGTAGTGAAAATATTTAGCCAATATTAGAGGCCAATGTAACCCAATATTGGAATTCCATTGGAAATATTTCCAATGTAATGTCAAGATGTACAATATTGGATGTACAATATTGGACCAATATTAAATGCTACCAGGGAGGCTATCAGAACTCAGAACCGGACTCATTGATCTGCTCTAACTTCCTTGAGGCATTGAACAAGCACACATTCCGTCCATTACTGTTGGGCAGAAAGGTGCAGTAACAAATCTTCCTTCTCCTCATGCAAGAACTTTCATGAAGATTTCATGCATGAAGGGTGCGCCAATACATAGTACATGAGTACATGGTATTTTATAGAGCCCTATTAAAATGGCCTGGGTGATTAAAAAAAGCTTTCTCACACAGTAATATGTTTATTCATATTTTTTTTATGTTTTATGTCAGTATAGTCATTATTGTAATATTATAACTGTCATTCCCAAATTGTCATTCAAGTGTTCATTATGGAAACACCGTGAGTCTCGAACTAACATACTAATAAAAAACAAAATCTACAGAAAAATTAAGGCTTTTAAACATAACTTAATATGCATTTAGGCCGTCCCAAATAGAAAATTAAATGACTTTTAGCAGAATTTTTTTCCCCCAAGTAATATCAGGTTTTTCTTGTTTTTCGTTTTGTATTATGTAACTCATGATATTTCTAAAAAAATCTGATATGGGCAACACATGACTTTCCTTATATAATGCAATGAATTTACTACTTTTACAGTTAAAAAAAATGTTATTCTTATAATAGATACTTATATTCTTTCCAAAATATTGAATTTTCTTCAATGAGTCGTCATTTTCAATGATTTAGCGTCATTTTTATCAATTTGGCGAGATTTTTGTTAATTTGGCAACAATTAAAAATGTCGCCAAGTTGGCGACATTCCACCAAATTCGTCGCCAAAATCTCGCCAAGCGGTATGGACGGAGAAATAAGTTATTCTTACAGCAGATAAATGACTATTGGCGTTCAAATACAAAAGTATTACTCATCTATCTTTTTTCATGAATGGAACGAGCTAGATCCACGAGAATGATGTCACCCAATTTATCGCATGGTATTACATATGAAAAGTGAACATGTTTCTCAATAGGAAATACTTTTTTTTAATTTTAAATAACTTTTTGATAATGTTTTTGAAAAATGTGCAATATCCCGAAAACGGTTCATGTTAGGGTTCTAAAATTTATGTCAATCGTTTTCTAATGAAAAACTACATAAGAAATGTCTATTTGCGTAACTTTATTAGCGGTTTTGATTTTTTGACGATTTTTTCAAAATTTTACTTGAAAATTTAGGGAGGTTCTGAACATTCGATTGCGTATAAAAGCAATAGGCTTCCAGTGTTTACGGATTGTGATTTTTGTACCAAATTTCGTTTGAATCGGTCCATTCGTTCATCAGTTATCGTCTCCACAGACTCACTGACACACACACACACACACATACTTTCACACACACATACTTTCACACACACACAGACATCACTTCAAAAATGTTTGATTCGTGATCAGGGATGCTTGAAACGTGCTCTCCCGTCGAAAACTCGAATTCGAGTTTTCGACCCCATCACAATACTTTCCTTATACATTATGTATATTAGGAAAGTAATAACGGATTCAATTGTGGTATTCAATTGTGGTATTCAATTGTAGAGTTCAATTGTAGTATCCAATTGTACCTAAAATCTAAAACAAATCATTTCATTTCTCCACTGGTTAAAATATAATCAGTTTCGCGAAGGAAGCGAACCAGGCTGTCCTTTTGCCAATGATAAATTTCAATCAGTTTCTGTCGCCAGAATATCATTTTTGGGTGGGAATGTCGCCATAAATAAATCATCACCTGGTGCGTAAAAAGTCGTCTGCGGTTTTTCTTCGAGCCCATTACATGTATCGACAGACTAGAACGTCGAACGCGCTTAGAACGTGTCATACATTTATTAATAGACAACGATTCTGGAGTTCCTTCTATCAGAAACTCCAGATAAATGATCCTTGGGTCATTTCGATTAGAACAATATCGATAATATGATTCCACGATATCGATAATATAAAGGTTAATTTCTTTTACGTATGTTGGGTAAAAAATAATAGGGTTAACAGACTTGTGTTACGTATCTATTGAGGTAATATTGTAGGAAAGGGTTTTTCTGTTTTACAAATTGTTTTTATGACGTTCAATTTCATACGAAAGTACGGTACCGAGTAAAAATAGATTTAATATGAACGTGACATGCATTTACTAGTTTTATATTTACTACTAATTTTCGTTTGAACGAACATACGTGACGTGTATCACGCATCCATGTATATATATGCTCTTGATACGTGGAATAAAATTGTAACATGGTTTCTGGTGATTCTTGGAAAAATGTGTATCTCTGAAACACGGGCGTAGCCAGGATGTAATTTCGGGGGGGGGGGGGGGGGGGGGACCATTTTTTTTGGTTGTCTGAAAATTAAAATTTTCAGCAGTGAAAATTAATTATATGCACCTTTGCTGCCCAGTAGCTGAATAATATATATATATAATTATTACTTGTTTAATTAGGAAAAGTTGATTGGCATTGATTTCGGGGGAGGGGCGGTCCCTAAGATCCCACTCTCTACTTGCGCCCTTGCCCTGAAATGACTTTGACCAAATTTTCAGGATAGATAAGCCCTAAGAACCTGATATATTTCAGTATCAATTACTGTATTGCTACTCATTTTCTGCCCTGCGTCTTTGGTTTTGTAGCAAACACATTTAAGAAATTACCTAACCAGACTATACCAATAAGGGAATTCGAAACTTAAATGTAACATATGGAGTGTGAGTCTCCACTCGGCTTTCTCATGCATTCACATACCACATTGTTTGGGTCCACTTGTATCAATCAATATCAGAATGCTTAAACGGTATTAACATTAAGTTATTCATTTAATAATTTGCATAAAAACGATAACATTATTATTGGGTAACATTAATTTACCAACAAGTCTGTTACGCAGATGAATATCATGGAATCGATTGAATATCATGTACAGCCGCGGAAAAAAAAACGCCCCACCCTCTGTTAATCGAGCATCGTTCATCGTAGAGAAAATTGAATGATACCATTCGATTAGGAATAACATCTTCTACAAATTAATGTGCGTAAAATTTGCATAAGGGGCCGTCTTCATATCTAAACGCGCACAAACTTTGAAATTTTAAATGGCAGCACCCAAGTTTGACAACATAGTTCGAAACTAGAGCAAAATTCAACCTCTGATACCAAATTTTAAGTCATTTGGGTGAAGCGTTTCTGAGTTGTGAGTATGTAAAGTTTTGAGCTCCTAATGTTAAATTAGTTTCCAAGACTTCTATTCATATCGTCTGTAATAATTATCTGCTCAGTATGATTATTTGTATGACGTTATTATACGGACACGTTTTGATAAAAATCGATTCACAAAGAGTTTTTATATGTTTATATAAAATTTCAGGTGTTTCCTCCCACTAGTTCTTTCGAAATGTTTAAATATTCAGCATCACGATGACTTTAGGGGTCGTATATTAGTTTAAAAAATGACTAATTTGAAAAAGTTATATTAATTGTAAGTTAATCTTTATTTAAGAAAACGATCATTTATTTTTACCCAGTTTTAATAAAAACTTTGTATAAACAGTGCTGTATAGATGCAACCCAATCAACGTAATTCTGCTACTGTATTGAAGGGTGCAAACTTGTATTGTTATAAATGGGATTTACTTATGTTACTGCCGATTAATAGTTCCCAAGCTACTGCGAGTTGAAATCGCCCACAAAATGTAATAATTTATAATAAAAAATATTTATATAAAACAATAATGAATTATAAAATTATGTGATACTAAACACCAACAAGACATCAAACATTGATTGATAATGACGGATTGATATTTTTAAATTCGTCACCAAGTTCCAACGGAGTTGTTTCGTCGCGTCATCTGCAGATATTTGTTAGTCTCATAAATTGATTTTGAAACAGCATTATAAAATTACATTTGAAAATAAACATTTCATTCTTCTTCCTTTTATTGACCCTCGCACGAACGCCCCATTAGTTTTTAGCAACGTACCCAGTACGACTTTTTACCCCTAATAATTGTGTCCTATTTGTGGCTCACATAATTCTACACATTACAGGCCCACTGCCTTAGTAACACACACACACACACACACACAAGACAACACCACATACAGCTATGAAAATGCTCACTTTCTCATGCAGGAATCAAACCTGCGACCCTTTGGCTGTGAGGTAAGTCATAATGCTGAATGTCAAGAGGATAGTTCAATAATTTACAACAGTGCTGTGGTCAATCAACGAAACATCGCCCTTCAAATTGCGGTTTTCAATATGAAGCTGAGCCCCGAAAATTGCACATGCCGGAATATTGAATATCTTCGGATATAAAGATATAAACGTCGTGAAAATCTGAATTTGGACTAATTTGGGGGTCTAGGACTTGTGGGTGACGTCAAAATTGGGTGT
The DNA here is from genome assembly GCA_951213105.1 of Amaurobius ferox. Lineage (NCBI taxonomy): Eukaryota > Metazoa > Arthropoda > Arachnida > Araneae > Amaurobiidae > Amaurobius > Amaurobius ferox. Next base: position 134,146,754 of record OX578136.1, read on the forward strand.
TGCCATTGAAAATTTCAAAGTTTGTACGCGTTTAGATATGAAGACGGCCCCTTATGCAAATTTTACGCACATTAATTTGTAGAGGATGTTATTTCTCTACAAATTAATGTGCGCAAATGCGTAATTAATGTGCGTCGTATCATTCAATTTTCTCTACGATGAACGATGCTCGATTAACAGAGGGTGGGGCGTTTTTTTCCCCCGCGGCTGTACATTAATAGTATAGGATTACGCTTTCATTACATACAACAGCATCAAGGACAAACTTCTTGTTTGGTATGCACTCATCCGATTGAAATAGCTGATATGTGAAATGGCAGTACATCGTCTTACAAAATAAAAAAAATGTCTGTGCTTCTCTGTGTGTGTGTCTGTGTGTGGTCTGTAGCGGGAAATCTAAGCATCGTATAGCCGTGAAATTTGGGTACACAGGTACTTCAGGACCCGGGAAAGGTACACCTCGTGTTTCTTTCAGGACTTTTTGGCTGAGAAAGCGAATGAAACTTTAGGGAGGGGGGGGGGCAAGTTTTCTATTTGCTCTATATAAATATATCTAAATGTTGCCACATAATCACATAAATAGAAACTAGGTTAACATAAAATGCCTCCGGCGGGCGAATGGTCGTCTCCGGGAGGAGAGTCTTTGCCCCCCCCCCCCGGATGTGTGCCTGAAAGAAACATTGCTCGGTAAAAAAAAAATTTCAAATTCGAATTAGTTTCTTAGTTATTCTATGTTTTAGCACGAGAACGATTTCAACACAAATTGGTACCTTAGCGACCAAAAATATTACCACAGAGTTTCCATCTTAACATCATTGGAAAGATCGAAGAACCGAAGAACCTTCTTTTCAGCGATCTTTGAACCGAATCTGTAGAACACAATTTCCCTTCATAATATTTACTGATTTTTTAAATACATCGAAATTTACAAATTTTTCGAAATTTTAGGCTATCTGATACTTATTTCTCCGCATTTAAAAAAAGGAATATTAGCACACTTCTATAATCTAGCAGAGATATCTGCATATCTTCGCATTCTAACAAAAGAAAATGTTTTATTTTTAGTTACTACATTATTTTATTTTTTGCGATATTTCAATCAAACGAACAAGAATTGAAATTCTAGATTCTGCTAATGGAGTGTGATTTCTCCCCGGTGGACTTTTCTGCACATGCCCATTAAAGCATGCCTTGGAACATGCCTTATGTACGGAAATGATTTGGAAATTTAGGAGGAAAACATAAAGGAAGAAATAATTTGGGAATTTAGGAGGAAAACATAAAGGAGAAAATGAATTGGAAATTTAGGAGGAAAACAAAGGAGGAAATGATTTGGAAATTTAGGAGGAAAACGTAAAGGAGGAAATGATTTGGAAATTTAGCGGTTTGGAGCATAGATACGGATTGATGATATCTACGGTTTGAAGAGGCAATTTGGAAATTGAGTGTTATTTGTAACTGATTTATTTAAGTAGCGGACACTTAAATAATACAGTTACTTAGGATCCGGGCAACGTTAGGTAATTCGTTGTAGTTTGCTATATGCCACAATAATGATAATGAGACCCGATAAATTCAGTTCTACCACGTGATCTGCTTCAAATTTCTTGGTGTCATTGTAGATGTCGGTTCTTTCACGCTGATGAGTATAAATAAGCGCAAAATCTGTTTATGGTAACTGTTATCTGCAATGAGAGGGGCGTAATCCCGACTTTTGAAAAGCCCCCTTCCCGGATTCTGCGACTATCCGTAGTGTTGGAAATTGTAGTCTTTATTCACTTGTTTACAAAACACTAGTTAAAATAACACGTACGGCAGGTAAAAAGCTTAAAAACAAGCACAACACTCAGAACATGTCAAAATTAAAAATATATTAAAACAAGAAAGATCAATCATGCTTAAAGCATTGATTATGAAACACTTTCCAACTTCAATGCAATTTTATTTAAAAAAGTCGAAAATGCAATACATTCCTCGGTAATATTTTAAAACTTATCACGATACTACATTGATTTATTATATTTGAAAACTTAAACCTTCATTGAAAAACATGAATTTCATTCAAAAGACGGCATTGAAATATAAATTGCGTGGTTTAAATATCTCTAAAATGCAATACATTCCACGGTAATATTTTTAAATCTATCATAATACTACGATAATTTATTATATTTGAAAACTTCATCGAAAACAACTGAAATTAATTCAAATGACGTCATAGAAAAAATAACACGCCTGGATCTCTCTATAAAAGCAGGATTTCATTCATAACTTTCTCCATTTCATTCATCACAATACTATAATAATTTATTTTATTTAAAAATTAAGACCATGGAGCTACAATTCATAAACTTTATGCTTAAAACTTCATCGAAAAATATCGTCCTTCTGTTTATAAAATCAATTAATATTTCATTCATATCAGCCATGCAGACTCCATGGACTGAATTATTTTGTGTTAAAGAAATACAGTAATTCTAATACAACTCATTCTACATATTTTGCTGTTTACATTTTACATAGGTGAAAAATAGGCTTAATTGTAGAAATAATCAAATTTGAATGAGAATTTAAACTCAAATATATTGTCATTGTGTTGTTTTAGTATGTAGATGCACAGAATTTAAGCAGAAATAAAGTAGTTTTAGGATGGATACAACACTCAATATGAATTAAAAAGAACTTTAAAAAATCACGAATTTGAAACAAGATGGATGCCATATCTCATTTTGAAGTGGGTCATGTGATCGTTTCATATCATGGTCACGTGATCGTTTCATATAAGATGTGTAATTATTATTTTAATTTTTATTTAAAAAACTACTGAATATATTTAGCTGAATTTTTTTTTATATATTTTATGGAACAATTTGACTATTACCTAAAATTTTCGAAGCAATTTGTGAATTTTAAATCCGCTTAAAAAATGTTAGAAAAATTAGATCCCATAGGGCTCAATGTATTTCATTTTTTCAACCCGGGTTCAATCCAAAACTAATTGTGTGATATTATTCATTTATATTCCCATAGGTCCTATAGACCGTCTGAACAACATACTAAAATTTCATTTTGATTAAGTCATTTTTACGGCAGTTATCGTGCTAACGGACAGACAGACAGACAGACAGACAGACAGACAGAATGAACAAAGTCATAAACACTTTTCAACTTTGTTGTAAAGTGTTAAAAAATACAAATCAAACGTATGAAGACGTGAGCAAAAACAATAAGCAAAGAATAGAACAAATTTAGATGGGGACACATTTTATACTCGAGCCACCTTTGAACTACAAAAATGGTAATTATTATTATGAGTAGTTAAAGGGATATCAGCACAAAGGAGATGCCGCTTACTATTACAGCTTCTTGCAGAGTATTGAAAAATAAATGTAGATACGTTCTATAAACAGCAAGAACTAGATAGAATGCTTTTATTAACACTTTGCAACAAAGTTGAAAAGTGTTTATGACTTTGTTCATTCTGTCTGTCTGTCTGTCTGTCTGTCTGTCTGTCTGTCCGTTAGCACGATAACTGCCGTAAAAATGAGTTTATCACAATTAAATTTTAGTATGTTGTTCAGACGGTCTGTAGGACCTATGGGAATATAAATAAATAATATCACCCAATTAGTTTTTTATTGAACCCGGGTTGAAAAAATGAAATACATTGAACCCTATGGGACCTAATTTTTCAAACATTTTTTAAGTAAATTTAAAATTCACGAATTGCTTCGAAATTTTTAGGAAATATTCACATTATCCCATAGAATATATAAAAAAAAATTCAGTAAAATATGTTAAGTAGTTTTTTAATTAAAAAAATTATTTAATATAGGGAAAAAGACAAATTCAATTAAATTCTGACTTTGGGATATCTTCCAGAAAGAAAAGAGAGAGATATTATATAATAAATATCTCTCCATTTGTTTAAACGTTTTGCATATGGGAGTGGCTTCATATTTTAAAATAAATTTGGTAGATAACAATTTTTCATTTTTTTTAAATTTTATATAACTCTTCATGATAAATTTAATTGATGGCATTTTAAATGCACTTTCCTACGTCCTAGAGAGTTAAAATTTGGTACACAGCTTAAATTTGTTGAACATTTTATTCGACAAAAATTTGATGGATCTTTAAATATAGATCATACATTTTTTTCGAAATGGCCTGAAAATAATCCCCGTTTACTTCTATAAATCATTGGTGTAATATTGTTAAAAATTCTGATGTGGACAGCACATGTCTTTCTCTGCAGACTCATATTCGTTCTCTTTATTTATTCAATGATAATTTGTGTTTATCTGCACAACATAAGTATTTTAAATGACATTGAATTTACACGTTAAACTTAAATTTGGTTCTCATTTGATAGCTGGACTGATTGTCAAAGGTGGCGTAGCGAAAACGCGAAAAAACTAGAATATCTCAAGAACGGCTAGTCCTAGAGTAATGGGGTTAGTCTTATTCTTTTTGTTGTCAAAAATCACATATAAAATAGGAATTTAATTGATATAATTGAGCACACGTAGTCTTTTATTTTTATATATAACGATTTTTGCTGGCCATTTCGCAAAAATAGCCCGTTCCTTTTTCCCGAATCGTAGTAGAATAACCTACAAATGATTTATATACAGTCCCAAAACGTGTATTAGTCCCAAAACGTGTAGATACTTTGAAAATTCGAGTTCCGATCTTCGGCACGATTCCAATACTTTGAGTACATACACATACACATATATATTATCTGTGTATTATCTGTGTATCTAAATTCCGTGCCTATGCAATTACAATAGTTGTGATTTTAAATGATCCCTAAACTTTTATTATTTCTTCAAGGAAGCCTAATTTTAACATATGCAGAATGCAAATATCTCAAGCGATTGTAAGATGAATTACATAAGAATTGCTGAATTTTTTTCACACAAAATTATTTAGCTCTGGAGTCTGGAATACAAGTTATATGATTGAAATATTCATTGATTTTGCATAAAGAATCAGATGATTTATATTTCGATACAGTTTTAAGTATTTAAGTATAATAAATTACTGTAGTACTGTGATAATCTAAAAGATATTACCACTGAATGAATCACATTTTAGAAATTTTTAAATGAAATTACATTTCAGTTGGAAAGTGTTTCATAATCAATGCTTATGCATGATTGATCTTTCTTGTTTTTACTTTTAAAGTGAATAGTTTGAAATTTTAAGTTTTCCTAACAGTGTTTCTCCTAAGGATAATACACAGTTTTTGTGAAAATTATGCGAACTTTTTAGAGTACATTAATTTCTATGTAATCATAGAAGAATTCCAGTATTAAACGCGTTATAAAAATGTATCATATTTCTACAAATAATCATAAAATGAAACATTTTTATTAATTACTTTCAGGATTATTAACAGATCTATTTTTTACTTCCCTTATATAAATAGTATAAGAGTTCGAAGAACATATTTTAAGCATTTCTGAACTTGAATCGAAGTTTTTGAGGCGATGTCTCTGTGGACGTACATTAGCGTGTGTGCGTGTATGTGCGTGTGTGGACGCGATATCTTACAAATGAATGAAACGTTTCGACGATAATTAGGTACGATTGTTACAGTCAGTGAACACCCGAAGCCATTTGGCTTTAAAAGCGATCCAATGTTTGAAAAAAATTATTAAAAAATCAGGACCTTCAATGAAGATAAATATATAATCATTTTATACGTAATTTTTCATTTAAAAAAAATAACAAACTTTAGAATGCTGGCGTGAACCGTTCTCGCGATATTGCATAATTTTAAAATAATTTTTTGAAAAAGAAATTTATTAAAAATCAAGACCTCCATTAATGATAAATAAATAATCATAACAGACGTAATTTTTTTTTATTAGAAAAAGCATGATAAAAACTTTAGGACGCTGATATGAACTGTTCTTGAGACTGCACGTTTTCCAAATAAATTTATCAAAATATTATATAAAACTTAAAAAGTAGTAAGAGCATCCAATACGCCCACTTTCCATATGCAATACGAGTATTATAGGACAAATCTGTTAAAATCATTCTCGTGAATCGCGAGAATGATGAGAATCATGAGAATAAATCACGAGAATGAACATTCCGTTCACGAGAAAAGATGTTTTGTGCAATTGTTTTGGATTTTGACGTCTAAAAATTCGACAATAGTTATTTATTTCAAGGGATATTTATTAACAGTAAATTGAATTTCAATGAGAATTTTTCACATCAGAATCAATGAGCCATTCGATTTGGACTCATATGCTACCAAAATAGCCCATTTTCAATTGGCATGGTGCCAGTTCAATACCAAAAACTTTGTTCTGTGGATCTTGCACATAATTATTTCTATGAGAAAGAAATAAAGTCGGTACGTTAAGTAAAGACAGTCATGTGCTGGCCACATCAGATTTTTTTGGTCTACAATCTTTTACTACTAGCGAGCACTAACAGATTTTAAAATTTTCTGGCGAGCACTCAATAAAGAATATATCATATACATGCTTATAAGAATACATATATGCATACATGCTTTGTATGCACAAACACATACACTACCCGACACAGAAAATGCAACACCATGAAAGAGCGAATAGAGTGTGATGATAAAGGACACACAGACAGAGATGGCATATATAAATAAGTGATGTTAATTCCAGATGGATAGTGCAATACAGCAGTGGTATAGACAGGGTGATCAGTAGGCAGTTGGATCACCTCTTGCGGCGATACAAGCAGCAACCTTTCGAGGAACAGATGCAATGATCATGCGATAGTTTCCTGGGGTATGGATGACCACATGCCTTCAACCATCCCCCACAGATTGTCCTCTGTTTCAGGCAGAGCAGGGCAGTCAAACGACGGCCAATCACGCCCCTTACATGCTCGATGGGTGGAGATCTGGAAACAGCGGAGGCCAACTGTATACTTTGCAAGGCTTGTCTGGAAAACAGCATTTTGCAACCGCTGAAGGTAGGGGAGTGTAACTGGCTACAGCACCTCATCCACATATCGTCGTGCCGTCATTGTACCTCTGATACGAACAGAGGGGACCAGCTGTCGAAACTGATGGCACTCCAAACCATGATGTCGCGTTGTCGAGAAGTATAGCGTTCAACAGTCGCAGCAGGATTGGGTCCGTTTTCACTTCACCTCCAGACTCTCGCACGGCGACTGTCATTCGACAAACAGAACCGAGACTCGTCGATGAACACTACCCTGTCCCACTCAGTCTTCCAAGAGGCTCGGGTCGGACACCATTGCAATCTCTCGCGTCGGTGTCTTGTCGTTAATGACCGTCTTTTTGAAGAACGGTTTGAGTGCAAGCCGCTTTCAGCCAATTGTTGAGAAACTGTTCTCGCTGATAGTGGAACCTCCAATGTACCCTGAAAATTCTGCAGAATGTCGACAGTCGGCGTTTGTGGGACCGCCACTGCATGCCTTCGAATGCGTCGATCAACGTGTGTTGTCGTACGTCTGGATGGACCTGTACCACTGCGACGATTCACATGTCCTTCTTCAATCCATCTTCTCCAAATCCTTTGCACAGTGGACGCATCTACGCGTGTTTCAGCGGCGATACGTTGATACGACCATCCAGTCTTACGTAGTCCTAAAACGAATCCTCTCGCACGGCCGTCCAAATGCTGAAACGGATTTTAGCAGCGCCGGCCAGGCATCTCGTTAATAACATGTGTCTTCTGAAACGAAAAACTATTCCGTAGGCGACAGACAGTAACAACTGTTGACTCATCTGCAGTTTCCATCCCTTTTATCCCGCGCTCTAATCACGTGACCTACTTGCATTTCAGATCATTTGCATACATCGGTCAGCTGCGTTTGTCTCGCAATTTGCATAATTATACGTCCAAAGCTTCATGGTGTTGCATTTTCCATGTCGGGTAGTGTATATGATTACTTAATATCTGACATGGGAAAAAAGATATATGTGGTTACTATTCACTAACATTAAATAAACTTAAGAAACTGAAATCAAACTTTAGACTCCTCCTCATAATGAAGCTAACATCGCCGCTGAATCGTGTTTGTTATTTATAAAGCTCAACAATGAATTGTCATTAACTATTGAAACATATGTACCACAAAATACCTTCATTCGCGTGATTTGTCTGATTTGCACAGTGAACACAAATATAATTACCTAACTAATTTTTCCAGTGCAGCTAACAATTATTCTTAAGGCTCCTATTTATAATAATATAGAGCTTTAGCTATTCTCTGCAGAGGATCTCTGTTAGAATAAAACACTAAGATATCGGTTCTATCGCATCACTAAGAATATCATTTTAAACTTTCACATGCATGATCCAGGAAAATTTTCGGACTACAAAATGAAACTGCTGTGATTTAATATTATCTTTATGTATTGTTTATGTTTCTGAATCAAATTTCCTTATTAATTTAAAAACTATAGTTATTTTTAATGAAGTCTATATACAAGGTGTCCAGAAAAAATTCCGGAACGGCGCAAAATCACGAGAAATACACTCAAGAAATAATAAAAAAATAAAAAAACACGTATTCAATATTTTTAGAAAAGCTATCCTATCATACCAAAATTGACCCTCCTCCTGGGAGAAGGGGGGTGGGGCAACTTTAAAATTTCAATGAGAACCCCCATTTTTTATTGCAGATTTGGATTCTCCAGAAAAAATTACATACATTTGACCTACGATTTTTGCTCCCCCAATGGCGCTATAATCGAGAAAAACAGAAGTAGGGCACTAGCGTTTAAAAGTTACAGAAAAAAGCACCCTGATCATGAGAGGCAAGGGAACTCATGTTAATCAAGCACCCCGAAGGGAACAGAAAACTACTACGTCCACGTCGTTGTTCCTGGGTAGTGCTAAAAGTAGTTTTGAACCGTTTTCTAAACTGAAGTCAACAGTTGTCGCTGAAGTGAACGGTTAGCGGGGGGAGGGGGGTCCATTTTAGCGTCATTGGATAGTTTTTTTTTTTAAATATTGAACACGTAATTTTTTAATTTTCTATCCGAAGTGTATTTCTCGAGACATTACCATTTTTAAACGTTTGTGCCCCACTTCCATTTTTCTCGATTATAGAGCCATTGGGGGAGCAAAAATCAAAAATCGTAGGTCAAATGTATGTAATTTCTTCTGAAGAATTCAAATCGGCAATAAAAATGGGGATTCCCATTAAAAATTTCAAAGTTGCCCAATTGGTCAATTTTGATATCATTAGATAGCTTTTCTAAAAATATTGAATATGTGATTTTTTATTTTTTGATCCGATGTGTACATCTCGAGATATTGCGCCGTTCCGGAACTTTCTTGACACCCTATATAGCTGACATCGTGCGGTTAGTTTTAGAAATTTTTACATCATTATTAAAATTTATTCTTATTTACATGTTTTAATAAATAGAATGAAAATATTCAATTTTTTGTTACAATAAAAGAAATAAAAAACAATTTTTTTCTGTAATCACATGTACGTAAAAAATAAAAAAATAAAATAAAAACACAATCGGGAAGGGGGGGGGGGGTAAAACCTTGAGTTTCTTGTCACTTTTTGTAGTATTATTGCTACAGTTATAAACAATTTGTTGTTATATATCCCCTCTAATATTTGTAAAGCAGACCTTGTACTTCACTTTTGCATAGGAGCCTAGATAAAGGTTACGGCGACTCTGCATTCTATAAGAAATTAAATAAATTAAAAATGCTGACAATTATGTTCAATGATAGAAAACTATCATTTAGAAAATATCTTCAAGACTGAATTGAGAATAGCCGGAACATGTATCATGTATCTCATTAAACCCCATAACCCCCATCCCATAATAACCACACCCACATTTATCCACTCCCATTTTTAGTATTCAGAGTTTTCTTGCTGCATTGAAATAGTGACTTCACCTCCAGACTCTCGCACGGCGACTGTCATTCGACAAACAGAACCGAGACTCGTCGATGAACACTACCCTGTCCCACTCAGTCGTCCAAGAGGCTCGGGTCGGACACCATTGCAATCTCTCGCGTCGGTGTCTTGTCGTTAATGACCGTCTTTTTGAAGAACGGTTTGAGTGCAAGCCGCTTTCAGCCAATTGTTGAGAAACTGTTCTCGCTGATAGTGGAACCTCCAATGTACCCTGAAAATTCTGCAGAATGTCGACAGTCGGCGTTTGTGGGACCGCCACTGCATGCCTTCGAATGCGTCGATCAACGTGTGTTGTCGTACGTCTGGATGGACCTGTACCACTGCGACGATTCACATGTCCTTCTTCAATCCATCTTCTCCAAATCCTTTGCACAGTGGACGCATCTACGCGTGTTTCAGCGGCGATACGTTGATACGACCATCCAGTCTTACGTAGTCCTAAAACGAATCCTCTCGCACGGCCGTCCAAATGCTGAAACGGATTTTAGCAGCGCCGGCCAGGCATCTCGTTAATAACATGTGTCTTCTGAAACGAAAAACTATTCCGTAGGCGACAGACAGTAACAACTGTTGACTCATCTGCAGTTTCCATCCCTTTTATCCCGCGCTCTAATCACGTGACCTACTTGCATTTCAGATCATTTGCATACATCGGTCAGCTGCGTTTGTCTCGCAATTTGCATAATTATACGTCCAAAGCTTCATGGTGTTGCATTTTCCATGTCGGGTAGTGTATATGATTACTTAATATCTGACATGGGAAAAAAGATATATGTGGTTACTATTCACTAACATTAAATAAACTTAAGAAACTGAAATCAAACTTTAGACTCCTCCTCATAATGAAGCTAACATCGCCGCTGAATCGTGTTTGTTATTTATAAAGCTCAACAATGAATTGTCATTAACTATTGAAACATATGTACCACAAAATACCTTCATTCGCGTGATTTGTCTGATTTGCACAGTGAACACAAATATAATTACCTAACTAATTTTTCCAGTGCAGCTAACAATTATTCTTAAGGCTCCTATTTATAATAATATAGAGCTTTAGCTATTCTCTGCAGAGGATCTCTGTTAGAATAAAACACTAAGATATCGGTTCTATCGCATCACTAAGAATATCATTTTAAACTTTCACATGCATGATCCAGGAAAATTTTCGGACTACAAAATGAAACTGCTGTGATTTAATATTATCTTTATGTATTGTTTATGTTTCTGAATCAAATTTCCTTATTAATTTAAAAACTATAGTTATTTTTAATGAAGTCTATATACAAGGTGTCCAGAAAAAATTCCGGAACGGCGCAAAATCACGAGAAATACACTCAAGAAATAATAAAAAAATAAAAAAACACGTATTCAATATTTTTAGAAAAGCTATCCTATCATACCAAAATTGACCCTCCTCCTGGGAGAAGGGGGGTGGGGCAACTTTAAAATTTCAATGAGAACCCCCATTTTTTATTGCAGATTTGGATTCTCCAGAAAAAATTACATACATTTGACCTACGATTTTTGCTCCCCCAATGGCGCTATAATCGAGAAAAACAGAAGTAGGGCACTAGCGTTTAAAAGTTACAGAAAAAAGCACCCTGATCATGAGAGGCAAGGGAACTCATGTTAATCAAGCACCCCGAAGGGAACAGAAAACTACTACGTCCACGTCGTTGTTCCTGGGTAGTGCTAAAAGTAGTTTTGAACCGTTTTCTAAACTGAAGTCAACAGTTGTCGCTGAAGTGAACGGTTAGCGGGGGGAGGGGGGTCCATTTTAGCGTCATTGGATAGTTTTTTTTTTTAAATATTGAACACGTAATTTTTTAATTTTCTATCCGAAGTGTATTTCTCGAGACATTACCATTTTTAAACGTTTGTGCCCCACTTCCATTTTTCTCGATTATAGAGCCATTGGGGGAGCAAAAATCAAAAATCGTAGGTCAAATGTATGTAATTTCTTCTGAAGAATTCAAATCGGCAATAAAAATGGGGATTCCCATTAAAAATTTCAAAGTTGCCCAATTGGTCAATTTTGATATCATTAGATAGCTTTTCTAAAAATATTGAATATGTGATTTTTTATTTTTTGATCCGATGTGTACATCTCGAGATATTGCGCCGTTCCGGAACTTTCTTGACACCCTATATAGCTGACATCGTGCGGTTAGTTTTAGAAATTTTTACATCATTATTAAAATTTATTCTTATTTACATGTTTTAATAAATAGAATGAAAATATTCAATTTTTTGTTACAATAAAAGAAATAAAAAACAATTTTTTTCTGTAATCACATGTACGTAAAAAATAAAAAAATAAAATAAAAACACAATCGGGAAGGGGGGGGGGGGTAAAACCTTGAGTTTCTTGTCACTTTTTGTAGTATTATTGCTACAGTTATAAACAATTTGTTGTTATATATCCCCTCTAATATTTGTAAAGCAGACCTTGTACTTCACTTTTGCATAGGAGCCTAGATAAAGGTTACGGCGACTCTGCATTCTATAAGAAATTAAATAAATTAAAAATGCTGACAATTATGTTCAATGATAGAAAACTATCATTTAGAAAATATCTTCAAGACTGAATTGAGAATAGCCGGAACATGTATCATGTATCTCATTAAACCCCATAACCCCCATCCCATAATAACCACACCCACATTTATCCACTCCCATTTTTAGTATTCAGAGTTTTCTTGCTGCATTGAAATAGTGACTTCACCTCCAGACTCTCGCACGGCGACTGTCATTCGACAAACAGAACCGAGACTCGTCGATGAACACTACCCTGTCCCACTCAGTCGTCCAAGAGGCTCGGGTCGGACACCATTGCAATCTCTCGCGTCGGTGTCTTGTCGTTAATGACCGTCTTTTTGAAGAACGGTTTGAGTGCAAGCCGCTTTCAGCCAATTGTTGAGAAACTGTTCTCGCTGATAGTGGAACCTCCAATGTACCCTGAAAATTCTGCAGAATGTCGACAGTCGGCGTTTGTGGGACCGCCACTGCATGCCTTCGAATGCGTCGATCAACGTGTGTTGTCGTACGTCTGGATGGACCTGTACCACTGCGACGATTCACATGTCCTTCTTCAATCCATCTTCTCCAAATCCTTTGCACAGTGGACGCATCTACGCGTGTTTCAGCGGCGATACGTTGATACGACCATCCAGTCTTACGTAGTCCTAAAACGAATCCTCTCGCACGGCCGTCCAAATGCTGAAACGGATTTTAGCAGCGCCGGCCAGGCATCTCGTTAATAACATGTGTCTTCTGAAACGAAAAACTATTCCGTAGGCGACAGACAGTAACAACTGTTGACTCATCTGCAGTTTCCATCCCTTTTATCCCGCGCTCTAATCACGTGACCTACTTGCATTTCAGATCATTTGCATACATCGGTCAGCTGCATTTGTCTCGCAATTTGCATAATTATACGTCCAAAGCTTCATGGTGTTGCATTTTCCATGTCGGGTAGTGTATATGATTACTTAATATCTGACATGGGAAAAAAGATATATGTGGTTACTATTCACTAACATTAAATAAACTTAAGAAACTGAAATCAAACTTTAGACTCCTCCTCATAATGAAGCTAACATCGCCGCTGAATCGTGTTTGTTATTTATAAAGCTCAACAATGAATTGTCATTAACTATTGAAACATATGTACCACAAAATACCTTCATTCGCGTGATTTGTCTGATTTGCACAGTGAACACAAATATAATTACCTAACTAATTTTTCCAGTGCAGCTAACAATTATTCTTAAGGCTCCTATTTATAATAATATAGAGCTTTAGCTATTCTCTGCAGAGGATCTCTGTTAGAATAAAACACTAAGATATCGGTTCTATCGCATCACTAAGAATATCATTTTAAACTTTCACATGCATGATCCAGGAAAATTTTCGGACTACAAAATGAAACTGCTGTGATTTAATATTATCTTTATGTATTGTTTATGTTTCTGAATCAAATTTCCTTATTAATTTAAAAACTATAGTTATTTTTAATGAAGTCTATATACAAGGTGTCCAGAAAAAATTCCGGAACGGCGCAAAATCACGAGAAATACACTCAAGAAATAATAAAAAAATAAAAAAACACGTATTCAATATTTTTAGAAAAGCTATCCTATCATACCAAAATTGACCCTCCTCCTGGGAGAAGGGGGGTGGGGCAACTTTAAAATTTCAATGAGAACCCCCATTTTTTATTGCAGATTTGGATTCTCCAGAAAAAATTACATACATTTGACCTACGATTTTTGCTCCCCCAATGGCGCTATAATCGAGAAAAACAGAAGTAGGGCACTAGCGTTTAAAAGTTACAGAAAAAAGCACCCTGATCATGAGAGGCAAGGGAACTCATGTTAATCAAGCACCCCGAAGGGAACAGAAAACTACTACGTCCACGTCGTTGTTCCTGGGTAGTGCTAAAAGTAGTTTTGAACCGTTTTCTAAACTGAAGTCAACAGTTGTCGCTGAAGTGAACGGTTAGCGGGGGGAGGGGGGTCCATTTTAGCGTCATTGGATAGTTTTTTTTTTTAAATATTGAACACGTAATTTTTTAATTTTCTATCCGAAGTGTATTTCTCGAGACATTACCATTTTTAAACGTTTGTGCCCCACTTCCATTTTTCTCGATTATAGAGCCATTGGGGGAGCAAAAATCAAAAATCGTAGGTCAAATGTATGTAATTTCTTCTGAAGAATTCAAATCGGCAATAAAAATGGGGATTCCCATTAAAAATTTCAAAGTTGCCCAATTGGTCAATTTTGATATCATTAGATAGCTTTTCTAAAAATATTGAATATGTGATTTTTTATTTTTTGATCCGATGTGTACATCTCGAGATATTGCGCCGTTCCGGAACTTTCTTGACACCCTATATAGCTGACATCGTGCGGTTAGTTTTAGAAATTTTTACATCATTATTAAAATTTATTCTTATTTACATGTTTTAATAAATAGAATGAAAATATTCAATTTTTTGTTACAATAAAAGAAATAAAAAACAATTTTTTTCTGTAATCACATGTACGTAAAAAATAAAAAAATAAAATAAAAACACAATCGGGAAGGGGGGGGGGGGGGTAAAACCTTGAGTTTCTTGTCACTTTTTGTAGTATTATTGCTACAGTTATAAACAATTTGTTGTTATATATCCCCTCTAATATTTGTAAAGCAG
Source organism: Amaurobius ferox (assembly GCA_951213105.1). NCBI lineage: Eukaryota > Metazoa > Arthropoda > Arachnida > Araneae > Amaurobiidae > Amaurobius > Amaurobius ferox. The sequence continues at coordinate 134,161,879 of OX578136.1, forward strand.
ACCTTGTACTTCACTTTTGCATAGGAGCCTAGATAAAGGTTACGGCGACTCTGCATTCTATAAGAAATTAAATAAATTAAAAATGCTGACAATTATGTTCAATGATAGAAAACTATCATTTAGAAAATATCTTCAAGACTGAATTGAGAATAGCCGGAACATGTATCATATATCTCATTAAACCCCATAACCCCCATCCCATAATAACCACACCCACATTTATCCACTCCCATTTTTAGTATTCAGAGTTTTCTTGCTGCATTGAAATAGTGATTTATTTTCAATAAATATGAAAGACGTGGGTAAATTTTTAAGCAGTTGGTTTCATTCCAATTCATTATTTATATAGGTACTAACGGAAATTTAAATAACTTTTCAATGTGAATTTTATTTTTGCACTAATTCTGTAGCTTCAAGTCTAAATTTCATTACCATTATTTACCTATAGACTAACTGACTATAGGTAGATGTTTTCGATTGCAGCCCTTAGATCCAAAGCAAATAACTTTATTTTTTCTTTCCACGAAGTATGGGATTACGAACAATTAAAATTAAAATATTTTTTGCATACCAATAAAATTTTGTAAATATATGTTATATAAGAAATGATTTCATTAATCTGTAGTAGATTCGGGAACATGTACATCTAAATCTAGAAAGTTGCGCCGAATGAGACCGCAACCAATCGAAATAGGCAGATAGGCAGAACTAGCTGGAATAAGTGTGGAGATGAAATAGACAGAACACATTGCTTAGCTATGAGGTAACGTGTTGAGCTGCACATCCGCTATGTAAGGCATAAATAATTTAATTCTACAATGAAAATGTCTTGAAACAGGAAAAACTGATCCGGTTTCTTTCCTAAAATTATGAAGAAGTTCGTTGGAAGCACTAGAATCTTTCCGAACTCGAGGGACCGCGATACATCGTCAATTAACTCAACAGTAAAGCAGAAAATAAATCAAAAATGCCTTTCATGATCAAATATATACTTCGCGTCAAACCGCTAGCAAAGAAGTTGGCGTACTGTTACGAATGGATAAAATGTGGGAGACTCTTTTGAAAACCAGAGTCAAATCTGGCAACCCCTCCTCCGGACTTCAGCATATGGCAACCCTATATTCACGCTGTAAGAAGGTTGTCTGTACGGGTATTTTCTTCCTCTGGTTTTCAAAAGAGTCTCCCACATTTTATCCATTCGTAACAGTACGCCAACTTCTTTGCTAGCGGTTTGACGCGAAGTATATATTTGATCATGAAAGGCATTTTTGATTTATTTTCTGCTTTACTGTTGAGTTAATTGACGATGTATCGCGGTCCCTCGAGTGATTTGACGATTTATCGCCAATTTGGCGAAATTTTTTTTCGAAGATTCGAGAAACACCTCGAAATGACGAATGTTCTACGAGATATGAGAGATTTCTGGAAGTTTCTATACAGAGTCTATAAAAATAATCATCATTCAGTTGGACAGCAATTGACGTGATAGCAGCTATATTGAATGGTGATATTCGTCAATGTTTTGAGAACAGTAGATGCTGTTTCATGAAATGAGACACGTCAATGTTTTGAGAATGGTATCGACTATTTTGTGAAATTAATGGATCATTTAAACGGTGTTCTACTGTATATTGGTCCCGTTTACCCTGTGTTTGTGAATAAACATGTTAGTCATCCAGAAATTTGAACGCATTCTTGTATCCATGTATTCTTGTATCCATTCTTGTATTCTTGTTCTTCAAACGTCATTTCCGTTTTCGACGAGCGCGAACGACTACAGTTCACTGACACGCATTGTTAGGAAAAACACCTGCTTCTTCCTTTTCACATTTCGCGTCCTATGTGCCACTGTAAAATAGTTCCCTTCTTCTCCAATCAGGGTTGGAGATATCAGCACAGCCTCCGAACTTTTTGATCCTACCTTGTAGATATCCAAAATATTTATAAGGGAACATAAGGTAATATGCATAAAGAAACTGTTTGGGGGTGTTAATAGACTCGATTCCGTAAACTTATTTCATCTGTGATATAATTACTGATTTATTAATTTTATTTACTTACCCTATAGTTCAGTGTATAGGGAAAGTATTGCAACAGGGTCGAAAATTTGAATTCGAGATGTCAAAGAAAGAAAAGAACACAACACGTTTTAAATATCCCTGAACTTGGCTCGACCATTTTTGAGGTGATACCCGTGTGTGTTAAAGCTGCAGATTAAGAATTTTGGTTACTGGTCAATGGGCAGTAGGTCCTAAAAAATTATCGGCCAAAAAATATTTTCCCTGGCCAAATATTTTTACCACGAATTTAGCCTTTTCCATTGCATTTTAAGATGTATGAAGTGTACATATACTATATGTTCACTTCATTTTAATACACTCTGTTGCAAAAGAAAAAAAAAAAAACATATGAATCCATAGGAAATTGAGATACAGCCACGAAGTTCAGCGTGTACGTATTGTTTGAGGAGATATGCAAATGAATAGTATTTGGGAGCAAAAAACGTTTAAGAAATGGTGGCAATATAAAGATGACATTTCAGTAATTGGTAAATCCTCCCCTGGTAGCTATACAAGCCGATATTTGGTGCGGCATAAAGCAAATTACTTATGTCCCTTTGCGGAAGATTCTGCTACATATATTGCAAGTGATCAGCTTAGTCACTGGTATTCTGAGAATTGCGTTCACAGCACTTGCAATTGCCTTCCCAGTATTTCCCAGACGTATTCTATTGGTGATTGGTCTGCGGACCTGAATGACCATGGGAGGGTATTAAATTCTGGAATAGATTGTTGAGAAAGTAGTGCAGTATGTGGTCGAACGTTGTCTTGTTGGTAAATGTAATGAAAATGAAATGATTGGTGGATGGAATTGGTAAATGGAACCCGTTCGTAAATGGAATGGGTGACTTGACAGCATAGGTAGAATAATCGGTTGCAGAATATCGTCAACGCATAAGCGAGACGTCAGATTGGCTTGCAGCATAACCAGAAGAGATCGGCTGCCTCACGAGATGCTTTTTCAGACCACCACACACCACGGTGATGGCCGAGTGCCGCTCGATAACAAATGCGGGATCGGAACTCTGACCAGTCCTCTTCCACACACGTATGAGGTGGTCATCAGTCAAGGTACTTTAAACAAGGTACTGGTCAAGGTACTGGTCATCAGTACTGAGAGAGAAGCAGGATTCGTTGCTAATGACAACATGCGTACAATCGGACACTGTTCAAGCTCGGACACTGCCGAGCTCGGCACCAATCCAAGGGATTCTGCCTATGTTTAGAGGTTAGTGGTAGGCGTCTTAATGGACGTTGACACCCAATTCCACATTCTGAAAGTCGTCTCCGAATAGTATCCCTTGATACATGGAGAATGGCAAATGCCTTCGAATGGCTGATACATATGCCATTCGAATGGTGGTTCATTTTTGGTGTAGATGTGGCTCTTCTCCTGACTGCATGATCTTCTTGAGCAGTTGTCTGTTTAAGGCGTTCGGAGCCTCTGTGATTTTTACACGTGCCTTCTGTGATCCAATGTTGCCAATACCGAGCAACTACCATATCGCTCCGACTGAGATGGCAACTGATACGTCTGTTGGACCTACCAGTTTCCCTTAGACCTGCGATGCGCCCCTCTCTCTAAATCCGACAATTGTTCGTAGCGCTGTCGAGTGCGTCTCAAAGACATCTTTGTACACAACTTTCAGTATCAAAGCAGAAAATCCAGTTTCAATTGCCCGTGAGGGAGAACACCGGTCTTTTCAAATGCTGCACGATGTGTCGTTCGCATGCGCGTTGCATGAGTCCTATAAAATCATTAGCGCTGACAGTTTGATTATTTGCATAATTCCTAAAACGCCATTTGCAGGCCGAATAGCTCAACTGTAGCTCAGATTTTTATGGGTGCATATATTTTTTTGCAACAGAGTGTATTTTAATGTATCAGTGGGTGGCACAACATCTTATCTTACGTTACCCACTGAAACATTATAAATTATTTTCTGTAGGCATATATTCAGAATTCATTTATATATGCATGTAATTTTTGTTAATACTTTATAATTATAAATAAAATTTTATTTTTCATCTTTACACATAATAATTCTACTCTTACACTTCAATTATGGGTTTATTTCAAAACAGTGTTTAATTTTAGTTAAAGTACATTAAAATTGCGCTTTGAAATGCTCCAATTTCAAATTCAAGATTAGATTTATTACTTACATTTCTAATTTTATACTTTATTTTCTTTGTTCATTTCCAGTTTCGTTTTACAATTTGCCGCATTTGATAATCGGCCTTTCCCGCATTAATACAATTGAAAGATAACAACATTTTTTGGTTTTGCAAGCATCAAAATTTGCGGAGTACGAAAAAATTGACTCACTAGTTTCATCGAGTTGGCGCATTTTCTTAACCGACTTTTTTTAAAAAGTCACTCGCCAACTGATCAGTGGCGAGTCTAATAAGCAGCTGTAGTGTATGTCTTTCCCGGCCGTTCACTAAACTGTTTTATACCCTCGGGGTGAGTTGTACGGTCTGGGGTCGTTTGAGCTCTAGTGTATGTATGTTAGTATGTGTGTATATATGTATGTTAGTAAGTGTGTGTCGACGCGATATCTCACAAATAAATGTTTTTTGAAAATTATTTGTTGCGAATATTATAATCGGTGAGTACTGGAGGAACTCCATTGATTTATTTTAAACGCAATCGGATGCTCTAAGACCCTCATCATCAATTTTCAAATAAATTTCTGAAAAAAAAATATGGGAAAAAAAAAGCAACCAATAGCGATAAATAAATAATAATTTCCGACGTAATTTTTTATTAAAAATCGAATGACACCAATTTTGGAATGCAAGCATAAACCGTTTTAGAGATATTGCACGTTTTTAAGGTACATTCGTAACAAAAAGTCACATAAAATATAATATAAATAATATAATATAAAATATAACATAAAATAAAAGTTACATAAAATAGCAAATACAAATTCCCCACGCAATATTATGAAACAAATATGTTAACATCATTCTCGTGGATGTAGTTCATTCCACTCACCGGAGAAGATACTTTATTTACTAGTTTTGTATTTTGATGCCAAAAAATTCGCCAATAATCATTCATTAACAGTTATTTGCGTTTTACTGAGAATTTTGCACTTAAGTATGAATAAGTCACCTGTTTGAACTTAAAAGTTGCTAAAAGCGGCCCAATTTCTTACGCGGTGTTAATTTAATGCCAAAATCATTGTGTTCTAGATCATGTACATCTTTATTTCGTTGTGAAAGAAATAAAGTCATTGCACTGTGTAGAGAACGTCATGTGCTGCTCTTATCAGATTTTTCTCTCTCCTAAAATAATAGGTATTAAAACAGACAGAAGTCTTATATCTGTTAAATTTTTTAATTCTAAAATTTCGGGGAAACAATACTTCTATATTATATACAATAGTAAAAAAATAGAAATTGAAACTTTCAGTAACATCATCTCTGATTATGCTCGGAAACTGTAACTGCGTTTAACCACACCATTCGACTGCCAACATTAATAGCTGAATCGCTGGCACTTCAGAAATATAATTCGCGATAAATTCATCCCGAAAAGCGCAAATAATGTTGTCATCCATCTTCGGGGTCCATTTCTCTCCTTTTAATGCGATATTAAAGCTCACATTGAATACGAGTTCTTTGAGAAGCGTGGATCCAACTGGCAGAATGCCCGTTAACGATTTTCAGTTTCTACCATTTCATTTCCTTTCAGAAGGTGGAAAGGAACGCGAAAATCGTCTGCGTGAATTACAAATTTATTCCTGTAACGAAGTGAAATGGAAATCGGTTTCATTTTCGTTCTCAGTTTTATTTTTGGCGGGAAAAGACCGGAACATGTGAGAGAATGAAATTCTGCGTGATATTTAATGGTGACCACAATCACATGTCCTTTATTTTAAAAGACTGTCTGCCCTTTTTTTCTAGTAGTTGTCCTTTAGATTTATTTATTTTTTCAAAACTTCAATTTTACACAAAATGCAACTATCAGGTGAATTATCTACAATTTTATCATTTTCTGAAATCAGATCACGTTTTCTTAAAAAATCCATTCATCTGAGAAATATCAGAAAGTATATATTTTTAATCTTTCTTATTTTAATGATAATTAATTGTAATTCATTAATGTAATTAAATATATGTTTACTAATATAATTACTTTCCCTGCAATACATGGTAATGTATAGGGAAAGTATTGGAATCATGCCGAAAATCGCAACTCGAGTTTTCGACGGATCTACACGTTTCGAGACCTCTAGAATACGAAAAAACCATTTTTAGTGTGACGTCTGTGTGTGTGTCTGTCTGTGTGTCAGTCTGTGCAGATTTTGTATCCGCTCTAACTAAAAAACTAATCGACCGAATTTCACAAAATATGGTAGGTAAGTCACTTGTGGGCGAGTCTGGTGCTGATTAGTTTTGGGTACGATTTGGAATAAAAGAACCCGCCTTTTTTTGCGAAATGGCCCGCAAAAGCTTGTATCCACTCTAACTGAAAAACTACTGGACCGAATTTCACTAAATTCGGTAGATGAGTCACTTGTGGTTTGTCCTAAGGTAACTTCCTTTTTAGGACACGCCCGGTAAGAGCGCGAAAAAGAATAAGGCCGTGAGTATAAACACAAACATTAATTTATTTACACTATATAAATATTTACAAGAATTTGATTTAAAATATTTAAAAGACAACTTCCCATATTCCAAATGGGATGACTACCAATTTTAGATAAGCAATTAAACAAATACAAAAGTATATGTAGTCTCATAGACTAAAATGTGAAAGATGGTAATTAAAAATTAAATTTAAAAAATATGAAATATTTAAATATCCTTAACCCGGAGAGAGAAGTAAAAGATACAAATCAGGCACAGGCCCTTAAATGAGTAACTCACCGAGCATTCGCTGAATGAACAGCCTCTCATGGTTGAGGACAATGCTGGGGAGTATGACTTTTCTCACTCACAACACCAAACCTTCTCCTTGCTCCCTTTCTAAATTCTCAAAAACTCTCTCTCTCCAAGATTTTAAAACACGCCCCTGAGGCGCACACAAACATCCCATTGGATTCAGGGTCTTAACCCCTTGACCCCAAAGCAACGCCATTGGCTTTTAGACCCCCAGAAACAAAAAGCCCCTTTTCAAGCCCCTGCGAAACCGATACTCTTTCGGCCAACTAATTCAAACCAGCCGAGAACCCAATGTCCCGTCCGAAAAGGACGCCCGTTAAAATCTTTCGGTACGAATACGAGATCCAAAGAAACTTCGACATCCTGGTTTTCTATTTCGAGTGCAGATGGCCGAACGAAAAGGCTGACCCCCAAAAATAAATAAGAACACTCTAGGTCGCATTCCCGAAAATATTGGCTCATGGGTTTACCATGCGACAATATACCTCCATTTCCCCATTAAAAATTCCAAAATCCTAAAATTAAAATTTCAAAAATTTAAAAATTTAAAATTTTACCATCAAAAAATATTAAGCAAATTACAATATGCTAGGGCGCAATACGCCTTTCCAAAATTACCTCCATTTCCCCATTAAAACATCAAAAATCCAAATATTTAAAAATTTAAAAAATTTTAAAATCAAAATACAAAAAATTTTACAATCAAAATCATAAAGAAAAATCAAAATGTGCTGGAGTGCACTCTGCTTTTCTTCCAGCCCCTAAGAACCAACCTCTGAAAACAGAAGTTTCCTCCTATAGTATAATCAAACACACAGAAAAACATCATATTGCATATAAAAACACAATTGTCCATATAGACACAATAAAATAAAATAAAAATATAAAACAATCATGGTGAATAAAAATATAAAACAAAATGGTGACTTCAACAAAACAGAGAGTCTGTTGCTTATGTTGCACTAGACTGTAAGTCACTCAACCTAAGTTACTTTCTCACTGACCATGTTTTTTAGTTCTTTTTGTATTCCAAAAGTTTTGCAAATTGTCCACCAAAAGGTTTTGCAAATTGTCCACCAAATTTGCAAGTTTATCACCACAGTAGCTGTTTGCAAGGTATAGATGAGAGTGTCTTTGGTTTACCTCTCCGTAAACAGAAACCACACATGAAACACCAAGTCCGCTGTCTGACCGTATAAATTGACTGGAATCTGGAACCGTAAAAAAACTGGAACGTGGACAACTGTAGAAAACTGGAAACGTGGGCAAATTTTCCCAGTATATATAACTGGAACATGTAAATTGCTTGTAACGTAAGGAAGGAATGTCTGTGCCTATAAATGTTTATACACCTTGTATTTGGCATAAACTGAAAAAAGGCTGCTGGAAAATGCTCCATAAACGCAAGGATTGCTACCCATTGTGTAGCACCTTTGTACATATTTTTTATGACCAGTATGCGTATTGTGACAGTTTTAACATCAGTACTGAAGAAAACCGCAGTCACCCCACACAGTGCAGGACACAGTTCTTTCGTGTGGTATCGTGCACTTTCTGCACCCCGTCCTTAGAGGAAAAAACCAACACCGGTGGAATCTTCTGCACCCCGTCCGTAGAGGACAACCAACACAGTAATTGACTCTGTGCTGATCTGTACGACATATTAAAATGCCGTAGTCAGTCATCCAAAATTGTTTATATAGTGTTGGCCTGTGCCAACATCCGGTCACCTGCTGACCCGAGATGAAAATTGTTGAAATGAACATATCATATAGCACCTTCCGTGCGCATCACCTTGGAGTTTTCGTGCTGTACAAACTGCTTCAACAGTATTATGAATAATTTTTATACAAAATACAAAATATATATATATAGACTGGCCTTAGTGACGGCAAAGTTACCACCAAGAGACCTAGCCAACATGCACTTTATTCTTCTCTCCCTCCGAGAACAAAACATTTTAAAATAAATTGCAAAATTTCCTAACTGCATAAACATGCTAGTAAAAAAAAAGTATAAAATTTTACTCTCCTAGCTATAAAAAACTTTACTTCTTTACATATAAAAAAACTCTACTCCTTTACATAGAAAAACTTTACTGCCAAAGGCAATTTTGCGTTAAATAACATGTTTCATATACCATGAAATTCAAAATTCAAAACCATAAAATATCACACAAAATTTTCATAATTAAATTACATGATCTAAACTAAAAATTTTCTATCCAAAGAAAAAAATTCAAACCATCCAACATATTATAATATCTCATTAATTGCAAGTTACCGAAAATTATACATTTTTGCTTAAAATGAAAGTTTCAAACCCATTCGAAAATTTTACATGTACATATGTATAACCCGTCACTTAATACGTGACTTTAACTCAAAATTACAGTGTCTTACTGCATAAAAAAAAACTCTTTTTTTTTCTTTCTTCTATTTATTCTCTAGTCTGTATGAAAAAAAAACCAAAATATCTCCCAAACGTGTACCTTTCAGAAAAAATAAAACCACACCTCGCAAAATTTTGCCCGATAAAACGAAAATCCTTTTCTTACTTTCGAAGGGAAAATTTACCCTAAGTGCTAATATTTTTTTTCATTAAGCACAAACATCTTATTCCCAATTTCCTCACTTCCTTTATTTACTCTACAAAAGGGTTTTATCACACTTTTTATTAATACTTTCACCACTTTATGCATTAAGCCTTATTTTCCTCAAATAAACACTAGCCTCACATTAAAATATAAATTTTCCCCTTTTATAAAATGAAATACCATTCACCTACATTTTATATCTTATCAATTTTATATATATGAAAATACTACTATAATTCTAACCACACTATATCCTAGCATATTATTTACTGCAAAATACATATTTAACCATGACAATTTATGTAGGTAAAGAGATAACACCCTAACAATAAAACCAAATCACAAGAGAAAACACCATATATTTTTCCTTTCTTTTCTTTTTTTAGAAACACTACTTAAAGAAATGCTAAATTAGTGATATTATCCAACTTCATTCTCCCACAACTACATTTTATAACCTTTTATCTTCCAATGCTTTGTTAGCGTTCAACATACCCGAAGGAAAAAAAAATCAAATCTCACCTTTCCTTCCTAAACTACCCATAGAAACTAACAAAAAATCTCCATGCGTTCAGAAAAAATGCCGGAAACTGTTACTTACAGTACTACGTGTAACGATTTAAGAAAATTATTGTATCCAAAAATTGATTCCCTTTTGAGCCCCGTTGTAATCTAACAAACCTATCAATTTTCTATTCCGAAAAATTTATTATATTATGTGTGTTTTAACAAAGTAAAATATAAGTGAATGTAGGAAAGTACCCTTTATAGACGATAAAATATTATTGAATAACAGTTAAGAGATACAAAAAAAAATGAAATACCTTTTGCTTATTTATTTATTTTTTTAAATAAATCCTTTCAACGTTATGTGTCTTCAGAAGATGAAAGAGACCCTTTGTTGATCACTCAAACAGTCTTATCCAATCCCCAATGCATAGAAATATACACTCTAAATCCCAAACATCACACAAATCTGCCCGCAGAAAAATATGTGCCTAAGGTCAAATTATATATCCTACCAACAATTGTTAAAAAGGCCTATTTATTTATTTATTTATTAAACTTAAAAATTTACTATTTTTGCTGTTTTTAACACTTTACAACAAAGTTGAAAAGTGTTTATGACTTTGTTCATTCTGTCTGTCTGTCTGTCTGTCTGTCTGTCTGTCTGTCTGTCCGTTAGCACGATAACTGCCGTAAAAATGAGTTTATCAAAATGAAATTTTAGTATGTTGTTCAGACGGTCTGTAGGACCTATGGGAATATAAATAAATAATATCACCCAATTAGTTTTTTATTGAACCCGGGTTGAAAAAATGAAATACATTGAACCCTATGGGACCTAATTTTTCAAACATTTTTTAAGTAAATTTAAAATTCACGAATTGCTTCGAAATTTTTAGGAAATATTCACATTATCCCATAGAATATATAAAACAAAATTCAGTAAAATATGTTAAGTAGTTTTTTAATTAAAAAAATTATTTAATATAGGGAAAAAGACAAATTCAATTAAATTCTGACTTTGGGATATCTTCCAGAAAGAAAAGAGAGAGATATTATATAATAAATATCTCTCCATTTGTTTAAACGTTTTGCATATGGGAGTGGCTTCATATTTTAAAATAAATTTGGTAGATAACAATTTTTCATTTTTTTTAAATTTTATATAACTCTTCATGATAAATTTAATTGATGGCATTTTAAATGCACTTTCCTACGTCCTAGAGAGTTAAAATTTGGTACACAGCTTAAATTTGTTGAACATTTTATTCGACAAAAATTTGATGGATCTTTAAATATAGATCATACATTTTTTTCGAAATGGCCTGAAAATAATCCCCGTTCACTTCTATAAATCATTGGTGTAATATTGTTAAAAATTCTGATGTGGACAGCACATGTCTTTCTCTGCAGACTCATATTCGTTCTCTTTATTTATTCAATGATAATTTGAGTTTATCTGCACAACATAAGTATTTTAAATGACATTGAATTTACACGTTAAACTTAAATTTGGTTCTCATTTGATAGCTGGACTTATTGTCAAAGGTGGCGTAGCGAAAACGCGAAAAAACTAGAATATCTCAAGAACGGCTAGTCCAAGAGTAATGGGGTTAGTCTTATTCTTTTTGTTGTCAAAAATCACATATAAAATAGGAATTTAATTGATATAATTGAGCACACGTAGTCTTTTATTTTTATATATAACGATTTTTGCTGGCCATTTCGCAAAAATAGCCCGTTCCTTTTTCCCGAATCGTAGTAGAATAACCTACAAATGATTTATATACAAAATTTTGTTAAATTTGGTATATAAATCACTTGTAGGTTATTGAAATATTATACTCCAAATTTTGTTAAATTTGGTTCATTAGTTTTTAGCTAGAGTGGATAAAGGCAATTTCTGCGGCCATTTCGCAAAGAAGGCAGATTCTTTTATTACGAATCGTACTATAATCTAATGAACATCAGGATTTCCCACAAAAAACATACCTACCAAATTGTATGAAATTCGGTCCATTAGTTATTCAATTAGAGTGGATGTAATATCCACACAGACACACAGAAACATACACAGATACACCCTTACACACACAGACGTCTTCCTAAAAGTAGTTTTTTCGTGTTCTAGAAGTCCCAAAACGTGTAGATCCTTTGAAAATTCGAGTTCCGATCTTCGGCACGATTCCAATACTTTGAGTACATACACATACACATATATATTATCTGTGTATTATCTGTGTATCTAAATTCCGTGCCTATGCAATTACAATAGTTGTGATTTTAAATGATCCCTAAACTTTTATTATTTCTTCAAGGAAGCCTAATTTTAACATATGCAGAATGCAAATATCTCAAGCGATTGTAAGATGAATTACATAAGAATTGCTGAATTTTTTTCACACAAAATTATTTAGCTCTGGAGTCTGGAATACAAGTTATATGAATGAAATATTCATTGATTTTGCATAAAGAATCAGATGATTTATATTTCGATACAGTTTTAAATATTTAAGTATAATAAATTACTGTAGTACTGTGATAATGTAAAAGATATTACCACTGAATGAATCACATTTTAGAAATTTTTAAATGAAATTACATTTCAGTTGGAAAGTGTTTCATAATCAATGCTTATGCATGATTGATCTTTCTTGTTTTTTTGTTTTTTTTGTTCTCTTTGTCACTTTATTAGAATTCCCTTGTAAACAAAAGTTTCCTTAGTAGTTAAAATTTTGTTTCCATTTCGGTTACAAATTGAATTTATATAATATCTATTTATTTTCATTATTTATTATTTTTATAATTACCTTTTTATCGAAAAATACTCTACTTATTATTTTATGTATTTTAATTCCCAAGAATCTAACTAACTCTCTCCAGCTGCAACGCCATTCTATTATTCACCCGGTAACTTAAACTTCCTCTGCCCAAAAGAAAAAAAAAACAAGTCTCTCTATATGTATGTGTCGTCCATCCCTCTTGAAAATTACTTCCCCCTCGATTATCTCTTCCAAGCTCCCGTAAAATATATCTGCTAAAACCACTCCTCTTTTCTTTGTAACCCCACTGTGGATTCTGCGTTATGTCTGTGAAAATGACTCTTTTTTTGGAGTGTTGAAGAAACCCCCATCGCGCCGTATCAAATTTCAACCCTATGGTCAAAACAGAAAGACGGCTGTCCCCTCTGAAAAACAGGTGTTGAAAACGAGGATGGGAAAGCTATAACTAAAAACTGTGGCCTGAACGAAAACTTTGGAGACCCATGTGTTTGCCATAAAATTAGAACCGTTACAGTTAACTGAGATAAAAATTGCAAAAAATTCCTTTGCCTTAAAAATTCGATTATCTAACCCATTCACATTCTATATTTCATTTTCAGAGCCATTTGTAAAATTTTTGTAAACTCGTACCCCTACATATAAAAGGTTTATTATTCTCTCACTTTACTTCTAATATCAGCAAAAAAAAAATTTTGTTCTAAAACTAAAAATCACTCAAATGTGTATTAATTAACTAATCTTCGCGACCAAAATTATAAAATGTCAAAAATGAAAATTTGTCCCAAAAATACTATACCAAAAGAATATACATAATCAAAAACATACACAAAATTTAAGAAATATACAAAGAGATTAATACCAACAAAAATTTTCAAACCATATCGTGGACCCAAAAAGTTTGCCTCACAAAAACACAACTGATATACATTTCCTCTCGATATACATAAATTCATTATCCAAACCCAGTTATTGTATATATTCCCATGGGAAAAAGAAACCGCTTTTTATCTACTTAAATTTGGAATAAACATTCTATCTAATTTATTTCAAATAGACTCAAGAAAAGATTTTTTTTTTTTTTTTTTTTTTTTTTTTGTACTTAAAATAGCATCTATCTAATTTCACTTCCAAAAAATTTCTTGATGTTACCATTTTCCCCCAAAAAATTCTTAAATTCCCAAAAATTCCCCATTTACATGTAAAATGCAATCAATGACATATAAAAACAAAAAAAACATATATATATACACATAACTCTCACAAATTTTAATTCTTTGTATTTTATCAATATAACATTAAAATAGCACATATTTTCATGGCAAATGAAACAGTTTCTACTTTTATCCAATGTTTAAAAATTTCTTCTAAATTTCTCATATTAAAATTTATTTATTACTAGGGAAAAAATTATTGCAGATATTGACATTTATTATTTGTTTTATTTTTACCATCTTTCAAAAAAAAATTATCCTTGGTTAATGCACCAAACATAATTCTTATCCTGTTCGTTGGCGCCAATCTATTTTCCTTAGTTACTGAACCCAACAAAATTCATCCTGGTCTAAGGCACCAAATTATTTGTCCTAAGGTAACTTCCTTTTTAGGACATGCCCGGTAAGAGCGCGAAAAAGAATAAGGCCGTGAGTATAAACACAAACATTAATTTATTTACACTATATAAATATTTACAAGAATTTGATTTAAAATATTTAAAAGACAACTTCCCATATTCCAAATGGGATGACTACCAATTTTAGATAAGCAATTAAACAAATACAAAAGTATATGTAGTCTCATAGACTAAAATGTGAAAGATGGTAATTAAAAATTAAATTTAAAAAATATGAAATATTTAAATATCCTTAACCCGGAGAGAGAAGTAAAAGCCACAAATCAGGCACAGGCCCTTAAATGAGTAACTCACCGAGCATTCGCTGAATGAACAGCCTCTCATGGTTGAGGACAATGCTGGGGAGTATGACTTTTCTCACTCACAACACCAAACCTTCTCCTTGCTCCCTTTCTAAATTCTCAAAAACTCTCTCTCTCCAAGATTTTAAAACACGCCCCTGAGGCGCACACAAACATCCCATTGGATTCAGGGTCTTAACCCCTTGACCCCAAAGCAACGCCATTGGCTTTTAGACCCCCAGAAACTAAAAGCCCCTTTTCAAGCCCCTGCGAAACCGATACTCTTTCGGCCAACTAATTCAAACCAGCCGAGAACCCAATGTCCCGTCCGAAAAGGACGCCCGTTAAAATCTTTCGGTACGAATCCGAGATCCAAAGCCACTTCGACATCCTGGTTTTCTATTTCGAGTGCAGATGGCCGAACGAAAAGGCTGACCCCCAAAAATAAATAAGAAAACTCTAGGTCGCATTCCCGAAAATATTGGCTCATGGGTTTACCATGCGACATGGTTTACCCTGGTGCTGATTAGATTTTGGTACGATTCGGAAAAAACTAACCTGCCTTTTTTTGCAAAATGGCCCGCAAAAATCGTCAAAATCTAAACTAAAGAACTAGGTATACTCAAATATATCCATTAAATGCTCGTTTAATACGTAATTTTTAACGACGAAAATAATAAGACCAACCCCATTACACTAGGACTAGCCGGTCTCGAGATATTTTAGTTTTCCGTATTTTCTCTACGCCACCTTTGAAAATAAGTCCGGTTACCGAATGAGAACGAAAATTGAATTAAAAGTGAAATAAATTTAATTAAAATAAATAGAACGTTAATATAAATCTGCAGGGAAAGTCATGTGCTGCCCACATCAGATTTTTTTTTGTTTTTTGTTAATTATATTTTCTAATTTTTTTTAAAATTGTTCCTAACCTAGTTCAGATTTAAGCCCCATAGGTGCGCACCCTGGTGTAGGGGTTAGAGGTTACCGGCTGCAGCCCCCTCTCCTTCAAGCGGCCAATGACCAAGTGTATCAATTTTAAAAAATGTACTATTAGATTAAGGAAATAGTCGCACGTAATAGGCATAGAATACCATATATATTAATCTGTGGTAATAGGATTAGTACAAAACATAATTATGTACTTATGAGCACTTTAGTTCCGTAGGTGACATTCTTTTTTTTTCGTCATTTTAGGTCTCCCCAGTCACAAACTCATTTGGAAATGTGTTGAAACAGCGCCAAAATTTGTCTTTTATTTTCTAGAAGATATGGCCACAGTATATTTAATCAAAAATTATTTATTTGTAACATATAAATATTCTCAGGAGAGAATTGTTTTCAAGTTTGTCCTGGATGGAATTACAGATCCGTCCATATATTTATTATTATTTACTATTATTATTCAGTCTGAAAAACATTTTCCCGAAAAAAATATAGAATTCTGTATTTCAGTAGAGGTTTTTTAATAAATACTACATCTGGTGCCCTTTGTTTTAAAAACAAACCAGAAAACTGGCGAAACAGTCAGTGGTGTAACCCCATAAACATTGAGGAGGGGAAGCGTGTCATAATTTTCTTTTCAGCACACAGACCCGAATTAAGTGTATAAGTGTACTATGCAGATGAAACATCCTCTCCCCGTAAAAATATCTAAGTAAATTATCATTGGTAAGTGTTATTAATAGTTTCAGTTATTGCTAATTACAAAAAATAATTGAACATTGTTTCTACTAACACTATGCAGAAATTTTAAATATACCTTTAAGGAACTTTTGGCCCAGCTTAATAATTGAATTAAATATTATTTATTGAAAATAAATTGAATTAAATATTATTCATTGAAAATATTAATTTTGCAGAAAAGTTATCAGTACAATTGCAAATTAATTTAAAAATGAATAAGATATTCCACGTATATTCAAATTTATTTTACCTTTTAATATATTTTTACTTTCCTTATATACATAATGTACAAGGAAAGTATTGTGACGGGGTCGAAAATTCGAATTCGAGTTTTCGACGGAAGAGCACTTTTCAACCATCCCTGATCACGAATCAAACATTTTTGAGGTGATGTCTCTGTGTGTGTGTGTGTGTGTGTGTGTGTGTGTGTCAGTGAGTCTGTGGAGACGATATCTCACGAACAAATAGAGCGATTCGAATGAAATTTGATACAAAAATCACAATCCGTGAATACTGGAAGCCTATTGTTTTTAAACGTAATCGAATATACAGAACCTCCCTAAATTTTCGAGTGAAATTTTGAAAAAATCATCAAAAAATCAAAACCTTTAATAAAGTTACGCAAATAACCGTTTCTTATGTAATTTTACCTTAGAAAAATGATTGACATAAACATTAGAACGCTAGCATGAACCGTTCTCGAGATATTGCACATTTTTTAAGTAAATTTATCAAAAAATCAAATAAATTTAAAAAAATATACTAGCTATTGAGAAACATGTTCACTTTTCATATGTAATATCATGCGATAAATTTGGTGACATCATTCTCATGGATTTGACTCGTTCCATTCACGAGAAAAGATACTTTGAGTAATACTTTTGTATTTGAATGCCAATAGTCATTTATCTGCTATAAGAATAACTTATTTCTCCGTCCATAACGCTTGACGAGATTTTGGCGCCGAATTTGGCGGAATGTCGCCAACTTGGCGACTTTTTAATGTTGCCAAATTAACAAAAATCTCGCCAAATAGATAAAAATGACACTAAATCAATGAAAATGACGACTAATTGACAAAAATTCAATATCTTGGAAAGAATATAAATATCTACTATAAGAAAAACCTATTTTTTTATTGTAAAAGTAGTAAATTCATTGCATTATATAAGGAAAGTCATGTGTTGCCCACATCAGATTTTTAACTTCATATATTATCTACCCTGTTCTATAACTAAAAAAATTAACTGGAATCGGTATCGTGGGTCTAATTGTTTACAACAATAGCGTGTTACCTTTCACTTTAAAGGGCTTGAAAAAACCCTTTGATCGATACCATACTTGATAATGTACCCCCTCCCTCCTAAAGGGGGGGGGGGGGCTAATGGCGTCACGATAAAAAAAAATTGTATCGCAACTATTTTTCACAACAATGATTGAAACTATTAAGTCTCGCTATCATCGAGTCATACATAAGCCTTTTTATACATAATAATGCCAAATTTTGTCCTATGCTGCCATGTTAAAAATATATAAAATTTCGAATAAATTTTAAAGTTTTCGCTCGAATTTAAAACAAATGCTATCTAATTCTGGATTTTTAATAACAAAGCCGGCGATGAATTTTCAAGAAAATTTATTAATATTTGTGGCCGCTACCATGTATATGTTACCGGCAATGTATGAAAGCCGGCATTCTATACAATACCTAGGCATTATATAGAATACTGAAAACTGGTCGGCAATCTATGAAACGATTAACATTTCACAAATTTCCTAGGTATTCTATAGAATGCCAAATGACAAACCGGCAAAGTATGAAATACATCTCCGATTCATTTCTTTTTTCATATTTAACCTAAATAGCATTTGTCATTCTATAGAATGCCTAGGTATTATATACAATGGCTAGGGAAAGTATATAATAATTTTCATATTTCATACTTTCCCTAAAAAAGGCCGGTATTCTATAAAATGCCTAGGTATTCTATAGAATGCCTGCATTTCATACATTGCCGGTAACATAATCGGCAATGTATGAAAGCCGGCATTCTATGGAATACCTAGGCATTTTATAGAATACTGAAAACTGGTCGGCAATCTATGAAACGATTAACATTTCACACATTTCCTAGGTATTCTATAGAATGCCAAATGACAAACCGGCAAAGTATGAAATATATCTCCAATTCATTCCTTTTTTCATACTTTGCCTAAATAGCATTTGTCATTCTATAGAATGCCTAGGTATTATATACAATGCCTAGGGAAAGTGTATAATAATTCTCATATTTCATACTTTGTTTAAAAATGACCGGTATACTATAAAATACCTAGGTATTCTATAGAATGTCGGCATTTCATACATTGCCGGTAACATATACAACAAATCGACCACAGACATCAGACAGACGGACATCACTTCAAAAAGAGTCAAAATGCGTTCAGAAGGTCTCAAAACATATATTGGCATCAAAATATCGACATCGAAAATTTTCGTGAAAGCAATACTTTCTCAATACTATACGTATGAAAAAATAAAAATACTTATTACTTCTACCCGTAGTTGAGGAACCTTAGTTTAAAAATCTGATGTGTGCAGCACATGACTTTCCTTATATAATGCAATGAATTCACTACTTTTACAGTAAAAAAAATAGATTATTTTTATAGTAGTTATTTATATTCTTTCCAAGATATTGAATTTTCGTCAATGAGTCGTCATTTTCCATGTCGTCATCATCAATGAGTCGTAATTGATTTAGCGTCATTTTTATCCATTTAACGAGTTTTTCGTTAATTTAGCAACATTTAAAAAAGTCGCCAAGTTAGCGACATTCCACCAAATTCGTCGCCAAAATCTCGCCAAGCGTTATGGACGAAGAAATAAGTTATTCTTACAGCAGATAAATGACTATTGGCGTTCAAATACAAAAGTATTACTCAAAGTATCTTTTTTCATGAATGGAACGAGCTAGATCCACGAGAATGATGCCACCAAATTTATCGCATGGTATTACATATGAAAAGTGAACATGTTTCTCAATAGGAAATATTTTTTTTTATTTTATATGACTTTTTGATAATTTTTTTGAAAAATGTGCAATATCTCGAGAACGGTTCATGTTAGCGTTCGAGAATTTATGTCAATCGTTTTCTAATGAAAAAATCGTTTTCTAATGAAAGTGTCTATTTGCGTAACTTTATTAGCGGTTTTGATTTTTTGGCGATTTTTTCAAAATTTCACTCGAAAATTTAGGGGGGTTCTGAATATTCAATTGCGTATAAAAACAATAGGCTTCCAGTGTTTACGGATTGTGATTTTTGTACCAAATTTCGTTCAAATCGGTCCTTTCGTTCGTCAGTTATCGTCTCCACAGACTCACTGACACACACACACACACACACACACGCACAGACATCACTTCAAAAATGTTTGATTCGTGATCAGGGATGCCTGAAACGTGCTCTCCCGTCGAAAACTTGAATTTGAATTTTCGACCCCGTCACAATACTTTCCTTATACATTATGTATATAAGGAAAGTAAAAATAATCGAAAATGCATATACTAAACTCTGCTCCTTCCTGATACATCGAATGAGAACAAATGGGACATAACTAACACTAGCGACACCTAGATATAATTCTCAAAACATTATGATATTTCGAATCCTATCATCCACAGGAGTTTTAATCTCCTTCTCTTTAACTCCATGCTTCATTATTTTCAGAGTAAATCGACCACAGTGAATTTCTAAAATTTCGTCGCTCCTTGCATCATCTTTTTCCACGCGCATAAATGAGATAAAGAATGTTTTGTCAAAGCTTCAGGGTCATTTGCTGCCTCACATGACATTTGCATATTCGTTTTCTGACGTAGCTCTTGGTTCTCACAGTACGCGATGCAGATGCATAGGGTCGCTGGCTGCTTTCGTACTGCACGAATGGTCAATGAATCACTAAAACATCACCAGTTCGTTCCGGAAATCGTACGGGAGGCATAATCTTCCAGAGACGTGTCTGCTGACAGAAATACGTGTTAACTACTTTTTGCAATTTATCACATGGTGTCTGGGATTGTGTAATAGATTTATGGATAACACAATGGAGATGTATTTGTGCATGAATAAAACTGTGGACTGTAAATGATTTATTCCCTATTAAGAGATTAGGAATAGTAAAATGTTTATAGTTAAAATGGCGAATCAACTATAAAAGTTTCCACGAAAAATTATTAGTAATTTTATATCATATAACCAAATGTTAAGTTCGTCACACAAGAGTGCATAAAATTATGAATAAGATTTTCTCCCATCCGCCTCCTTGTAACACTCACGCTCCTAAAATATTCAGATATACCCGGACCACCGTAGCTCTCCTTCTACGTTCCTCTTCTCAATACTATCAATTACTATACGACCCACTAACAAAAGTACCGGTTCCACGAACATCAAAACTCTATATTTTGGATCTAGAATGTCAAATTAACAATTCCCACAAAACAACAGGGATTGTCAAAGAAATTAATTTAAATTTTAGATATATTGAATTATTGTTTTAATGACATTCCTCAAAAGATTCAAAGTGGGCGATATTGCCCCAAATCTGTCGCCAACTGTGGCGAATGCACAAATACATCTCCATTAGGTTATTCATAGATCTGTTACACAATCCCAGATACCATGTGATAAATTGCAAAAAGTAGTTAGACAGGCGGAAACAAGTCAGGCGGAAATGTATATTACCCCCCCCCCCCCCTCACGTTATCAATCGCAAGTACTGAAGGGATTTAATGATGATAATAATAATGATAATTAATAATATTACTGCTATTGTCTTATATATTGCAACTCGGTAAAGGTTTTTGTCGAGAAATTTGGCATGGCGGAGTTAAACTAAATCCTATGGTAGCATTTCGCCACTGGACACCAAATGGAACAGAGATAAGAACTTTCCTTATGTAGTGTATATATAAGTTTAGTATAAAAAACGAGGACCGGGGAAACAAAAAATAATAAAATTTTCAACTGTAACTTTTGGTTCTGAAAAATATTTTTCTACTTGTATACTCATCGCATCTTCTAATCACTTTCCTTAGTTTCACCGAGTCCCCTTCCACTTTTCTGTTCAGGTTTTCTTCACTCTCTTTACTGTATTCTATACCCCATTTCCCGCGCATGTAACCATATTTTCATTTTGCCAAGAAGGAAAAGGTAATGTAGTCAACTGCGTGGAAATGGCTGGTATGTTGACAATAAATATACGAAAATTATAAAATAAATTCCATAAAGAAAGTAAAATGCCGAGGTTTCAATAATATGTTTTGCCTGAGCGAACAAGGGCTAGCAAGTGTTTTACATTGTTAAAACCACAGTGATCTTAATTATTAAATTGCTCGTCACGTGCTAGCTATTTCGATGACACGATAGGAACCATATTTGTAGGTGCATCTTAGACTCAATTTGTCAAAAATGTTTAAACAAAGTTGGTGAGGGATTAATCCCACATTAAAATGTAAATGTTTACAGTAAGAGTGCAAATGACGCAATGCAGAAAAGCATCTTAGGCAAATAATATCTGCCTCTTATCTTTAACGGATCTTTGGTATGGATGGAAAATATTTTGAACAAGCTTTGTAATCTTTGTGTAAAGTTATTATTTCTACTGTGGATACTTCTGTACCAATAAATAGCAAAATTATTATTTATTTATGTAATCATTGTTTTCTTTCGTAATTTGTGTATGACCCCTGAAACGCGATTGGCCGGCATGATTTTTCCCCTCTGAGAACCCATGTGGATGCATCGAAAAATGGTTTAAATCACCATTTTTGACTTTTCATATCTCTGGGACTTTTTATGATAAGATGTTGAAATTTTGTACATCACCTTATTAGTGTATGGGGCACATTTTACTCATTGAAAATGTTGTTGTACGGAGGCCGTATAAAAATTTAAATTTTGTATTTTTTCAAATTTAATTCCCTGAAAATTTTTATCGATTTCATAAAATTCTGTACCTTTTTTTACTCTGTAATTTATTATATATGTCTAAGATCAATATTTAAGGAATAAAAGCGGAGGTCAATGTTTTTGGGACACCTTGTGCATCCTAACTATCAGGAACCTTACTCCCCATTACGGGCAGTTGATGTCCCTGAAACTTTCAGTAACATGCTTGCAAATGTTTTACAGTTTACAAAGTTATTGCTGTGCTCAAGGACTTTCCTAGGGACCCTATATACATACATAGATAGTGGCATACGCACACAAATATACATATATTAAAATAGACTGACATAACTTCAAAAAGATTCGATTCGAGTTCAAGGATACTCAATATGTTGTTGTTGAAACCCAGACCGTCCGACCTACCAGAAAGGTGTAAGGTAACAGTTTGGACGGTCGGGAAGTGCCACCCAATTTAGACCGGAACCCAGTGGGGGAGGCATCCACAGGGACCGTACCCTCCTTCCCCTACCACCAACCTCTCGGAAGGACTTTCGGACCCACATGTTTAACGTGATCGTACTCCGCATGAACACGGAGGCAGTTTTGGCAGTGGCTGGAATCGAACCCGGGCCTACCGAGTGCAACTCCAGCGCGCTAACCAATGGGCTACCGCGCCCAAGGATACTCAATATGTGTAAATCCGTCGAAAATTTGAATTAAAACTCGGAATTTCGATTCGGTTGCATTATTTATATACATTGTATTATGTATTTTTATATACATAGTACAATGTATATCAATAGTGTGTATATTAGGGCCAGTTATATTCTATATTTAGGAATTGAACGTTAACGACTCATATCCACCTAGGAAAACAAAGCAAGACAGTCGGACAATTTTCAAGACGATTGTTTACGCTCCGCGCGCGGACGTTTATTGATCGCAAGATGGCGGGTCTTATGGGGTCTCGAACGGTTTCCCGTAGCAACGTTCGCAACCATGTAATTCATTGAGACTGGGAGCGCAGTTAAAAAAGCTGGCCGGGAGCCGTGCAAAAATTGGTTAAGAACGGAAGAAAAAACAGGGCCCTCTGCCAATTGGCTTCTTCGAGGTCGGTAGCTTACGGCTTTATTAACAGAAATTTTATCACCGATGTAATCACTTTTTTCTTTCACACGCTCGTCCCATTATTCTCCGTAACGTGCCCGGCAGTTAAAAGAAGACGCGACATGACAAGTGACGTTAATGGAGGGAAAGGTCAATTGTAGTTAAATATCGAGTTGTTAAACATGATTTTTAAGCAAGCCGATGAGAAGTTAAAAATTAATGATAAAGTTTGATGAATGGACTGTGGAGGTTTTTTTTTCTCTTAAACACCGGCTAATCAGTTTTTCGAGCAGCATTTTTCTTCATTAAAAACGAATGAATAGTTTTCTGAGAGATTTGCCCATTAACTATTTTTCTTTCCCTACAATAAACGGGAATGTATATATATAGAATGTTTTAAACGTCTGAGTATGTGTATGTCTGTGCAATGTGTGCGTCTGTTTTAGTTCAAAATCTACCCGATGAAATTTTTTAAAATTTGGTAATCAAACCAATTTTTAGTAATACATTACCCTTTATTATTTTGGTATAATTGGAATAAAACAGAACTGGCCTTAATTTTTATTAGTAGCCCGCAAAAATCTATAATACTCAAATGAAAGACTATAATAGCATGCTTGTTTTATACATCATTTTTACTTTCCCTGCAATACATGGTAATATATAGGGAAAGTATTGGAATCATGTCGAAAATGGCAACTCGAGTTTTCGACGGATCTATACGTTTCCAGACCTCTAGAATACGAAAAAACCATTTTTAGCGTGACGTCTGTGTGTGTGTCTGTGTGTCTGTGTCTGTGCAGATTTTGTATCCACTCTAACTAAAAAACTAATTGAACGAATTTCATAAAGTTTGGTAGGTAAGTCACTTGTGGGCGAGTCTGGAGCTGATTAGTTTTAGATACGATTCGGGATGAAAGAACCCGCCTTTTTTTTTTGCGAAATGGCTCGCAAAAGCTTGTATCCACTCTAGTTGTAAAACTAATGGACCGAATTTTAAAAAATTTGGTAGATAAGTCACTTGTAGGTCACCCTGGTGCTGATTAGGATTCAGAAAAAAATAATCTGCCTTTTTTGCAAAATGGCCTGCAAAAATCGGCAAAATCTAAAATAAAAAATTGCGTGTAATCAAATATATCCATTAAATGCTTGTTTAATACGTAATTTTTAACGAAGAAAAGAATAAGACCAATCCCATTGCACTAGGACTAGCCGTACTCGAGATATTTTAATTTTTCGACACTCAGACAGACAGACACTCAGACATACACACAAATAGTGTTTTCGTATTCTAGAGGTCTCGAAACGTGTAGATCCGTCGAAAACTCGTGTTGTGATTTTCGGCATGATTCCAATACTTTCCCTATACTTTACAATGTATTGCAGGGAAAGTAAAAATTTCTAACTTTCGTTGCTATTTATCAACTTGAAGCTCTAACAAATAAAATAAATTACATAAAATAATTTATTAAAATGTAATGCCAAATCCATATCAATCATCATTTAAGCTCTAATTCTGAAGAAAAAAGAAGTTTCAAGGAAATATTTTTACCAGAAGTAGAAAAGAGTCGGATATTGAAATCCTTAAGTGAATCCCATATTCCCTTAGAAACTTGATGTTGGATAAATTTTACACTCTAGCTATAGCCGATTCTGAGAAATAGATGTTTCAAGAAAATGAAATTTTTTGAATCGGAATTGGTAAAATACCGGGAATAAAAATGCTTAATAAATACCTCTACCCTTTCTGGAATTTAATGTTGGATCCATATTAGTTATCACCTAAGTTCTATCTATAGCCAATCTTGAGAAATAGACTTTTCAAGGAAACTTTTTAAACCGGAAGTAGAAATCCTGAGTGATCCCCTCTACCTTCTCAAGAAAATTTGATACTGAATCCATATCAGTGGATCAGTACCATCTAAGCTCTGTCTATAGTCGATCCTGAAAAATAGATGTTTCAAGTAAAATGCAA
The DNA here is from genome assembly GCA_951213105.1 of Amaurobius ferox. Taxonomy (NCBI): domain Eukaryota; kingdom Metazoa; phylum Arthropoda; class Arachnida; order Araneae; family Amaurobiidae; genus Amaurobius; species Amaurobius ferox. Next base: position 134,187,355 of record OX578136.1, read on the forward strand.
ATTTTTGAATCGAAGTGACATCTCGAGAACCTCAAGTGGAAGCCTTTATTAAGTCACCCAACCCCCTGCAAAATTTAATACCGAATCTATATCCGTCATTAAGCTCTATATATAGACGATCCTGCAAAATAGATGTTTTAGGGGAAATTTTTGAAACGAAAGCGGAAAGGAACCTAAAGGGAAAGCTCTCGGCGAACCACTCTGGCTATTTCAGAATCTGATACTAAATCCATACTAGTTATCGCCTAAGTTTTATTTATAACAAAACTAAAATAGATGTTTCAAGGAAAATGAAAATGTTTAAACCGGAAGTGAAAATCCCTGGTGAAACCCCCAACTCCTTTGAAATTTAATGTTGAATCCATATCAGTCATCATCTATGCTCTCTATATAGTAGATTATGTGGAATATGCTGCAAAATATGTTTAGTAGAAACATAGATAGCAAATTTGATTCTCACCAACAAACATCTATCCACCATTATGTTTTTCTTAATAAAGTATTTTTTTTATCAATTAAAAGTGGAGTTTATTTGAAACGTTTAGAAAAAATTTGGTGGTAGTGAGGAGGGACAGATGGACACTCGACATTAAAAAATGGTTGATTCGTATTCTGGAATGCTCAAAACGTGTAAATCCATTACATTTAACAGTGGGATTTTTGATCTCCATTCCAATACTTTCACTTTACATATAATATGTATTGTAGGTAAGCAAAAACCTTTCATTTGTGTTCCTGGATTTTTAAGATTTGTAGATTTATCAAGATCCAAATTCCCCTACATTCTGAATTCACCCCAATCCTTTACAGATAATATAGAGTTCTTATGAAAGTTCACTCCAATAACTTTGTAAGAAAAGGTCCATGACTGTGCACGTTAGGTCTATTTATAGTACAGTCGACTTCTATTGATGACTATTCTTCGTATAACTTTTAATCCCGGTCGACTAGAAATCATTACAGCTCTACTAGTAGAGAATTTAAGATGTTACGATAATGTACAAAGTCGTAGAGCATTGTCTAATGAGTGGGAGTCGACACCAGGAACGCACTAAACGCGTAAAGGCTAAGACAATGGGCAAAATTCGCGTAAAGGCAAGACAATGCTCGACAACTGTAATTGGCAGTTTTTATCTTTCTCGCTTCCATTGCCGAATTCGATTTTCCAACTTTCTAAATTACACTGGTCACTTTTAAATTACATGGTCACTTTACTATAGACAGACCTAACGTGTACACTCATGGGCCTTTCCCTACAAAGTTATTGGGGTGCTTAAGGACCAATTCCTTCTCTACTTTCTCTTTGCATACAAGGAAAAGTAACAATTATGGAATGATTCGTAAAAATTGGCAATGGTTTTATATAGGTTAGAAAAGGAGCTAATGCTATTATATATTGTCTACGAACAAAATAACACAAAATTAATTCATCAGTTAATTTCCGGTTTTCAAGTTGTAAACAAGTGACAAATCGCATTTAAATTTCCCAGTCTACAGATAAAAACTGTTTATACCGAAATCCATAGCACGCGATATAAAATTTTTTACCGAACTATGTGGGTTACTGATGCAGAGTGCAACATGTTTTCCGCGTTCATAAATGTCAGAGAAATTTTATCAGACCAGGAAAAAGAAATATAGAACTGCCGAGTGATTCAAATGCATTATTCTTATGATGGACGTATGAATTATTTTAAAGGTTACAATGCTTCAAAATGTGTAAAAGGAGGGGGGGGGGGGATCTTTTAAAAGTGTATTATTTTTAAACTTTTGATCTTATTAAATTTATATTTTTACGTCTTAAATTATGAGATTTATTATTTTCACTTTGATGTAACTTTTTATTATATATTTTTGAATTATATGGATTTATCGTAATTTTTTTTTTATTATATATTTCAAATTATGCTGTTTTTACTGGTAGTTATTTATAATAATTGGTTTCATTTGTTTGTACATTTAATCTGGGAAGTAGATCATATAGTTTCCGAAATCAGTTGTTTTCTTGATATTTTTTTATTATATTTAATTCCGTAGTCTTTTTCCAAAAGCAGTTTGATCGAATATTATTTGAATTCAGTTGATAAAAAGTTCATGTGGTTTTCTGAAATCGGTTGATTTTCCTCTTCTTTTTTAATTTTCATACTCTTTTATACATTGTGGATTCAAACTTCAAATGAAATTTTGCTTTTATTAATATTCGATTTTAAGAATGTTTTTAAATAGTTCATTTAGCTGTTTTGTTTCTGTTATTTACTGTATAATTTTGTACTCCTTTATTCACAAATATTTTTACAATAATTTTTGCGAACGTTTCTTGAAGTTAGTTGATGATATAGCTCATATTACTGTCAAAACCAATTGTTTTAAACCAAATTTTGAGCCCTTCTATTGTTTTTTTCTCTTCTACTTAGGCTTTTCCTTTCCATTTTTTTTTTTTTCATTCGACAATGATTTTCTTCCAGCGCTTGCGATGAAATAAATGATGCATTGACATCTGCTTTCTTGCCAACTTGTAGCCTGGTTGTTTCGTCTTTTTATCCTGAAGAAGGAGGCTGTTTTTTGTCTCTGAAAGGGTTTGATACTTTTTATAAACTGCTTATGTTGTTAAGTATAAAACGTGACTTTGCACATAATTAATAAACAATAAAATAAATCACAGCGTAAGATAAGGTTTATTAAACAAACGTACATTCACTCTGTTTATTTTTTACACTGCTGTTATTATTTTTATACTGATTTTTACATAAAATAACATATATATTTTATTACCCAACTATAGTTGAATGTACCTTTTTGGAATTTTCAATATGTTAGCTTAACAATTTGTTATTTTACTCTTATTATTGAAAATCTCATCAATAATTGAAAGTATATTTTCCATGCATATGTATAATGTCCTTAATTGCCTATATATATTGCCTTTGTTTATATTTGTGTATTGTTATTTTATGTTTTTCCCGGCCGTTCTTTGTAACTGCTCTACGCCCTTTGGTTGAGCTGGGCGGTCTGGGTTATAAAAAAATAAATAAATAAAATAAAAATGGACGTACATTCAGAAAATTTTAGACTCGATATTTTCCGGATTGTTCGTCATAGTCTACCCCTCATTGGAGCCTTCAGGTTCAGACTTGTTCGCACTGAAGGATGAAATCTAAAGATTTCCGAAACGTACGTCTGCTTACTAAACATTATTTACTCAGCATTTTACGTTGTGACCCATTTTATTATTGTTTATCTTGTCATAAATAAAGTAATTTTATTTCAGACTTTTTCAAAAGTAATTTCTCGAATTATGTGACAGCGCGTACTATCTATATCTCCGGCACTGTTGAAAATAGTTTGTGTAATTATGAAGCTTTATAAAAGCATATATATTCACATACAGCTTTTATTTTTACAAAAACTAACATTTGGTCAATTTTACAATTTAGGATTTTTATATTTTTTTCCACAATATAATGTATAGGAAGAAATAGTGTGATTAGGTCAAAAATGCAAATTTACTACTTCGTAAGTGAGAATCCGGAAATGAGATTCGGAGTAGTGAAATTAGAAACCACAAAGATAACACAATCAATTAAACACCATCGGAAATATATGAATTTAGAAAACCTTTGACAAAAAAAAATTATGTAAAAAATTGAAAACATCAATAATTCATGTAATCTTATTTTTCCGACGGCCAATGGCGGTATATCATATCCATCCCCCCCCCCACACACACACGATTTTGACATCCCCCTACCTTTCTAAATACTTATTCTGCAATTCTTTGAACCTCTCTATTGTTGATTTGTCCCTCCCCCTACAGCAAACTTTTTAGTTGTAGTGGTAAGTCCGCCCCTGTCCATGGCTACAACCGATAATACATAATCAAAATTATAATACAGTTCATTTATTGAATTTACTCTTCTATCAATTTCGTTATTATTTAGATTAGATAAATTAAATTAAAACCGTCTTACTCATTAACAAAACGTCCAACAATTCCAACCATAAACATTTTTTTTTACAAAATAAATAATATTTAATTCCTTTCCTACGATGTACAATATAATTTCCTTCAATAAAGTTTCGAAAAATATCGTCTGCTTACTGTTATTTCTACGGATGGATAAACGTTTCGTTTTTATTAATATTTAGCTAGATATTTAACAAGTAGTATAGTAAAGGGAAATACCAAACAAGAAAGATCAATCATGCTTAAAGCATTGATTATGAAACACTTTCCAACTTCAATGCAATTTTATTTAAAAAAGTCGAAAATGCAATACATTCCTCGGTAATATTTTAAAACTTATCACAATACTACATTGATTTATTATATTTGAAAACTTAAACCTTCATTGAAAAAAATGAACTTCATTCAAATGACGGCATTGAAATATAAATTGCCTGGTTTAAATATCTCTAAAATGCAATACATTCCACGGTAATATTTTTAAAACTATCATAATACTACGATAATTTATTATATTTGAAAACTTCATCGAAAACAACTGAAATTAATTCAAATGACGTCATAGAAATAATAACACGCCTGGATCTCTCTATAAAAGCAGGATTTCATTCATAACTTTCTCCATTTCATTCATCAAAATACTATAATAATTTATTTTATTTAAAAATTAAGACCATGGAGCTACAATTCATAAACTTTATGCTTAAAACTTCATCGAAAAAAATCGTCCGTCTGTTTATAAAATCAATTAATATTTCATTCATATCAGCCATGCAGACTCCATGGACTGAATTATTTTGTGTTAAAGAAATACAGTAATTCTAATACAACTCATTCTACATATTTTGCTGTTAACATTTTACATAGGTGAAAAATAGGGTTAGTTGTAGAAATAATCAGATTTGAATGAGAATTTAAACTCAAATATATTGTCATTGTGTTGTTTTAGTATGTAGATGCACAGAATTTAAGCAAAAATAAAGTAGTTTTAGGACGGATACAACACTCAATATGAATTAAAAAGAACTTTAAAAAATCACGATTTTGAAACAAGATGGATGCCATATATCATTTTGAAGTGGGTCATGTGATCGTTTCATATCATGGTCACGTGATCGTTTCATATAAGATGTGTAATTATTATTTTAATTTTTATTTAAAAAACTACTGAATATATTTCGCTGAATTTTTTTTTATATATTTTATGGAACAATTTGACTATTACCTAAAATTTTCGAAGCAATTTGTGAATTTTAAATCCGCTTAAAAAATGTTTGAAAAATTAGGTCCCATAGGGCTCAATGTATTTCATTTTTTCAACCCGGGTTCAATCCAAAACTAATTGGGTGATATTATTCATTTATATTTCCATAGGTCCTACAGACCGTTTGAACAACATACTAAAATTTCATTTTGATTAAGTCATTTTTACGGCAGTTATCGTGCTAACGGACAGACAGACAGACAGAATGAACAAAGTCATAAACACTTTTCAACTTTGTTGTAAAGTGTTAATAAAAAAAATCAGACGAAAATTATGAATTTGTATAAGAAATATACAGACAAACACGCTGTAAATTATATATACTTTTACAGTGGACATCAATTATGTAACAATGTAACAACCATGCTTGCTGCTGACACGAATACATACTAGAACATTCTGTAATATAAAGAGTTCGTTCATCACTTGACTAAATATATTTTAAAGTACTTAAATATTTAAAAATGTTTGAAAATTTTTTATTAAAACACTTTTGTTTTATTAGTATTTCAACAGTAATTTTATTATTAAAATACTTTTGAAAGTAAAAAAAAAAGAAGTTTAAATACTATAAAATAAACAAACTTCAAATTTTGTGTACTAAAGTAAATAAACACACTTCATCTAAAAGTAAATAAACCATTTTGAAATGTCAAAATTTAAATTTATTAAAAAACCTTTTTAAAATTAAAATTTATTTTTAAATATTTTAATGATTTCAAATATAAAAGTGACAATAACATTTAAACATTTTATTAGTATAACAACTTTAAAAGTAAACGAAAAGATTTTAGGTTTAAATGCTGAAAGATAAACATATTTCGAAATTTAAGTAATTGAAAATAAACTAAAACATTTCAAAATTTGAATATTAAAAAGATAACAAATATTTTAAAATGTATTTACTCATAGTGTGCATCAACAGATTTGACATAAATCAGCGAGATTTTAATTTTTTACTATTACGCGACTATGCTTTTTATTTGTGTTTAGAGCAACCAACATTGCAGTTTTATATTTAGAGAGAAAGGACCACCCAAACTAAGAGATCATTTTGTAAACGTTGAAATGCGTTCTAGTTAATATGTAAGCAGTGGCGTATTCGAACAGGAACGTACCGAAAGGATGATCCTCCGGTGGTACATTTATGTAGCGGCTGAACACTTTCCGAAACTTTTTTCTAAATGTCATATCTGAAAATTATTAAATTTATACATTATTTAATAGAATCATTAATTTATAGAATTAAATTTCTAATCAGTATTAATAATAATAATAATATTCAGCATAGGCTGAGCATTTGTACAGATTCAACTAAATATACTGAAGGAATTTCAACTTCAATATATTTAGTATATAATAATCTATCAGTAAACGTTTTAATTTACCTTTCACAAAATGAGTGAATGCCTACAGGGATTATTTGGCTAATGGTGGTTGTAGTGTAACCACGGATTTGGAACATTTAAAAACGTATAGCTTGCAGTTCTTCTGAATGAGAGCGTGGTTTCAGTAGTATGAATTTAATGTAACTGAGAAAAGATTCCGTATTCTTGTTGAACATGTGGCGATTTTGTTGTTTATTAAACTACAGGGTCCACCATTAGAATTATGAAATCCAAGTTTTTATGTCCGATCTAGGTTGCGATCTCATCGTTCTGCTGCTGACCAACAAGCAAATTGGGCAGTCATGTGTAATCGATCTGTATGGACATTTGCATAGTTCTCTTAAACAGTATTTTGTTTTGTTTTTTACTTTTCTGTTTTTTATTTTTATTCCTTGTGTTTTACTTTTTAAATTTTCATGAAATAGTTATAAATAAATATAGAATAGATATTCTAATCTGTGACATTTATTTTTGCAAATAAAATAAGTGCAAGTTACTGTTTGCAGTTAATCGAGGAGAGTTCCGGTACTATTTTATTTAGCAATACACCACTGCATGTAAGTACAGTAAAAAAAAGGGGTTTTCTTACCCCAAAAACCTCATGAAGAAGAATTATACAATGCATTCTTCGATTAAAATAACATTCGTAATCAGAACAGAAATGAGTCGCCAAAATTCCATAGACATAGGTTTATAATACCATAGATATATGTTTTTAAATTCTGATTATTACCATTGTATGGTAACACGCCACTTTAGCAAACATTCCAAAATAAAATAAAGACAACCAAAATTTGGTTAATTAAAATGTTTTTAATAAAACATCTTTAATGACGTACTTGAAAATCGCACAAACCAGAACACTTTTGGACATTTTTATGTCCTTCATCAGTGACATAGTACTATTTTTTTTTTATTAATTTATTTTTCTATATGTAAGGAAGGTAGTGGGACGTTTCCCATTTACACGCAATATGTTATTCCTTCGTTTAGAATGTCTAGATATTTAATACAATAAAATAAAGACAACCAAAATTTGGTTAATTAAAATGTCTTTGATAAAACATCTTTAATGACGTACTTGAAAATCGCACAAACCAGAACACTTTTGGACATTTTTACGTTCTTCATCAGTGGCATAGTACTATTTTTTTTAATTAATTTATTTTTCTATATGTAAGGAAGGTAGTGGGACGTTTCCCATTTGCACGCAATATGTTATTCCTTCGTTTAGAATGTCTAGATACTTGATACAAAATTATGTTCGATAGCCGAGGATTTTAAATATTTGAAATGTAAATTGAAAAGGTAGTGAGATATTGCAATGGTAGGTTAATGATTATGATACGATTACCCTGATGCTCTCATTATTCTGATTTTAATATTTATGTATCTCTGCGGAACTAAACGCCATCAATCCATTATTATTCAAACGTCATTAAAAATGATAAAATTACTTGCATCATATGCTGTGTAGGTTGTCACTTCAATAATAAAAGAATATCTTCTTAATAGCTCGTTATATAAAGCATAGGCTGGCCAGGAGGAAATCTGGGGTTCGAATTACGGCTAGGACACGAGCTCAATAGCATCTGAGCAACTGAAATCTACTGGTTAAATTACTGAGGTATCAAAATTACCGAGCTCGGATTTTTCTATGGGCCATGTGATTTATGGCAACGGTCTTGAATGCACGAGTGGTACGATGAGCAGGATGCTATCCTGTATATAAAAGAAGCAAATTAATGAGGAAGCTGTTCAGATTCGAAATTTCGTTTCGATCTGAAATTGAAGAAGTATAAGAGGTCTACTATAGAAGGAACGACCATCGTCTTAGCTCAATTGAAAAAGTGTTGGATGGCCAGGCGGAGATTTGTGGAACTTCTGTACTCGGCTGGTTCAGTTCTTTGCAAGGTATACTTAAAATTCCTACAATGGAAATAATGCTCATTTTTTTTCTTTTGTAATAAGCAAAAATAAAGATTATTAATAATTTTACCAGTAATAATTTAGTTAAATATTTTTGCCGGAGAGAATTGGGGGATCTTTCATCCTCTTAATACACTTATCAATTTTGTGTGCTGAACAGAATTTATAACAGTCCGCAATTTTTGTTTTCCTGGGGGGGGGGGGGGATTTTTTTTTCTTTGGGGCGGGGCGCCCCTGTAAAGAAGGCTTTTTCCCCCAAGAACCATTTATACCTTTAATTAATTATTATTATACTTTTTATGAACTAAATATTTTACTTTGTTGTTATTTTATCCTGTAGTTCGAGCGATTTCACTTAACTATTTAATTAGTTTTGATAGAAATCTCATATCATTTCGAGTCCAAATGACTGCTCCAAGATTTTTTTTAAATAATGAGATGCATTTTAAAATTATTAAAATATTTTCATGTGTGTGAAATAGGGACACAATATTACGAGAACTAATGCATTCAAAAAATTTTTTTATGTAAAACACTAGAACTAAATTTAATTTTTTGTAATTCGAATGATTAGAACACGATTTCTTCAAAATTTAAGATTTTCGAAGCACTTCTTTTTTTTATGGGGACAAAGATAATTTTCGGTCGGAAAAATAGTGGTGAGTAAATCGAGTGAAGCCTCATACTGCAGATATTTCTTGTAGTTTTAAGGACTTGATGGCTTTTTTATGTAAGAAAACTCATTTTTCTCACTTTCGTAACATTATCCCAACTGAGATTTGAACTGGTCTGACGACGATGTTCTACCCACTGAGTTACTGAAGGAGAATTTCTAACTCCTAACGTCAAAGTAGACCCTTAAACTCTCAGCCTTCATATGCCAGATCGACGTGAATCTAACAAGCCGAACGACTACTTCCATTTTAACTTTTAGTTAGATACGCTCACATCCTATGTTGTCATGATATTCACGATTTTGAAACTGGCACCATAATACGTAGGATCCACTAAAAACCCGAAACTGGGTCTTTTCAGACCTTCATGATCACTGAATTAAATCTGCAGAGTTAAGTTGTTTGGGCACCATTATAAAAGACTCACTGTCCCAACTGTGATTCGATCCACAGATATGCGAACTAACCAGACGATGTTCTAAATATTAAACTACTGGGACAAAATTCTTCGATCGTCGAAGTGGGCCTTACCCAGCTTTTTTTATGTAAAATATTTAAAATGAGAAAACGTTTCACTGTATTTCAATTGTGGAAGAATGACTTATAACTTAATTTTAAGGAGAATAATGTAAGCCAGCTGTTTTATTATAAATACATATTATAAATGTCAAATTTTGCATAATGAACTCATTTTATTCAGTTTACTTAGTTACTGAACCCAGTTGCTTAATTTAGATATATTTACTTGATAGGCATATAGATATTCGTTTTCATAGCTAAAATAAAAGTTTTCTCTTAAAATCTATAAATGAAGTTAAATAACTTTTCAGTATTATGTGCTATCGCAATGAGTGCAATATGAAAGTCTGCTAAGACGATATAATTTTTAAGTCCCATGCAATTTCGTGGAAAATAGATTTCATTGTTTATTGAAGATGTTTAGTGATCAACTACGTGTTTTTATCATACATACCGCAAACTTTGAAAGATAACTTGTACAATTTTAAAATATTGAGAATAATATTTTCTTTGAACATATTTTTCATTAATTCATAGGTAGCAGTTTTATTATTAATGCAAATAGTGTAACTTGAATCCTATTATCAAATAGCTTAACTACTATAACGTGCTATTTGCTCAATAATGTATTTTTAATTTCATATTATCTATATCTCAGAACTGTGTTTACACACAAAACCACATGTTCTGATTCGCTTGTCAAAGTTACAATGATTTAACAAAGATTGATTAATGAAACTATTAGACAATAATTCAAATTTAAAAATACCATTATTCATGAAAACAATAATTTATATACAAATTGTATTTTCTGAATCGACAGGTTAAAGTTTCGGTGATCTAAACTTCATATTTAAATGAGTAAACTACTTCAGACGATAATGAACATTCTATAAATTCAAAAATTTATAATGAAGCAAAATCTCACTTTCGGAATCATCAGTTAAAGTTTCAGTGATGTAACTTTATAAATAAAAAAACTTCCGACGATAATCAAAATCCATAAATAAAAGAGATTTTAGAAAAGAAAACAAAATTATATTTTCGGAACAATTAGTTAACGCTTAAATGATCTAAAAACAAATTTAAAGGAAAAAATTCCTTCAGACGATAATCAAAATAATATAATTTAGAGATTTTAAAAAATAAAATAAAATAACATTTTCCGAATCGCCAGTTAAAGTTTCAGTGAGTTAAACATCACTTTTAAATGAACAGACGATAAGTAAAATCTATAAATTAAAGAATTTAGAATGAAAAACAATGTACTTACTGGACATAAACAACCGCAGCAAGATGTAAATTTCTCTTCTTCTAATTCTAGTTCCAACTTGTAGGCTTCCGGATTTTCTCTCATGTCGAATCCGGACCATTTCTTCATATAAAAACCGGCATGTTAATCCTGACGGAGGCACATTCGGTCTGCTAGAATTTGGTGAGACAACGCTATGTTGATTTTCTTTCCCTCCAATACTTTCATTGATTCTTCTGAACGCATGCGCACAGATCCCACGTTTGCATCCCGACTTGCAATGATAAATGAGCGAAATGAATGAGAGAAGTTTCTGTTTCATTTTGCCTGTAGATAAGGGAATTAACGAATAATGCGGATATAATATAGGATAATAATTAAACACTTTGATTTTTCATACAGTATAGTGAAAGTTCTTTTATCCAAATATATTTTTTCAGTAATTTATTGATAACGATTTATTGTAGCACCATAAAATCGTTTCACCCCTTTTTATTCCAAATACTTTGTAAAAATAGGATATAATGCAGACAGCTTATAACTTTGCCTACAGACTCAAAGGAATTGTTATGGTTTCTTTCATATAACCAGAAAACCAATAATAAGCCATTTATGACTGTCTATACACAGCCCCCCCCCCCTTCCCCACACACACACCAAACACACATTAAAACCTGACCCGTTCATCCGAGAATCTTACATTTGTCACTGGGATTCAGAATATTGGTCCAAATGTAAGAAAATTATACAAATCCACAAACCAAATTTCCAAAGAATGAGGGGCAGCAATCAATTAAAATAAAAAGTGGGATTTTAGCAGAAGGAGCGCATTCGATATGTAAAAATAGAGAAATTTAAAAATATTTCATAACTTTTGAATGGAAGCAAAAACCAGTAAATTTAACTGTTTTCACATATTTAAATTCAAATGTATTCTAAATTAATTAAAAAATTCTAAAAACTCCTGAAACATATTTTAATTTTGACTATTAAATTTATATCCCATGTGCTTACTTGTGTGGTAGCAGCTGACTCTGCTCCTGCTAAAGACATCCATCGAAGATGCAGTGTGTGGCAGCAGCTGACTCTGCTCCTGCCAAAGACATCCATCGAAGATGCAGTGTGTGGCAGCAGCTGACTCTGCTTCTGCCAAAGACATCCATCGAAGATGCAGTGTGTGGCAGCAGCTGACTCTGCTCCTGCCAAAGACATCCATCGAAGATGCTTGGAACCTGTACCCGAATTATAAGTTCGGAGAGGAAGCTAGCTTTTGCTCTAATCTTATAATGTCGATCTTGTAAGCACCGGGTCCCTGGTTCTGGCCTGGCAACACCAGTTCCTACACTTGTCTCTCTGTTGCATTGAAAATATTATTGCAATCAAGATTGCATGCTTCAAAATGAGAAAACAAATTTTATTAACTATGAAACGTAATAAAGACAATCCAATTTGGTAATTAAAATGTCTTTGATAATAACACCATTTATGGCGTACTTAAAAATCACAAATCCAGAGCGCTTTTAAATGTTGTTACGTCCTTCATCAGTGACAACATAAATTGTAGGTGACGATTTCGTCACCTACAATTTATGTTGCCATTGATGAAGGCATTTATTGTTAAAGACATTTTAATTACCAAATTTGATTATCTTTATTTTATCTTAAAGGTTTTGCTAAATTGATGTGTTTCCACACAATTTTTCAAATTTTAATACTTTCGATATCAGTTTTTTGTAACACTTACCCTTTACGCATTTTTGTCTTTGTCTGATTCTTCCTCAAGATCCTGTTACTTGTCACAATAATGTCCTCATCTGTATTTTGTCTTTCTATTTCCCTATGTCCATCGCTGAGCACCATCATAAAATCTATACGTCATGAGATTGGTCCCCACGTGCATGCACAAGGAGACAGACATTTCCCCAGAAGTATTCAAAATGAGTTCAGAAGGTCTTAAACCATGCTTATTCGTTGTTTTCCAGATTTGAAAAGTCATTTACTTTTAGTACATGAACTGCTGTGCTTTATTAGCATGCATGGGCTAAATCAGAGCAATCTTATTGTAAACAGTAGAAAGAGGACTTTGGATATTTGGTTCCGACTAAATTCAAATTTTTTGACATTAATATCACATGGCCACCTATGCCTTTGGTTACTGAAGATATGTATCATCCATCATTATACACGGTAGAATCAAAAAGTTCGGAGACTGTGCTGATATCTCCAACCCTGATTCTATACCTTCTGGGTAATAGCTGGGCTAAACAGAGAATAAAAACTATAATTCAATTCCTAGAGGAAAACGAACATATCCTGTGAATTATTACTGGTAACCACCACACATTAGCTCACTGTTTATTGCATATTTATCTATAGTACTTCTAAATTTTTTTTATAAATACTGCAATCAAATTAATTTTAAATTCACATTTGATTCAATCATTGTATGTATCAATATAGTATTGAAAGCTGTGGTAATCTCTGAGATTTGCATGTATATGTTGTATATATAGTTTTGTATGTATGTTTGCATAAGTAGTTTCGTATATATATATATTTTGTATATATATATATAGTATTGAAAGCCATGGTAATCTCTGAGATTTGTATGTATATGTTGTATATATAGTTTTGTATGTATGTTTGCATAAGTAGTTTTGTAAATATATATTTTGTATATATGTATATATCTTTGAAAATTATTCGTTTGATTTTGTATATGTAATAACCAATTTTAGAAATATTTTTATATATATAGTTGCTCCCATTTGAAACAGTTCTGCACATAAGAGTTTATGGATGTGAAATCTTTGTGAAATACTATATCTGCATCTAGTATAGACAAGCATATTGTATATAATTGTTTATCATTTTTATCTTGGCATTCAGTTTTAATTTCTGGTTTTGGCAGATATTCCTCCACCATAGGCTGTAATTACTGCAAACCTTCGGTTCGGTGCCTATAGATGGTTAATCTGTTATTCTGTTAATCCAACCCTGATTGGAGGAGAGGGAAACTATTTTACCATGTGACGCGAGATGTGAAAAAGAAGAAGCATGTGTTTTTCCAGACAATGCGTGTTAGTGAACTGTAGTTGTTCGTGTTCGTCGAAAACAGAAATGGCGTTTGACGAACAACGTGCGAATATCAAATTCTGCCAACGTTTGGGGAAATCGCCGACAGAAACATTGTACCTGCTAAGTGCGATTACAGTTCACTGACACGCATTGACTGGAAAAAGCCTGCACTGCCTATCTGCTTCTTCCTTTCCACATCTCGCGTTACATGTGCCTCTACGCCACGGTGAAAGAGTTCCCCTCTCCTCCAATCAGGGTTGGAGATATCAGCACAGTCTCTGAACCTTTTGATCCTACCTCGTACATCGAACTTGTTAAGACTGTGAAATGTCAGACTGGTGGGTCTGAATCAAATGGGAATTCCGGAGAAAATTGTAAAAATTTTAGTTATACTTTTAGAAAGGCAAACTATGATCTACTTTTTAACCTTTTACCTGATGTTGACAGGGATTTTTTAAATAGTTTTACATGCATTAATGCTGCCGTTGACAGATTTTATATCCTGATTTATGATATTTTTGACAAATGTGTTCCTAAAACTAAGAATTACAAGAGGAAGTATCCGACCTGGTTTACTAAGGAAATCATTGAAAATATTAAGTTAAAAAATAATTGTTTGAAGAAGTTTAAGAGGCTCATTTGCACTGATGATTTGGATTATTATAAATGTCTCGGGAAAAAAATTAAGTTGGATATTGAGGAAGAATATAAGAAGTATATTAATCTTGTTGAAAAAAGTTGCAGCTCTGATCCCAAGTCATTTTGGTCATACTGCCATAAGAGAAATTCCGAGAGTGATTCTGAAGGTTTGATGTATTTGGATGGTATGAAATTGGACATTGAGCATAAAATTGCAGAGGCGTTTAGATTATATTTCTCAGCTAATCATGTTGTCAATGTGATCGGTATAAAGATTATTATCCCTTTATAAACTCAATTGACTTGGTCAGAGTGAAGGGCATATCCTGTCAAGATGTTAAGATGGCTATAAAAAAACATAGGGGCTCGCGTTCTGTGGGGTTGGACCTTGTGCCTTCTTACATTATTAAGGCTAATGTCGTTAGCCTTATTTATCCTCTACTGATTCTTTTTAATCTATCTATGAATAGTATGATCTTTCCGGAAATTTTGAAGAGGTCAAAAATAATTCCGGTGTTCAAAAAGGGCGATAAATCTTGTGCAGAAAATTATAGGCCCAAATGCTATCTTGTCTGTCTTTGCAAAAATTTTCGAATCCATAATGTGTCAGAAGATTACTCATCAAACTATGAATTATATTTCTGTTAGGCAGCATGGTTTTGTTCAAAAGTGTTCTACTTCTAGTAATCTTATGTGTTTAAGTTTCAATATTGTTAAAGCTATTGAGAGTAACAAGCAGTTGGATGTTATTTATACAGATTTTGAAAAGGCTTTCGATAGAGTAGACATTGATCTGTTAATCTGTAACTGATGGATATTGGCTTTAGTCAGGAATTAATTAGGTGGTTGCACACGTTTTTGGTTGGAAGGCTTTTATATGTGAAGTATAACTCTGTTTATTAGAGACAATGCTATAATACTTCTGGTGTTCCACAGGGATCTGTGCTGGGACCCTTGCTTTTCATTTTGTTTACTAATGATCTGGCTGATATCTTTTATTCTTGTTTGTTTTTTGCTGATGATCTCAAACGTTATAAATGTATCTCAAAATATCATGATGCAGTTGTATTTTAATCTGAACTTTGTAAATTATATAATTGATGCACTAATAATCGATTGTCCTTAAACATAAATAAGTATTTTATCGTAACTTTTACTCGTAGATCTAATCCTGTTGTGTGTGATTATTAAATTAATGGTGGATTTCTGAATAGAAAAAATAATATTTCTGATCTTGGAATTATGTACGATTCGAATTTTACTTTTAATATGCATATACATGGTATTGTCAAAAGGGCTTGCAGGAAATTGTACGTCTTGAGAAGAATGTGCAGGGATTTTAGGGATACTTTTGTGCTTATTTGTCTTTTTAATTCTTTTGTAAGGCCTATTTTGGAGTACGGGTGTGTGGTTTAGAATCCATATTGTTATTGTGCTAATAGTAAAATTGAGAAGGTTCAAAATAAATTTTTGAGATACATTTGTTATAAGGATAATGATATTTGTAACCGTGATATGTCTAATACTTTTCTCCGGACCAACAATGGTATTAGAT
Organism: Amaurobius ferox; assembly: GCA_951213105.1. Lineage (NCBI taxonomy): Eukaryota > Metazoa > Arthropoda > Arachnida > Araneae > Amaurobiidae > Amaurobius > Amaurobius ferox. The sequence continues at coordinate 134,203,617 of OX578136.1, forward strand.
CTGTGGAATGTAGACGGTTGTATTCCGTCTTTTTGTTCTTTTATAAGTCAATACATAATAATATTGACTGTCCGGACTTGCTAAGTAAAATTAATATCTATGTACCTGCTTATAGGATAAGAAATAGGTGTGTACTCTTTGAGGGGTTTCATGATAAAAAATTTTTGAAAAATAAATCTATAGCACAGTTCGTCAGACCGGTCAATGGGTTACCATTTAGTCTGGACATTTTTAGCGATCCGTCAAGGGATTTTAGATCTTATTTGATGTCAATTTTAATTGTGTTTTAATGTATAAGATTTTTATTTGTGTACTTTTGATGTGTGTTTGTAGGTATATGTGTTGTTTTTTACCCTTCTCCGTAATTGGGCTTATTGTGCCTGTTGAGATGTACATAAATAAATATTAAATAAATAAATCTCGAATTAAAAATAATATTCGGGAAAACAATACTTTCTCTATACAATAGTATAAGGTAAAAATTAAAACGGAAAAGCTAATTTTTCTCGTTTAGATTAAGTTTATGCAGTTATTAGATTAGAGTTTGGAAATCCACCAATATCAGTTATTGAAATTGTGATCGTGCCAGAGACTTTGCGGATTTTGTCTCTTAGAAAGAAAATTAAAAGCTGGTGTCGACAGCTCATCACTTTTCCAACTGACTCAAATTATTTTTTCTTTCTTTACATTAACTTCAATTTAATTGCACACACATACAAAAAAAATCTAATGTGGACAGCACATGATTTTCCCTACATGATACAATGGCTTACAATAAAATAATGGTGTACAGGATCGATTGCACAATGTTTTGGGCATTGAATTAACATAATGTAAATTGAAATTAGGCTCTTTTGAAACTTGATTAGTTCAAACAGGATGACACATTCACAATCACGCAGAAATTTCTCATCAGAATACCATGGACATATAATGAATATTCCGTGAAATAAAAGACTATTTGAGATTTATTGGATGTCAAAATACAAAACAATTACGAAACGTACCTTCTCTTGTGAATGGAGCAAAGTAAAACCACGAGAATCATGTTCAAATTTGTCGAATAACATAATATATAAAAAGTGAGTCTATTGGATCATATTTACCACATTTTTAATTTTATATAATTTTTGCTATAAATGCGCACTGACGTTCAAAATGATCTTTATATGCACAAAAACATGGAATTCTCAGCAACTGTTTAATATAAGAGAATTATTATTGTTATTTTTTTTTTGGGGGGGGGGGGGTGATACATAGTATCATAACACATAAATACTAACTGAAAAATCGAATATGAATGCATGCGATACAAAGCTAACTATGAAGGAATATGCCACTTCCATCAATGTTTACCCAGACTCTAAACGGTCACAAGCTCGCTACCTCAAATATTATTCCCAAGATATACTTCGGGGCCATAAAAACTGTTGTCGATAAACACCGAAATCAAATCTCGAATTGCTGTGTTTATGGGCAAACATACTCTGCGCACAGCGCTTGCACTTCTTAATTTCATTTAAAGATAATATTGGACACCAGAATATTTGGGAAACATGCAATATCTCAAGAAAGGTTCAAACTAACGTTCTAAAATTTGAGGCGTTCGTTTAGTAATGAAAAGTTGCGTATTTAATGGTTATTTGTTTAACAGAATTAAAGGTCCTGTTTGTTTTAATGATTTTTTTTTTAAATTCATTCAAAACTGCAATATCTCGAAAATGATTCATGCTAGCATTTTAAAGTTTATATTAATCCTTTCTAATGAAAAATTATTATTTATTTATCATTAGTAAAGAATTTAATTAGTTATCACTAGTGAAAGGATTATTTATTTATCGTAGTAAAGATCCAGATATTTTAGTGTTTTCTTAAAATCTCATTCGAATATTGGGGGGGGGGGGGGGGATCTTTCAAACATTCGATCGCGTTTAAAATCAATAAGGTTTCCAGTATTGACTATCTATAATAATCGTATCTTATTTTTTTCGAAACGCTTTATTCGTTCGTGACGCAGCACAGCGCGTCCACGGACTAACAGACACACATATACTAGCATACATACATACATACAGTAACATGCATACATACACACAATTACGTACAAACATACATACACACACTAGCAGGTAAATACACACACACGCATACTAGCATACATATATACACACATTAACATATACATACACACAAACACAAACATACTTGCACACACACACACAAGCATACATACACATACATATACACACTGACATTTCCTCAAAAACATTCGATTCCAATTCAGCAATGCTTTAAAATACTCATTTTCGTGGAAAACTGGAATTCGAATTTTCAACCCCCTCATAATATAGTTTCTCTATATATTTTACTATGTATATAGGGAAAATAATAACCCATAATTTGGATGCCTATTTTAAATTAGAAAACGTAATCCCACTAATAAAACAAAGGTAAGTTCATTTCTTATATCTTGATTAGCTTATTTACTTAGGTACAATGGATGAGGTCAGACGTGTCTTATAGCAATCAAGATAATATATTGCGAATGATTTACCTAGTGAATGTTTATCTATATTTTATTAATTGCTCACAAAAATAAAAAATATATTAAAATGTAAAATAAAGAATAACCACATAACTTATTTCTTGCTCAACCCGTGCTCTTCATCCATAGACAAGAAAGATCAATCATGCATAAGCATTGATTATGAAACACTTTCCAACTGAAATGTAATTTCATTTAAAAATTTCTAAAATGTGATTCATTCAGTGGTAATATCTTTTACATTATCACAGTACTACAGTAATTTATTATACTTAAATATTTAAAACTGTATCGAAATATAAATCATCTGATTCTTTATGCAAAATCAATGAATATTTCATTCATATAACTTGTATTCCAGACTCCAGAGCTAAATAATTTTGTGTGAAAAAAATTCAGCAATTCTTATGTAATTCATCTTACAATCGCTTGAGATATTTGCATTCTGCATATGTTAAAATTAGGCTTCCTTGAAGAAATAATAAAAGTTTAGGGATCATTTAAAATCACAACTATTGTAATTGCATAGGCACGGAATTTAGATACACAGATAATATATATGTGTATGTGTATGTACTCAAAGTATTGGAATCGTGCCGAAGATCGGAACTCGAATTTTCAAAGGATCTACACGTTTTGGGACTTCTAGAACACGAAAAAACTACTTTTAGGAAGACATCTGTGTGTGTAAGGGTGTATCTGTGTATGTTTCTGTGTGTCTGTGTGGATATTACATCCACTCTAATTGAAAAACTAATGGACCGAATTTCATACAATTTGGTAGGTATGTTTTTTGTGGGAAATACTGATGTTCATTAGATTATAGAACGATTCGTAATAAAAGAATCTGCCTTCTTTGCGAAATGGCCGCAGAAATTGCCTTTATCCACTCTAGCTAAAACCTAATGAACCAAATTTAACAAAATTTGGAGTATAATATTTCAATAACCTACAAGTGATTTTCATACCAAATTTAACAAAATTTTGTATATAAATCATTTGTAGGTTATTCTACTACGATTCGGGAAAAAGGAACGGGCTATTTTTGCGAAATGGCCAGCAAAAATCGTTATATATAAAAATAAAAGACTACGTGTGCTCAATTATATCAATTAAATTCCTATTTTATATGTGATTTTTGACAACAAAAAGAATAAGACTAACCCCATTACTCTAGGACTAGCCGTTCTTGAGATATTCTAGTTTTTTCGCGTTTTCGCTACGCCACCTTTGACAATAAGTCCAGCTATCAAATGAGAACCAAATTTAAGTTTAACGTGTAAATTCAATGTCATTTAAAATGCTTATGTTGTGCAGATAAACTCAAATTATCATTGAATAAATAAAGAGAACGAATATGAGTCTGCAGAGAAAGACATGTGCTGTCCACATCAGAATTTTTAACAATATTACACCAATGATTTATAGAAGTGAACGGGGATTATTTTCAGGCCATTTCGAAAAAAATGTATGATCTATATTTAAAGATCCATCAAATTTTTGTCGAATAAAATGTTCAACAAATTTAAGCTGTGTACCAAATTTTAACTCTCTAGGACGTAGGAAAGTGCATTTAAAATGCCATCAATTAAATTTATCATGAAGAGTTATATAAAATTTAAAAAAAATGAAAAATTGTTATCTACCAAATTTATTTTAAAATATGAAGCCACTCCCATATGCAAAACGTTTAAACAAATGGAGAGATATTTATTATATAATATCTCTCTCTTTTCTTTCTGGAAGATATCCCAAAGTCAGAATTTAAATGAATTTGTTTTTTTCCCTATATTAAATAATTTTTTTAATTAAAAAACTACTTAACATATTTTACTGAATTTTTTTTTATATATTCTATGGGATAATGTGAATATTTCCTAACAATTTCGAAGCAATTCGTGAATTTTAAATTTACTTAAAAAATGTTTGAAAAATTAGGTCCCATAGGGTTCAATGTATTTCAATTTTTCAACCCGGGTTCAATAAAAAACTAATTGGGTGATATTATTTATTTATATTCCCATAGGTCCTACAGACCGTCTGAACAACATACTAAAATTTCATTTTGATAAACTCATTTTTACGGCAGTTATCGTGCTAACGGACAGACAGACAGACAGACAGACAGAATGAACAAAGTCATAAACACTTTTCAACTTTGTTGTAAAGTGTTAAAAACCGGCAATGGCTCCAGTCCGATGGAACTCAAATGGCTTTACGTGAATAACGTATTTCTGTGTGGGGGAAGTGTCCTCTTCAAACATTTTCATATAAAGGATTTCTAAGGGATACAAATTACTCGCTAACTGTCCATGTCTAGTTAGTACTTTTAGTTTTAGTTCCGCTCTCAGTCGGATACCCCGGCCATAGACTTTACGCCGAAATATCAAATTATTTTACTAACATGCTTGACGGCATATAAACTAAAAATCTGATGTGGGCAGCACATGATTTTCCTTATATAATGCTATAAATGTACTACTTTTACAGTTAAAGAAAATGTTATTCTTATAGTAGATACTTATATTCTTCCTAAGATATTGAATTTTCTTCAATGAGTCGTCGTTTTCATTGATTTAGCGACATTTTTATCCCCTTGGCGAGATTTTCGTTAATTTGGCAACATTTAAAAATGTTGCCAAGTTGGCGACATTCCGCTAAATTCGTCGCCAAAACCTCGACAAGCGTTATGGACGGAGAAATAAGTTATTCTTACAGCGGATAAATGACTATTGGCGTTTAAATACAAAAGTATTACTCAAAGTATCTTTTCTCGTGAATGGAATGAGTTAGATCCACGAGAATGATGTCTCCAAATTTATCGTATGATATTACATATGAAAAGTGAACATATTTCGTAGCAGTTAATATTGACGGCTAATATAGAACGGTTCATGCTAGCGTTCTAAAGTTTATGTCAATCATTTTCAAAGGAAAAATTACAAAAGAAATGTCTATTTGAGTAACTTTATTAAAGGTTTTAATTTTTTGATGATTTTTTCAAAATTTCACTCGAAAATTTAGGGGGGTTCTGAACATTCGATTGTGTTTTAAAACAATAGACTTCCAGTACTCACTGAATGTGATTTTTGTACCAAATTTCAGTCGAATCGCTCCATTCGTTCGTGAGATATCGTATCCACAGACTCACTGATACACACACACACACACACACATACTTTCACACACACACAGACATCACTTTAAAAATGTTCGATTCGTGATCAGGGATGCTTGAAACGTGCTCTCCCATCGAAAACTCGAATTCGAATTTTCGACCCCGTCACAATATTTTCCTTATACATTATGTATATAAAAAAAGTAACAATATTTCTAACGAGATTTGAGATTCAGTTAAATCCATGAACTTGCCTGGCGGCACAGAAATACGTACATGAATTTCATACTTCCATTTCTTCTCTTCAAACCTCATCAATCATGAAACAATTTTAGAATCCTAAAGTTCACTTCATAAAATATCTCTTGCTTGTACGCCAATATTTCACGAAGGAAGAAACATATGCAGTTGAAACACTCGCGACATTTTAAATGCTACAGTTTTCTCTCCGACTGAAAACAAAGTTATAACTACTATAACTCAGAAACTGAAAAGTTGTTTCAGTATCAAATTATATATTCTTGCAGGGCTTTCAAAGGGCTACAAAAAACTTCTTACAGTTTATAGCTAGCGCTTTTACTTTTCGAGATATAAGCATTTAAAACATTAAAAATGGAAAATTTTCATTCTTCTTCATTAACAAGATAATACTTCGAAAAGTTTAAGAGTTTTGTAAAACAAAATCTGGAAACTGGATTTCATGCTGAACATCTTTTATCGTTTATTGTTTATATCTATCTTTTACAGTTCAGAAGATATTTTGAGTTAAAGTATAAGCAAAATGAAACGAAAACACACTCAGGCAAAATTTTTCCAGTTTCTTGAAAAATAAAGTCCAAAGCATTAAAATATTGTTATATTATTTCCGGATTATTATATTACATCTAGTATTATTATATTATTTCCAAATATTCATAAATGGTGCTCTATTTCTAACAAAACGAACGTAAATTGTTTACATTTTTATCTATTGGGTTCGGAGATATAGTCCAAAGTGTTTGCATTTTCAGTAACTCTCTGATTTCATCCAAAGATACCCCAGCCAAAGATGTTATTCACATCAAAAATAAAGCAATATGAACTCCATTTATTCATCTCGCTTTTTGCAGCTTTTCAGATTAATGTAGCCCTTCTGATAGAATATGCTAAGTATTTTACTGACTATCAACTCAATGAGGAAATGCTTTCTGCCCGAAAATTCAAGACAGCCACTAAAGGCGCGAGACAATCAATATTTGAATAAGTAAAGAGTTATTTCAAGGAAAACAATATTCAACAAAATTGCTTGTGCAACGGATGGCGTTGCTGCGATGGTAAGTAAATACGGAGGATTTATTGCTCATATGAAAAATCTTGTCCCTGAAATTTTATGTATATATATGGCGTAGTTCACTGACAACATTTAGTTGCAATATTTGGGTAGTGGACTGCACCTATTGTGTAGATGTGAATGAAAGGTCTACACGGGCTGACATTTGAGACTTTCACCTGACCCGATCTGACAAAATCAGTGCTTAAATCCGGAATGAACCCGAAGAAATTTATAAATGTAGAAGACCATTGAGCCTTGGCCCGATCCGAACCAAATTAATTTGTCTTCACATGTGTTAAAAACCCACATTTGGGAAACAAAGTGGGAGTACAAACAGTTAAGAAAAAAGTTGGTGTTTTTTAGCATTTCTTTACCTAGCTGAAATGTACACAATAATTTTATGTACATTATTAAAATTCATTTAATAATGAATTTTAATAATGTACGAACATATTTAATTTTTTTCTAAATTAAATATGTTCGGCCTGGATCGGCTCCATCCGAATTTTTAAAAAACTAATCCAGAGTCTGACTTGGCTCGAAACAATGTTTGAAAATTCAAGCCTGATCACAAAGCCCCTGCAGACGTGTAATGTGAATGCAGAAAGATTATTTTTTTCAAAAGTATCAGGTTTTGGCTCAGAGGTCGAATACCCACCTATTTCGCTAAGAAAATCTAGGGAATGCTCTGATCTTCTAGATATTTGAACGGAAAGTCTTAACACGCAGATTCAACCAGTATTTTTTTCAAAAGTATCAGGTTTTGGCTCAGAGGTCGAATACCCACCTATTTCGCTAAGAAAATCTAGGGAATGCTCTGATCTTCTAGATTTTTGAACGGAAAGTCTTAACACGCAGATTCAACCAGTATTTTTTTCAAAAGTATCAGGTTTTGGCTCAGAGGTCGAATACCCACCTATTTCGCTAAGAAAATCTAGGGAATGCTCTGATCTTCTAGATATTTGAACGGAAAGTCTTAACACGCAGATGCAACCAGTATTTTTTTCAAAAGTATCAGGTTTTGGCTCAGAGGTCGAATACCCACCTATTTCGCTAAGAAAATCTAGGGAATGCTCTGATCTTCTAGATTTTTGAACAGAAAGTCTTAACACGCAGATTCAACCAGTATTTTTTTCAAAAGTATCAGGTTTTGGCTCAGAGGTCGAATACCCACCTATTTCGCTAAGAAAATCTAGGGAATGCTCTGATCTTCTAGATTTTTGAACAGAAAGTCTTAACACGCAGATTCAACCAGTATTTTTTTCAAAAGCATCAGGTTTTGGCTCAGAGGTCTCGAATACCCACCTATTTCGCTAAGAAAATCTAGGAAATGCTCTGATCTTCTAGATTTTTGAGCGGAAAGTCTTAACACGCAGATTCAACCAGTATTTTTGTCTAAATATAGAACGCATTCAAATTTGCAGAGTATAGCCATTTGTTGAATCCACCTGTCTTCCAGTATGTTCCCCAAATCTATTTTTTCTGATCTTTTTTTAAACGAAAGGTTTAGACCAGTATTTGTATCTCAACCTTTTATGTTTCCTATACCCCCTGGAAATATGTATGTAACTGCCTCACTCCTGGAATTGATAGATAAAACTATAGTTCTAGTATAACATTGGAAATAGAATAAAACATATATACACACATTAAGATTTGTATTTATAAATTGCATATATGGATAAACACAAAATATGACATAAACAAATTAACAAATTTATAAAATTATAAAATTATAAACATTTTATTGGGCAAATAGTGAGATGGTTGCGTTTGTCAGCAGTGCCAACTTAGCGACTTTGTTTTGTTACTAGATCTAGCTAGAGCCAACGGCCGTACCGTGCTGAAAACACCGGTTCTCGTTAGATCACCGAAGTCAGGCAGCATCGGGCGAGGTTAGTACTTGGGTGGGTGACCACCTGGGAACACCGCGTGCTGTTGGCATATTTCGGGCGCGGTAGCCCGGTGGTTGGCGCGCTGGATTTGGACGTTGCCACAACTGCCGCCGTGTTCATGCGGAGTACAATCACGTTAAACATGTGGGTCCGTAAGTCCTTCCGAGAGGTTGGTGGTAGGGGAAGAAGGGTACGGTCCCTGTGGATGCCTCCCCCACTGGGTTCCAGTCTAAACTTCCCGGCCGTCCAAACAGTTACCTTACACCTTTCTGGTAGGTCGGACGGTCTGGGTCTCAACAACAACAACTAGATCTAGCTAATTTTCAGTTCTCACGGCATAGCCCCAAACACTGTACCGCGTACCCCCAAGGTGTACGCGTTCCACACGCTGATAACTACTCGTCTAGACTAACAAATTAGCCTCAAAATTTCAAACTCGATAACGCATTCAAATTTGAATTTATGAACACCTATTGAATCCATCGGTCTTTAGCGTATTCTTGGAATTTACTGGACTTGTTTTTATGATTTTTTTTTTCAGACGAAATTAAACTTTTATAAAGTAAGTCTATATTTAAAACAGCACCTGTTTATCTATATGATGTCATGTGCAAAGTCATTTGAAAATTGAAAACTTGAAATAGTGCTTAAACAAAACGTTCAATGTTGTGCAGTCGGTCAAAAAAGTTATCGGAACACCGCTGATTATTCCCGCCTTCGTACAGACAAACCAAAAGTATCATTAGACTTCGAATAATATCTACTATAAATAAATGTATACCCCATTTGAATAAAGAGCCGTCTTCATGTCTATTTTTGTATTATTTTCGAAATTTTAAATGGCAACACCCACTTTTATATAGGATCAAAAGATTTATGACATCGAAACTATGCTAAATATAAACTGTTGTGCAATTCTGACAATGACTGGAGATATACAAGAAGAATATATAGTCATCGCAATATTAAGGATTATAAAATGAAGTTTCACACGCAGCATGATTTACTTACATATTCCCTAATCTACCCTCAAATCGCCAGCTTCTTTGACTTTTAGGCATTATTCTTTGACTTTTAGGCATTATTCTTTGACTTTTAGGTCTCGACTTTTTTTTTTACTTTTAGGTCTTATATTCATTACAAACAAATGCGCCTCTCAAGCCATTAAATGATATTTCAAAACATGTCTTGAGTGACGAACAATGTTAAAGTATTAACTAATTGACATAACGTAAATGTTTTTCTAAATGATAGAAGAGATTAAAATTATTTACTTTAGTTGCTAAATTTTATTTAATTCTGTTATAACTTAACGTTTTGAAATCTAATGACCATTTCTGTTAATTAGTTTGTAATCAAAAGGGAGTGTTGCCCTTTGAAAAAAAAAATTGGTAGGAATTTTTATATAGAAACGAGATCTCATGTAAACAAACGAGAAATATAGTACATGAAGTATACTAATATTATCCAAGTTTAATGACATTTTTGGTTTGTCTGTTCCCGAAGAGAGTGAATAGAGAGCGATGTACGGATACCTTTTTGCTAGAATGCACATAGAAAGTGAAGTCAAATACTCACTCCGTTGTAAAAACATTTTCGCAACAGATTCAGCTGTATGTGTATGTGTGTTACGGTAAGAAATAAACTTCATAATTTTTATATTTAATGTATGACAGTATTCTAATTATTTTTACCTAGCTGCTTTTCTCTTTCCAGTTGGATTAATGGTCTATACTAGTGTCACCATAAAAAAAATCTGATGTGGGCAACACATGACTTTCCTTATATAATGTAATGAATTTACTACTTTTACAGTAAAAAAATAGGTTTTTCTTATAGTAGATACTAATATTCTTTCCAAAACATTGAATTTTCGACAATGAGTCGTCATTTTCATTGATTTAGCGTCATTTTTATCAATTTGGCGAGATTTTCGTTAATTTGGCAACATTTCAAAAAGGCACCAAGTTGGCGACATTTCGCCAAATTCGTCGCCAAAATCTCGCTAAGTGTTATGGATGAAGAAGTAAGTTATTCTTACAGCAGACAAATGACTATTGGCGTTCAAATACAAAAGTATTACTCAAAGTATCTTTTTCCATGAATGGAAC